>JAVJIF010004261.1:0-297082 GCA_038442645.1 Agave tequilana
AATAATTGTTTAATTTAACATAATATTAGTTTAAAAAATTCTTTAGTATTCAGTGGATCATCTCTATCATCCATTGCACAAATGAAATAAGACTAAGTTTCTCTTTTTTTTTGGGATTGATTAACTACAATATGTATCACATTAACTGTTGTTTAATTTATATTACTTTACGATTTTCATTAAGATATTAACAATCATATGTAGCTCAATTAATGATAGTGATTGTAGATGTCATGTAGTCATGATTATAATTCTTTTAGCTAAAAATAACAACAAAAAGACGAGAGAGAAAAAAACATATCGAAAATCCTAGACAAACACACACATATAGATTTTTAGGGAAAAAACAACAAAGAAATAAATCCACCATACAGAGATAAAGAATTGATGCTAGCTTCTTTGAATAATTTATAGTAAAGTCCAAATTCATGCGCGCACGCACACTCTTCAACAACATTTCTGATCATACGGGTTTAAAATAACAATGCTTATTAATTATAAAAAATTGGATTATATAAAGAAAGATGTTGGTACAAGAATAAGGATTAAGTGAACTTTCTAATAAGTAGTTTGAAAGAGGAAGAAAATACTATAAGCGAGAGAAATTAAACAATCCAAGTGTTTGGTAAGGAAAAGTTATCGTCATCATAAAGAAAGAAATGGTATATAAAGATGTGAAGTATGTGAGCAGACGATGGAAAAAGGTTTCATGCCATATACGTCGACAACAAGTGCAAACTCTACAACAAGAGAACAAAGAGTTGATAATTTTAGTGACAATGACAAGCAACAAGATGTTTTTGTTTACAATTTTTAAACCAGCATGATTACTTTCAATATTAAATCATGTAATTTTACATGTGTTTTTGTAGAGTCTTCTTATTTTGAAAAACAAAGTACGAAAAAAGTCAACAAAAGAAAAAGAAGAATCATCAAGAAGAACTGAATTTCAAATTTGGTTGATTCTTCATAAGAAAAAGAAGGTACCAATTTGAAGTGCAGGTAGAAATAGAAGTCAATACAAGTGGATTTCTACTATTACATCAAGCTCAAAAGAAAAGGTAAAAAAAAAGTTGAAGTAAAGATTTGATCACAGGTTAGAGAAGACAAAGTTCTCTACTACTATAGAAATAAAAAACGACAAGCATTCATGAAGAATTTTTTTTTAATTAAAATTCTTATAAAAATTGGAAAGTCAAGTTTGTGTTGATTTAGAATTTTTAATTAAAATTTAGTCTAAGGGGTCATGATTGTTATAGGATTAGTTTAATATATTTTTTAAATAAAGTAAGTAACTGATTATGAATAAGAGTTTTTATTTTGAGTCTAATTTGTATTGTAATTTTACCTATAAAAAGAGGTGCATATTCAATATTTTGTAACGAAGAAAATTAAAAATTGTAATTACCGAAATCAAATACCAAAATCTCAAAGGCTTAATCGAGCGATGGCGGACGTTGTTTCTCCAGCGTTGAGCGGATTGAAGAAGAAGCTCTTCATTTTGGAGGTGAATAGATTCGTAGATGAAGATCCGGAGTGTGCTCCGGTGCTGCGGGAGCGGTTGTCGAGGGTCTATGTACAGGCAGAAGCTGCTGAGAGAAGACTAGCAAAAAATGATTCAGCCAGCCGACTCGTCCCGGCCAGTTGGTTGAAGGCCCTGAAAGGCGTGGCTTTTGATGCCGACGATGTATTGAGATGGAGATACTCCAAGCACTGCTTGTCCAAACACTGCGTCGCCGCTTGTGAGAATAGAAAGGTGCGTGACTTCTTTTCCTTTGGCAAATCAGTCGAATTTCACCCTGAGAGGGCTCACAGAATAAAACACTCAATAGTAAACTTGTAGAATTGGCGGACGTGCATCATCAATCTTGTCACAATCTGTTTCCGAGAGGCAGCCTTCCTTGATCCAACCTGAGGAGGATGGGAAAGTTTATGGGAGAGATGTGATAAGGAGAGGGTAATACATCTTCTTCTTACTCATGATGATGATGACCAGGATGTAACTGTCCTTCCCGTGGTTGGGATGGGAGGACTCGGAAAGACCACTCTCGCTCGAACTGTTTATAACGATGCAAGTGTGAGAAATCATTTCGATCTACGACTGTGGGTCTCGGTTGGGGAACATTTTGATGTACTCTCTATTTTAAGTTCGGTAGCAGAGGGTGTGACGAATGCGGGGTCGGTACACTCATCGGATATCGACACCATTGAGCGTATTGTCTCTAAAAAACTCATGGGCAGAAGGTTCCTAATTGTTCTAGATGACATTTGGAATGAGGATCCCGAAAAATGGAAGGCAGTACAGGATTCATTGCGGAGTGGCAGACCAGGAAGCAAGATTGTAGTAACTACTCGCATTTTCACGGTTGCTCGAATGATGGGAAGGGTGATACCGTACAGATTGGAGGCTTTATCACATGATTCTTCTTGGGCCTTATTTAAGGGGAGAGCATTTGAGCATGATGAGGCAGAAGTAGAAGAGATCCCAAGCTTGCTAGAGATAGCCAAGGAAGTTGTACGCAGGTGCAGGGCTTGCCATTAGCTGTTGAGGCACTGGGAAGTCGTATGAGCCTCAATAGAAAGGAAATTGAGTGGTCAAGAATAAAAAACACTGCACTTTGGAGATTACCGAATGATGGCTTCGGAATTATGAGAGCCTTGGAGTTAAGTTATGATCTTATGCCACCGCATTTGAAGCAGTGCTTTGCATATTGTTCTATTTTTCCAAAAGAGTGTCGAATTGACAGATATAAATTGATTCGGCTATGGATTTCTGAAGGGTACATTCAATCATCAGCTGAAAGCGAAGATTTTGAAGACATCGGAGACCGATATTTCAACTATATGCTAGAGAATTCTCTCTTTCAAGATGAAGAAAAAGATGATTATGGTAACATAGTGTCATGTAAGATGCATGATTTAATTCATGATCTTGCATGCTTCGTTGCAAGAGGGGAATCCTGCATTTATAACAATAGTTCGTATAGTCCAGCTGACTGTCGCTATTTTCATGTGACTAGTGACGATGGCTTGTCTCCAGGTTCCTGGCGAATGTTAATGCAACGAAATTGCGGTCACTTCTTGTATCTGGGGAAACACAACATCTGGCTCAAGAGATGAGGAGTTCATAGCGCGCACAACTTGTTACGTGCTTTTCAGTTTTGTGGTTTTCCAATATTGAAGTTCCCTGATCCCATTAGAAAGTTACAACATCTGAGGTTTCTCGACCTGTCAAACACTATGATTCTAGCAGTGCCTGAGTCCATCACCGATCTCTATTATTTGCAGTTCCTCAATCTGTCAAACTAAGGTTGAAGTGTTACCTGAGTTTATTGCTTCCCTACACAACTTACGAACAGTGAATCTCGAGAATTGTGCTAAGTTTCGACAGTTACCTGCAACAATTGGCAAACTACATAACCTGAGGTTATTAGACCTGTCATATTCCAGAATTCAAGCATTGCCAGAGTCAATCACTGGCCTCACCAAGTTGCAAACATTGAAACTTAGTAACTGTAGTGAGCTTAGAGAGCTACCCAAAGGCACAAGAAATATGATAAACCTTAATCATCTTGACATCTCAGGATGTGAACTGACTTGCATGCCCCATGGTATAGGGAGGTTACATAGCTTCAGACTCTGCCAGCATTTCTTGTAGGTAAGAAGCCAGGGTGCACCATTGCGGAACTGAAACATCTAAACAATATCAGAGGTACACTGAAGATCACATGTCTCAGTAATGTGAAGGATCCAGCGAAAGCCATGGAAGCAAATCTAACAGCAAAAGCAGGCCTCCATTCATTAGAATATCGGTGGAGAACAGAGTGGACCAGGCAGTGGGTAGAAGTTGTGATAGACTGGGCGGCATCAACACCACCATTAGTAGAAAATATGGATGCAGATGTATTTGAGAACCTCCGGCCTCATACGAATGTGAGGCATTTGACCATAGAGGATTACGGTGGCAGCAGGTTTCCTTCTTGGTTGGCAGAGAAGGACCAGTTATTATCATTCTCGGGGTTGGAGAGCTTCTCATTGTACAATATTGAAAGATGTGAAAGCCTTCCACCTCTTGGACAACTGCCCTCCCTCATGCATCTCCAGGTAGAGAGTATGTATGCCCTTAAGAGAATGGATAATTTAGGAGGCTCATTCTTGTCATTGAGATATCTAAAGCTCTGGAATCTGCCTGGCCTGGAGGAGTGGTTTGTGCCTAACTCACATATGTTCCCTTCCCTTGAAACTTTGATTATAGCGGGGTGCCCTAAATTGAAAATACAACCACACATGCCGTCATCATTATTGGAATTGGAAATGGAATCTGTCACTAAGGAGCTATTAGGAGTGTCTCTTTGGATTGTCCAGACTCCGAAGCTAAAACTTGCACACTTTGAAGAATCAGAATCTGGGTGGCATGGGCTGCAGTACCTCACTGCCCTTAAGGAGCTGGAGATTATGAACTGTTACATGGCTTGTTTGCCAGACTGTATTACTCGGTGGCACTTCCGCTCACTCTGGACTCTAAAGTTAACATTAAACAATGATTTGACATTGCTCGGGAATGGAACAGGAGAAGAGCCGCCAATTTTCTTTTCTGAGCTTCGTTATCTTAAGTACAGGGATGTGATGAGCTGACTGCTCTGCCTGAATGGCTAGGCAGACTCAACTTCCTCCAAACTTTGGAGCTTGCATATTGTGACAACCTGGAAATGTTACCTCATAAGTTGCCTCCCAGGCTCACCAGTCTGACAATTTGTGGATGTCCTCTACTGAAAAGGAAATGCGAGAGGGATGTCGGCGAGGACTGGCACAAAATTTGTCACATCCCGGAGATTCAAACCAACTCGACTGCATCCTCGGACACGGAGTATGATTATTTCTATTTTATTTTCTTTAGTTGGATATTCCTTTAATTTCTTTTCTTATTGTTAAATTTATTAATTGCGCCCTTTTACCATAGGTTTCTTGGAATTTTTTTTAATTCTAAAAAGCTTGCTACCTCTCGGATTCATTCGATCTCTTATGTTTCTTAAAAGTCCATACCAACATAAAACCTTTGCTAGATGCTATTATACATATCATTGTGGACAGATATATTGATATTCATATTTTGTACTTCCTATTGTATTAATCAGATATAAACCCAGGTAATGAATAGGTTGTGCAGGATACCTCACAAAAGCGAATAGCTTTCATAATCGTCATAAATATTTTCTTGTTATATAACTTAATGAACAGATTGCTAATTTGGCCATTAATGATGCTAAATGGAGATTAAGGATCCATGTAGGCAACCCCGAATTTGGAGTAAAGCCTTTTTGTTGTTCTTCTTGTTATTATCTCTAAATCTAAGTAGAGAGGATCCCTTATCCATGGAGATAAGGACTTGCCAAATTTAATGTAGGAAAAAAAAAGCAGAACCTGCAATAAAGACTTTTGCTTCTTTCTGGTGCTGGATCTGCCAGAATTTTATTGGACCAATCATTGAGAAACTTGACTGATTCAGAACTAGACATAAGTTCAAGTTTGCGAGTAGGATTGCAAAAGTTCTTCAAATTTGCTCTCTCTGGAACTCATTGGATCTCTTTAGTTGCTTAAAGATCCATGTCATCATAAACAATTTCTATATAAATTGTTAACATATTCTTTGCTTTCAGATTTTTCCCCTAGCATTTATTGTTTTTGCACCTTTGGTTGGCCTTTTCTAGATTTCTCTTACTAGTATGAGATCTTTAACAGTTTAACCTTCCTGTATCTGAATTCTATTTACAACACAATTCATTCTCTTGTTTTTTCCATCCCTCCTCAACAGAATTCATTAACTTCTGCTATCAATAAATTTCATTTTTTAAATCACGCTTTAATGTATTTCTTGTTTTACTGATTGTTCTAGGCTGCTTGGTACGTTTAAACAAATTTTGAAACTTTAGAGCAATTCTGTTTTAGCTATATACTTTACAGTTCCTTATTACAAGTTTGTAATTTGATTTTTTATGCTCTGAGCAGGGACCATTCAATCTAAGAAGAGAAACTTTGCATGTGCATTTTCTAGTGGTTATCCAGAAGCTTCTCTTAGTATTAGCTATATTAAAGCATAGTACAGTTCAAGTTGCTGTTGTTTCTATGTGAATGCTAGTTACTGGGCATTGTCTGTTGCTGGAGGTGTGGTTGTCGCCGAAGCAGTTGGGATTAAAATTTGTTCACAAATTCAGTTGTTGACATGCAGTTCACACTTATTTTGTCTGAGTTTCCTTTTTATCTTCGTCAAATTCTAGAAAAACTCTGTTGACAAGGACCTGAATTGGATTTCTTTCGAGGGAGGAATGTTACTGGAAAGAATGACTCAGTTTCTGAGACAGGAAATCTCTCAGCCATTGGGTAATGTATCTTTGCCTTTTATCTATATTTTGAGCTAAACTCAAGTTGTGATTTTGGTGAGCTGTCGTTTGATGGACAGGAAGTAACTTGTTGCATTAGGATTTGGTTACTTTAGGATCTGATGATACTTTGTTTTGATTCTTTACATTTCTCAGTTGTGATCAGGGAAAAGAATAGCACTGAAAGATAACTATAATGGGATTTACATTATATAGTTTTTAAGTTTTCACGTTATTGATTTTGGTTGTTTATGCATCAACAGGTAAATTCTTGTTCTTCACTTCAAAACTGTAAGGTCTGGTTGTTAACTTCTTGAAATTCACCAATCACGCTCCAAAACTTTCAAGAAATACAGGAATTTGAATATTTGGATATCTCCATCTTGAGGCGAGACGATGACATTTTCAGAGATGCATTTGCCAGAGAGCTTTCTGATGCAATGATACCTTAAGGTGCAATGAAATCAAATGTCAATTCTGTGATTAAGTTTTATGCTTTGCTACTAAAGCTCTTTCCTTTTTTATCTTTCCTTGTAATTTTATTAGTAAACAGGTGACCCTATATGTATTATCCTTTCTAGTGCCATCTCCTCGAGAATATTATTGGACTTTCTATTTGGCTCGTTTGTAGGACTTGCTGCATTAGGCTGATTAATGATGATTAATAATATCCTACATTATTATCCTCAAAAATTGCTAGATCATGCACAGTTTGTCATGTTCTTTTTTTCCCCCAATTTATTTATTTGTTGTTATGCTTCTTTGATATATGAACTTTAAGCTGATCATCGTCAATAATGTCTACAAGAAACCTGTGGCCATCTCATCTCCAATTTCCTCATTTATGACTTGTGAATTCACTGTTATCATGTCCATTGAGCTTGTTGGTTTCATGTGACTATTACTCCAATTGTAGTTATTTTTTTATGCATAGGGTTAAGATTAGCACCCTATGATTCTTACTTTAAACCATGGAGCAGGCATAGATCTTTAACATTATTATATATGAATTGTATTCTATGATATTGAGATGCATAGACTTATTATGTAATAATATATGTATTTTTCTTCAATGAGGACTATTATATGATTATGTGTGCCACTATTCTTTCTCGTATGCGTTCTTTGTAATGTGACAAAGGGAAGAAATTTAGACAAGTCTTGTGCATCTGCATGATTCTGAATTTATCCATGTCCATTTTTATGTTTATGCGTGTTCATGTATTTATCTACTTTGTGATGCATATTTATGGTATATATCATGTATGTGCATGTATCAGTGTGCATATCTCCGTGCATTTGTCAATTATGCAGGGGGAGCACTTGGAAGTGCCCATTATGCTTCAAACTACGCATCTTCTGAGACATGAATATTGACATGGGAGCATATGCTCCATTTGATCATTTTGATGCCACCTCATCTTGATTATGTCATTCTTTTAACGATTTAATGGATTGTCATCATGACAATGAATGAGAAATTGTGTATCATTGTTCTAAATTATTTTGAAACCTTATTCACCCCTCTTCTAGGGCACATCGATTTACAACTTGAACAAATCTAGTATTTATTAAAGAAAAAGTAAAGCAATACATGAGAGGTAAAGAAAGTCTTGCTAAATTCTATCTGATTCTTAATAGAAATTGACATATTTAAGGAGAAATATTAGCTTTGGATAATCAGTCCCAAATATAAAATCCTTTAAATTATTGGGTTGGGTCCTTGACTGGATCCAATATTTCTTAGATTGTTCGGATCTGCAAATGGATCCTGTGCTATGAAGTTATAATGAATTTTCAAGTGTATCTTCCCAGATTCTAATTTGGTCATTGCCACATCTAAGAGTACAGAGTTGTCATTGATGACACCTTGTTACACTCTTGCCACTACCTTTGTGATTAAAAAGAGATCGAGAGAAAAAAAAAAATCTGACTCCGCATTGTAGAGTAATTGTTAGAATTGTTCGAGCAAACATATTTCTGCACTCAGCTGCAAGTGACTTTCTAAGCACAAATACTGTTCTACTATTGACATATACGGATCAACTTAGCTCATGTCATTATGAAATACATTGTGGACAATAGAAGTTGCATGAGCTATGGAATTTTCTGATTCATCTTTTCAAGACCACCGATATAGATTTAAGACGGGAATTCTAAGATAAGACAGTTCCCAAAAACTTCAAGACTATTTATTGTTACCGGATAAGGGACTAAATGACAAGAAAGTCCAAGAAACTGGTGCTGCCAGATAACGTAGATAGCTCTACACAGGAGGAACTGCATCCTCCAAATATTGGTGAGGCTACACCTGATGCATTTTTCTGGTACTTCCGCTGTGTATAATGATGCCTCTATCTAAGCTTGGACATAGCCGGGTTCCTTTGACACATAAACTCTTATCTTTTGATTCAGACCATCTCATCAATGTTATCACAGAGAATGAACACAAGTGTTTTGGACCGAAACGTGGACTACTAGATAGGTCCAATAATTTGAAGCACTTAATGATAAATTGTATATTATATTATTGGTTCGTAACTTAAATATTTAGACACTTCCATTTGTAACTTAAATAACCTATACAGGGTTTGCTACTATCCTATGTTGGCCGAAACACTAATGCTATTGCTTTGTTATGGTTATGTCATATACTGGCTTTGCTCTAGCATATCATCTATATGATCGTCATGGATTTGGGATCTGTATGCTTGATAGGTTTATGTGATTCAGGGTTTCATACATGTTTTTGCATATGTGTGCATGTGCATTGGAATACATATCAAGAGAGTTTTGATATAGGATGTGATGCACCGGTACACACATTTTCCTATTTGTGATGTATGCTTTTGCGTATATGTTGTGATGCACCAATTCTAGCTCTTTTTTTCTTCTTTTAATATTAGGCCACAACTGGAGTTGGACCTAAGACTTCTCATAACTCAATCCCACTCTTTGAATAGTGAGTCAGGCCTCACTGACTTTCTAGCTCCTTGATATATGCTAAATCCATATGTATGATATGGGATGAGTTGTGACTCAGGAAGCTGGTCATCGATTTTTTTTTTCTTTTTCTTTTCTTCTTTACATATGAACTTGTTAGTCAATACTCCTAGTGGTGCACAGTATATATTTATTTAGGTTAGGTGTCTCACATTACCATGCCTTGTGTAAAACGATTAGAGATCAGAGACATGGATTTTGACATTAACTCATGACATACACTGATATTACATCCTTATTCTTTCAACTATATGTGATAAATAAGCCAATTTTTCAGAAATGTCTCTCTTACAACACGCGCGCGCACAATCATTTTGAAGTCTTTGTGACCATAATTTCAATTTTAATATGAATGTGATCCCCAGAATTTGTGGTATGTGCACCTTGTGTCAGTGGAGGAGACATGTCATTTCTAGGCTTATTGGTTATATATGTGCTATTGCGTGTATGTGTGTATTTGTGGTTTATGTGTATTTTTGATAGACTTGTATCACATGTACTTTGAAATGGTTATAACTCATTGTGCATGTGTGATGGAGGAAATAAAAAAATTTAAATGAGTAGTTACATGTGCTATTGTTTTATCTGTCCATTTTATCTTTTTCTTTTTTGTGGGGGAATGCATCCTTTCTATCATTTATTTGTAGAAAATTGGGGCAAGAAATAAAATTAACATATAAACTTTCATATAGCAATACTATAGAATATATTAAAAGTATAACAAACAAGAATCATCATATATACATAAAACAAATATTATTTCAAATCTAGACCAACTTGAGATTTTTTTCGCATGTGTAATGTTTTTTTTTTGGTTCAAGTATGAATTAAGCATGACCCATTTAACCATCGGTAGATCTGCAAACCAATATTAAACAATAAAAAAATAAAAATAAATCAACAAAAGAGAACAAAAAGAAAACAAGATAGCCAATAGTATAATAATATTTAGTCGACTTTGGATATATTGACTTCCTCGCTTATTCTTTACTGTAGAAAAAATGGAATTAAAAATAGAATAGAAACAAACATAAAAAATGAATAAAAAGCAAGATAATCATGAAAAAAAAAGAATATTTATAAAATAAGGAGCAAAGAATTTTAAGAAAACGAAAAAAAAAAATAGAGGAAAAAAGAGTGAGCGGATACGAAGTAGGGGAAGCTGTTCACAAAGAAGCACACAAATAATTGAAAAAAAAATGAAGCACAAAGTCAATTAAACAAGAAAAATCTGATTAAGATTGTACGTAATTTGAGAGTTCTAATTCTAGAAAAAGAAAGAAGATTAGGGAGAGTTTTTTATAATTTGAGAGTTACAATTATATTAGAAAATTAGAGAGAAGAGAGAGAGAGAGAGTGTGAGAGGTTTATAATTTGAGAATTATAATTATATATATTACATAGTAAGAGAGTTTCAATTATATTAGGACGATAGAAAGAAAGAATTAAAGAGAGCGAGTTTGTATAATTTGAGAATTCAGAATATATTACGAGAATAAAATTAAAGTTAAAATAATTATTAAAATATGAAATGATAGGGAAATAGAGGGGGAGGTGGGAGGGACAAAAAGCGGGGCAGACACTAATTGAGCACGTGCTTTAATTATTTACTTCTAAGAGTGTTTATAGATTATTATTATTATTATTATTATTATTATTATATGAGAATTTTATGTAGATTGTGTCATGCACATGAAATCTTTTTTCTTTTAATTTGAGTTGTCCCTAGTTTCACATGGTGATCTATTTTATATATTTATTTGAACTATTTATCCAGAAATTTTTATATTCATCTATTCAACATAAGATATAATTTTCTTAAACAAATAGTGAACAAATAATTAAATATGAAGAAAATAACATTAATCAAAAATAAAAAGAAGAAAATTATCTTAATCTTTTAAAAAAGGAAAAGAAACAGTTAAAAATAAGACTAAAATAAGAGTAAAAAATAAAAACTAAAATAAAATATTAAAGAGAAAAAAAACTAAAAAGAAAAAAGAAAAATTGTAGATTGTAAAGATGTGAAAGAGTCAGGAATAATAAATAAAATAAAATCTAGAAAAATGTAAAAGAAAGAAAAATGTAGAACAATATCTAAACGAAAAAAACTTACCTGCATGTGGGAGCCATCACACTTTTCCTGGAGCTTTTCTACTTCTACTCTTGAGGGCAGGGCTCTACCTGCACAAACAATTTTCATTCAGTAGGTATCAATCCTATGTCAAACTTGTGTATCAGTGACAATTTTCTCTCGCTGAGGCAAATACAGGAATGAAAAGGGCTTTCGCAATTAATCCTAGAAGTTGGCAGGTTGAGAACCCTTGTCACTCTGCAGGGCCAGAGAGTACCTCCCAATATGTGATGTGTAATGGAGCTTCATGCAGCAAATGGTAGAGCAGTCGGATAACGCAAATCATAGTACAAAGTGTCGCTACATAATGCATAACAGTTCTCTGTTTTTCATGGATCTCTGGATGAAACAAGCAGGCACACAAGTATGATGAGAAAACTTTGAAGAGTATGAAGAAGGAAATAGAGATGTAGGACTAAATGACTCTCTAGTGTTGGTTTGTTACTTTATAGCATTGAGAGTTTCTTTCTCCCCAAACCTGAAACATGATTACCCAGCCAAATTCTAAGGAATCTCCTCAGTTTCTAAAAAGGACAGGATATGTGCATTTTAGTAATAGAAAGTTTAGAAAGATCCCATTCATTAGGCCATGAAATTCAATCCAGTTAATGGAGTATATTGCATGAGTCCTCTTGCAACAGCAGTAGCTAATTCTAATTCTCATTAGATTAACTGATAAAGGATCCGAATTCTGGCTGATTCTTCCTCAACAACAGTTCTCATCATAGTTTTGAGTTCTAATAAAAGCAATAGAAATCAAAATTAGCGCATGGTTAACATTCTTTTGCATGCTGAATTGCTTGTCATATCCAAATTTAGGCAGAACTTTTTTTGTATGATTGTTGTCAGTCCAGCATAGGAGATGGCTTAAATAACAATAGGCAGCATCATATCTATGTTGGAATTGAAGAAAATAAAGCTGAATCTTCGAGATGAATTATGGCGAGATCCGTTGATCAAATCAACCGATGATGGTTGGAGTGTGTTCTCCTTCCATTTGTGATGAACGTGGTATATTTACATGTTCAATTCCGACTTCGAATGAATGAGATATTCAAGTCCAAGATTGCCTAATTCAAAGCCAAAAGGGACTAAATTTAGCTACAAGCATTTAGTCCCACATTGGCCATGTGATGGAAGTATATGGGGTATAAATAGAGAAAAAATGAGACCAAAGGGTGTGCCCTTTGGGTACTTGGAGTTTTCGCGCGCGAATTGGAGGGAACTATACACGTACATGCGTACGTGCGCGCACGCGCGCCGCCGCTGGCGGCGGCGGGCGGCGGCGGCCGGCCGCGCCGGCGCCGGCGCCGGGGCCGGGGCGGGCCGGGCTCGGGCCTGGGCCTGGGCCTGGGCCTGGGCCGTGGTCGTGGTCCGTGGTCCGTGGTCCGTGGTCCGTGGTCCTGGACCATTCCCTACCTGGTTCTCCTTTTGAATCAGCCCGCGGAAGAGAAACTTCGAAACTCCAACGGGTGTCCGCCCGCGGCGAACGGATCCGACCGTTCGCCAACCGCTGTCGGAAAACCGACAGAGCGGTTGGTCGGTTGCGACGGTTCTGTCCGAACCGTCGCAACTGTTGGGAATTGGCGGACGAGAATACCCCTCCGGAGCGCTATAAAAAGCGCCCCAGGGGTTCATTCTCAGACACACCAAATATCAGAGTCTTTCTCTCTTCTGAAAGAACTCTCTCTCTCTCTCTATAAGTTCTGACTCGATCTGAACTGGGCTCCGGCGAAGTGCGACTCCTCGTCTTCCAGAGCGACTTCCAGAAGTGCGAAGTGGGAATACACGACTTCCAGAAGTGACTTCCAACGAAGTGGGAATCCGCGACTTCCAAGTGAAGTGGGAATCCGAAGCTACTTCCTAAAGGAGATTCTGCCAAAATTCTTCAACCTTCCTACGTCCTCAACAGTGGGTGTTCCTCCAAAAGAGTAAGACAAATATTCATTTGAAATTTGTCGTTATACCGCTGTTTGCTAATCCTGTGTAGGTACTGGTTGACTACGGTTCGACCGTACGGTATTTGGTAGTGCTGTCCAAATACCGTGAAGAAGTGTTGTATCTTGGGAGACCAGCGTCCATTATCCCGTTAGCACCGGTGCGGGGGACGTAATTGTCTTAAAGAGATTCGCTGTAAGCGTACCTCACTTCAATTACTGTATAAGTGGACTAAGTCCTTTATACAGGGGATATACTTTACAGTATATCGAGATTGACTTAGATTCAGTCTAAGTGAAACTGTATAAGTGGATTAAATCCTTTATACAGGGGATATACTTTACAGTATATTGTGACTGACTTGGATTCAGTCTAATTGGTGCTTAAACCAAGGAAGGAAATTGAAAGGTGGTTCTTAAATTAAGGAACGTTCTATTGAACGGAAAACCTCCCACCTGATATTTGCCGACCTGGCCAATTAGATTGTTGATATCTCAGTGATCTTGATAAGTTGTCAGATTGATTCTTGTTAAGCAGAATACCCAACATTCTTAAGACAATTATTGTTTCTCACTTCTGTTCTGCTTGAACTTGCAGAAAAAAATGTCTGAGACAAATCAAGATACCTCCAGCAAGGCAACAAACATACCGCTCCAAGGTTTGATGCCAACTCCACTTCCTAACCCGAAGCCGGAGAAGCCAGGAAAGTTTGATGGCACAGAGTTCAAGAGGTGGCAACAGAAGATGCTCTTCTACTTGACCACTCTACATCTGCCAAATTCCTGCAGGAGGATCCACCAGAACCCGGAACTGATCGGGATTCAGTCCTTGCATTCGATGCTTGGACACAAGGTGACTTCCTTTGCCGAAATTATGTTCTTAATGGACTGGATGACTCTCTTTACAATGTCTACAGTCCGATTACTACGGCAAAGAAGTTATGGGCCAGTCTTGACAAGAAGTACAAGACTGAAGATGCTGGTACCAAGAAGTTCGTCGTTGGACGATTTCTGGAGTACAAAATGGTGGATAGCAAGACTGTCATCAGTCAGGTGCAAGAGTTCCAACTTATCTTGCACGAGATAGAGGCCGAAGGTATGATTCTTCCTGAAACTTTTCAGGTTGCAACCATCGTGGAGAAGCTCCCCCCTGCGTGGAGAGACTTCAAGAACTACCTGAAGCACAAGAGAAAGGAGCTAAAGTTGGAGGATCTCATTGTGAGGCTTCGTATAGAGGAGGACAACCGCAAGTCCGAGAAAAGGAGCAGCAAGAACTCCTACGAAGCAAAAGCAAATGTGATCGAGGACTCAAAGGGGAAAGCATCTACTTCCAAAAGCTTGAAGAGGAAGAAGCCTTCCCAGGGGTACAAAGGCAAGGCTCAAGACGGCAGAACCATGCGCTTCAAAGGGACCTGTTACATCTGCAACAAAGAAGGTCACAAAGCAAATGAATGCCGCAGCCGTCAAAAGAAGAACAAGAAAAGCCACCCACAGGCCAACATGACCAACCATGAATCACCAAGTCTTTCTGCTGTGGTGTCAGAAGTAAATCTGACAACCAATAACAAAGACTGGTGGGTAGACACGGGAGCTACCAGGCACATCTGCTCGGAGAAATTGTTATTCTCAGAATATCAAAGGCTAGAGCAAGATGAGCAATTATTCATGGGTAATTCAGCTTCCTCAAAGGTTGAAGGAAAGGGCAAGGTCATCCTGAAGTGGACATCGGGCAAAGAGCTTACTCTTAACGATGTCCTTCATGTTCCAGACATCCGAAAGAACCTGATTTCCGGATCTATACTTAGTAAGAAAGGATTTAGAATTGTATTTGAATCTGACAAATTTGTACTTACTAAGGGGGGGATGTATGTGGGAAAGGGATATCTTGTTGATGGACTTTTTAAAGCCAATGTTGCAGTGGTTGATAAAAAGTCCGTGTATTTGTACCCAAAGCTAATAAAAGGAAAATCTTCTGTTTATTTGCTTGAGTCTCCTATTCTGTGGCATGCTAGATTAGGCATGTGAATTACAAGTATTTGAAAAACTTGTCTAATCTGGGATATATTCCTAAACTCAACTTGGAAGAAATTCGCAAGTGTGAGGTTTGTGTTGAGGCCAAGTTGGCTAAAAATTCATTTCACTCAATAGATCGAAATACAGAACCTTTAGGGTTAATTCATAGCGATCTATGTGACTTGAAGTTTATGCCAACTAGAGGCGGTAAAAAGTATTTCATTACTTTTATCGATGACTGTACAAGATACTGTTATGTGTATCTTTTGAACAGTAAGGATGAGGCAATAAATATGTTTACAACAATATAAAGCCGAAGTTGAGAATCAACTCAACAAGAAAATCAAGATTCTAAAATCCGATAGAGGCGGAGAATATGAATCAAATGATTTTAGTGAGTTATGTGCTAGTTTTGGTATAATACATCAAACTACAGCACCATACACTCCTCAGAGAGGAATTGCTGAACGGAAGAACAGAACTTTGAAGGAGATGGTTAACTCCATGCTCGTAAGTTCTGGAGCTCCGCAGAACTTGTGGGGGGAAGCTCTATTAACTGCAAATCATATTCTAAATAGAGTACCCCACAAGAAACTTGGTCTTATACCATTCGAGTTATGGCATGGAAGGACACCTTCCTACCATTACCTCAAAATGTGGGGGTGCCTTGCAAAGGTGCTGGCACCATTACCCAAAAAGACTAAGTTGGGAGCAAAAACTATAGACTGCATATTCATAGGCTATGCCTTGAATAGTAGTGCCTATAGGTTTCTGGTTCATAAATCAGAAATACCAGATATTCATGTAAACATGATTATCGAATCTCGAGATGCTGTGTTCTTTGAAGACATCTTTCCGTACAAACGGGAAGCAGATAAGACTTCTGGGAAAAGAACACACGAGATGGCGTTCAGGGACGAAAGCCCCGAAGAACCGAATGTTAATGCGGAAATTGAACCAAGAAGAAGTCAGAGATCTAGAATCTCAAAATCTTTTGGTCCAGATTTCATAGCATACGCTATTGAGAGCGAGCCTCAAACATTTAAAGAGGCTATGTCAAACCCAGAAGCACAAATGTGGAAAGAAGCTATAAATAGCGAAATAGAATCCATACTAAGTAATCATACTTGGGAATTGGTAAACTTGCCTCCTGGAAGTAAACCAATTGGGTGTAAGTGGATTTTCAAACGAAAATTAAAACCCGATGGATCTATCGATAAGTACAAGGCTAGATTAGTAGCCAAGGGTTATCGGCAAAAAGAAGGACTTGACTACTTCGATACATATTCACCAGTAACAAGAATAACATCCATTCGGATGTTGATTGCGATTGCAGTATTGCACAACTTAGATATCCATCAAATGGATGTCAAGACTGCATTCTTAAATGGTGAATTAAATGAAGAAATTTATATGGAGCAACCTGAAGGATTTATAGTCAAGAACCAAGAACACAAGGTGTGTAAATTGGTAAAATCCTTATACGGTTTAAAGCAGGCTCCAAAACAATGGCATGAGAAATTTGATAGTGTCATGATCAAAGATGGATTCACTATCAATGAATGCGATAAGTGTGTTTACACTAAAACAGTTGGAGATGCATGTATCATTGTTTGTCTTTATGTAGACGACATGTTGATACTTGGGACTAATATTGAGATTATTAAGTCCACTAAAAGAATGTTATCCAACTGTTTTGATATGAAGGATCTGGGGGTTGCTGATGTAATTTTAGGAATTAAAATTACTAGAACACCAGATGGAATCAGTCTATCTCAATCTCACTACGTGGATAAGATGATAGAAAGATTCAAGGATCATGGGATAAAAGAGAATACAAATCCTTTTCTCCCACACATCCACCTTCATAAGAATACAGGAACTGGAATACGCCAGTTGGAGTATTCTCAGATTATCGGAAGTCTAATGTATTTAATGAATTGTACTAGACCCGATATTGCTTACGCTGTAAGCAAGTTGAGTAGATATACTAGTAATCCTAGTGATCTACACTGGACCGCTCTACTACGAGTATTAGGTTACGTATCACATACCAAGGAATATGCCTTGAGATATGGAAAGTATCCTCCTGTACTGGAAGGATACAGTGATGCTAATTGGATTGCAGATTCTGAGGAATCAAAATCAACTAGCGGATACGTATTTACTCTAGCAGGAGCAGCGGTATCTTGGAAATCTTCTAAGCAAACATGTATTGCTCGTTCCACTATGGAATCGGAATTCATAGCCTTAGATAAGGCTGGAGAAGAAGCAGAATGGCTTCGACAATTCTTAGAAGATATACCGTTATGGCAAAAGCCAGTGCCCGCTATATGTATACACTGCGACAATCAAGCAGCTATATCTAGGGCACAAAATGTGATATACAACGGTAAGTCTAGACATATTCGTCGTAGACATAATACCGTGAAGCAGTTGCTCTCAAATGGAATTATCTCTATTGACTTTGTATCGTCAAAGGATAATTTAGCGGATCCGCTTACTAAAGGTTTAAGTGGAGAGCGTATAAACTGCGCATCGAGGGGAATGGGTCTAAAAGCCTAACCTTACCGAGTCAGCTTAATGGAAACCTCACTTAGCGACTGGAGATCCCACGGACTAAGTTCAAGAGGAAAAACTAGTTATGATTGACTCAGCAAGTAAGCACTGGGAGCTTGACTCCAATCCATTCCTAAGGTGCACATAAGTGCTTTTCTACAAATGGATTAAGGATAAGCTTAACGCTTTTAATGATGCCTATATCTTGTTACTATACAAGTGGTAGAGTAGACTACTCTTCATAGGTCCATCACCTATGTGAGTATAGAGTTGGGTCGGCTCTTTGGGAATCTCTATGGAGGCTGTTATTCCCTAAAGATACTCTCTGAAACCAAGAATGTCCAGGGCCAAAACGGACACAACAGAGAACCAAAGTTGATTTGGAAAGTCACTGTGTGAAGCTTGTTGACTTGGCTTACACTAACGGCTAACAGTTCAAGACCTAGTTCACTGATTAGCCAGTAAGTCCGATAAAGCTTTCACTATGGAAGGTTCAAGACCTAGTTCACCTATCCTTATGCAGTTTCTTTTCTAAAGTACCTTACACAATAGAGTCAGTCTCTTTGTGTGTCATTTCCTTGAATTCTTCATTCATTGTGGGGATTGTTGGAATTGAAGAAAATAAAGCTGAATCTTCGAGATGAATTATGGCGAGATCCGTTGATCAAATCAACCGGATGATGGTTGGAGTGTGTTCTCCTTCCATTTGTGATGAACGTGGTATATTTACATGTTCAATTCCGACTTCGAATGAATGAGATATTCAAGTCCAAAGATTGCCTAATTCAAAGCCAAAGGGACTAAATTTAGCTACAAGCATTTAGTCCCACATTGGCCATGTGATGGAAGTATATGGGTATAAATAGAGAAAAATGAGACCAAAGGGTGTGCCCTTTGGGTACTTGGAGTTTTCGCGCGCGAATTGGAGGGAACTATACACGTACATGCGTACGTGCGCGCACGCGCGCCGCCGCTGGCGGCGGCGCGGCGGCGGCCGGCGGCGCCGGCGCCGGCGCCGGTGCCGGTGCCGGGGGCCGGGCCGGGCTCGGGCTCGGGCTCGGGCTCGGGCCTGGGCCTGGGCCTGGGCCTGGGTCGTGGTCGTGGTCCGTGGTCCGTGGTCCGTGGTCCGTGGTCCTGGACCATTCCCTACCTGGTTCTCCTTTTGAATCAGCCCGCGGAAGAGAAACTTCGAAACTCCAACGGGTGTCCGCCCGCGCGAACGGATCCGACCGTTCGCCAACCGCTGTCGGAAAACCGACAGAGCGGTTGGTCGGTTGCGACGGTTCTGTCCGAACCGTCGCAACTGTTGGGAATTGGCGGACGAGAATACCCCTCCGGAGCGCTATAAAAAGCGCCCCAGGGGTTCATTCTCAGACACACCAAATATCAGAGTCTTCTCTCTTCTGAAAGAACTCTCTCTCTCTCTCTATAAGTTCTGACTCCGATCTGAACTGGGCTCCGGCGAAGTGCGACTCCTCGTCTTCCAGAGCGACTTCCAGAAGTGCGAAGTGGGAATACACGACTTCCAGAAGTGACTTCCAACGAAGTGGGAATCCGCGACTTCCAAGTGAAGTGGGAATCCGAAGCTACTTCCTAAAGGAGATTCTGCCAAAATTCTTCAACCTTCCTACGTCCTCAACAGTGGGTGTTCCTCCAAAAGAGTAAGACAAATATTCATTTGAAATTTGTCGTTATACCGCTGTTTTGCTAATCCTGTGTAGGTACTGGTTGACTACGGTTCGACCGTACGGTATTTGGTAGTGCTGTCCAAATACCGTGAAGAAGTGTTGTATCTTGGGAGACCAGCGTCCATTATCCCGTTAGCACCGGTGCGGGGGACGTAATTGTCTTAAAGAGATTCGCTGTAAGCGTACCTCACTTCAATTACTGTATAAGTGGACTAAGTCCTTTATACAGGGGATATACTTTACAGTATATCGAGATTGACTTAGATTCAGTCTAAGTGAAACTGTATAAGTGGATTAAATCCTTTATACAGGGGATATACTTTACAGTATATTGTGACTGACTTGGATTCAGTCTAATTGGTGCTTAAACCAAGGAAGGAAATTGAAAGGTGGTTCTTAAATTAAGGAACGTTCTATTGAACGGAAAACCTCCCACCTGATATTTGCCGACCTGGCCAATTAGATTGTTGATATCTCAGTGATCTTGATAAGTTGTCAGATTGATTCTTGTTAAGCAGAATACCCAACAATCTATGCCTTCAGAGTAGCCTGTTTTCTGATCCCACTGAAGAGTACAACCAAATCAAATTCAACACAATATAATAATAATAATCAGAGAGAGAGAGAGAGAGAGAGAGAGAGAGAGAGAGAGAGGATGTTTTTGAACCACATCCAAATTCTATTAAGTATTTCTGGAATAACAAAGGCTCCAAAATATGTGCGCAAGATAGATCTAGTTTCTTGATTGCAATTCATATGATACATGAGAAAAACTAGGTGAAAAACTTTGTCAATGTCTTCTCAGTTCTTACATCAACAACATGACCAGTGTAATAGTGAATCTACTCCCATGTCGAGCAATCATCTGATACTCTGACCAAAAAACGCTACCATTTAAACCGTCTAATGTTGGAGTATCAAGGCCTGAAGCCACATGGACGGAGGTATAGGAGCTCTGCAGATCCTTTTGAGCTTCTCATGCACAAAATAAAGCAGAGAATCAGTTCCAAGGGTAAGCAAGTCTTGTCCCAGTCCTTCTAGGATGTCTCTTCCGGCTTTTCTTCCAGACGTAGAGAGTCTTCGAGGTTTGATGCCGTCAGGGCATCATCACCTCACATCTTCATATCTTAAAATTGTTCGTGCCGTCAAACTTCACGACATCAATTTTCGTCGGAAGATGACTCAAGATTTCACCGATGATTGACTACATATGGTCATCTCCTCAGTAGATTCCTCAAAGCAATATGAAAAATGATTAGTGAAAATAAATCCAAATAGGAAAGAACAAATGTTTAACTCTAACCCAAACTCTAGACAGTCTCCAAAGCGATTTGCTCCACCCGAGCGAAACTCCCCCTCGAACCCGAAAAGCTCTGATATGAGCTTGGGGCACCATCCCAAAAGATTAGCCTTATAGATAGAGTTACCAAATCCTTATATATTCAAGACCATCTTCATGTCTAGCCGATGTGAGACTATTTGTTCGATCCAAATCCCAACAATTGAAGAACTTGGGACACCATCTTATATACCCAAGATCTCTAGTCGATGTGAGACTATTTGTTCAACTCAAATCCCAACATGTGGGACTTAAATGTAACTACCAAAACCCGGATATACATTGTCAATTATACCTATCTAGGGCAACACATTTGTCCAAAAGGAAGTTTTTACTTGTAACTTTTGCCAAGTCAAAATTTTCTTTCCTGCCTTTTCAAACATGTATATACCTTCACAAACGCATCATAGCATATGTAAGACATACCATGGCTTATTTCCCCCATATAGAGCATTTTTTTTCCAGATATTCTCATGCAGTTTTCCTAATTTCTTGGGTTTTTTCTTGCATTTTCCCTAGCTTGTTTCCCTTGTAAGTCCTCTCATCCACACCACACATAGATCCTAAGTAGTCTGATCATTTTAGATGTTATTGAAACTATCAAATAACAAGCTAATGAAGCCACATAATTATGACCAGAGAGGACCTTCCAATTTGAAGTGAAATGAAAAAAAGGCGTGCACGTTATGGGCAAATTAGTTGTAAGAAAAGAAAGATATTGTACGAAGTTGGATAATACTTTATGACAGACCTCAATATTTTCATCAAACTGTAAACAAAAAAGTTGAAGAAAATAAACGAGGAAAATTTCAAGTAGTGAATAGAAATGGGTCATATTTTCCTACAGGAATTAGCAGAATAATATCCGGAAAGGTGCAACCTAATCATCCTAACATAAGTATCATGACAAATATTGGGAGGAAAAACAAGATTTAACATATAATGCATCTAAGCTTTGATAACCTGAAACTACAGGCACAACCATAACTCTCAGGTTTCTTAGTCCGCTTCGAAGAACATCATAGCATGTAGACATTAGGATTTTGGGATATACAACAATCAGAACAAAAAAGGGTGGTTCGTTGTGCGGGTACTAAGTCTATAATGGAGTAGCCCTTTGCTTATGAGCAAACTAGTCACTAATAAAATCAAACATACAAGATCTCATATATCTCAAGCAGAACAAGGAATTTCCGAGCAGGATATGTGTGATAACTGACTGAATATATTGAAATTAAAATCACAAAGAAAAGGGTGACTCGTTGTAAAGATTGTTGCATCAGAAGCATGTGATGATTTAGTTAATACTAAACATCTTCCAAGTAGCATTCACTCTGCTAAAATTGCAAATAATGACAGAAAACAGTTACATGAAGGACCATGAATGAAAAGAAACTAAGACCCATGTCACTGTAGAATTCTTGAGAGGCTTAAAAGATGAGGTTTTTATGGTGTAAATCAAATCACAATAAGAATACTATTGATTGCACCAGAGAACTTATAAAAGACATGTACATGGGGGAAAAAAAATCTCTGGAAGTTCCCAAGACGGAGTCCTGACACTGTTTGTTTGGTACAAAACAGATAATGGATTCACATCATTTATCAACAAATGAATCATGTTAAGAAAACATAATTCAAAAGGGAATGATGATTTCAACATCAAAATAGCTGTAAACAGGTTTTGTGGAAAAGAGTTCAAGAGATTTCACCTATTTCATTGCAACCAAGCAATCTCAAATCGTTAAATGAGATTTTATCATTGATAGATATACATTTGAAATAGCAACCCCCTCCATTTGTCTATGGCATGAAACAACTAAATCAAACATTAAACTTCTACAATTTAAATCTCAAGGATGTGGAGTAGAAATATCAAAAGTAGTAGTTTTGCGCTGCATAAAATGGTTCATATTTATTCATCATTTTGCACATATACCTCTTCATTTTTATTTTTGTTTTTATATTCTTTTTGAGGAAAACGTTGTGTAGGCTCTAACCGAATTATATTTAGCAACAATGCTCCCCATAACTCCTCTAATAGAGGAGAAGGTAATAATTCATACAACCAATTGTCAAACTGCTGAAGTAGCAAGCATCTACGACCAATTCTGTGAGCGGCTTCATTGCTTGTTCTTCTTTCAAACTTAGACCAAGATGGCTCCGAGACGAGAGAGTGTCGACACCCTGAAACTATGTGGGCGCGTTTCATCGAGCATCCTCAGGCCGATTCAGAGATGACAAAAGCAATGGCTATGGTTGTCTCGACGGAGAACAGGACTTTCTCAAAAATTCATTTACATCTACTCTTCCACACACAGCACCACATGAGCATGGAGCCAAATACAAAAATGCTGGAGCTGTCGTTGCTCGAATTCAGCCATCGCTCTATGACTCTGACAATGTCGTCACCATTGACGATTTGGTGATCGACCTTGGACTTGTTCCACACCTCTCTGACAACAGGGCAATGAAGAAGGAGATGCGCTCGGTCGAGTGACATAATGGACAAAATACGCCAGCCCCTGGTATTGCGTGAGCTCGATGGCCGGTGGTTGTGAGAGCATTGTTGAGACACCTCCAGATAAAATGCAAGACTCTCAGCTACACCTTTTTACCCGCCCATAACTTCTTGAAAGTGGCCGAGCTCGTAATGCTGTTAAGTTCAATCAAACCCATGTAGGCTGATCGAGTCGTAAACCTCCCCTTCTTTTCACTCATCCAGATTGCCTTGTTGCAGCCCATATGATCAAATTTGTTGATAGGTGTAGATATAATGGCATTTGCAGCTTTCCTGTCAAACATCGACCTAATCAACACCTCATCCCAGTTCCCATGTACCTGCAAGATGAGCTGGTCCACTGTTTCGAGGTTTTTCGGGCATTGTCAGGTTTTTGGAGGGGCCATGGCTGATCTAATACCATCTATCTTCAAATATGTGTTGCGTCCTTGGAAGGTTCAGAACCACGATCAGAGTTGTCGAGAACAATCACAAATGCACGAGTAGAGAATAAAATAGAAAACATGAGATTTAACGAGAATCGACAATTTGACTTCGTCCTTGGGGCAGAAGAGAGAGAGATCTTATTAATCAAATCACAATTACATATTACAAATAAGGGTACAACACTACTCAATATATAGCGAGAGAATCCATGAAAAAAAACCAAAAATTCTGAAATCGAATCAGAAATGAATTCAGAATCTACTTTGGAAACTGCCAGAATACGCAGGCCGGTCGACCGGGCGGTTTATCGGTTCATCAAAATCCAATTTGGAGATGCCATTTGTGCGTTGGTCAGTCGACCGGCTCCTTATAGCGGTCGACCGACCTAGCTTCACGCTTCACTAAAAGAAACTGAGCTCTGTTGATTGGTCGACCGGGCGATCAACTGACTGCCTTCTGAGCCATTGTTGCTATCTGTTAGTCGGTTCACCGGGTAGTCGACTGATCCGTGCCTTTTCTTGCCTACTGTGCACGTCGATCGACCGGGCGGTTGACCGATCTGGACCTCTGCTCCAAAACTGTGCTTTTGCCATGAGTTTAAAAACTCTATCTATGATTTTTAGATCCTCTCATAATTCTCCACCTCGGTGAAGTTTTCTCAATCTGATTCGAACACCAACGAATTACCATGTTAACTCAGCAAACGGGCTGCACCATTATGACTGCCTACGTGCCACCTGCCCAGAGGATCAAGTCATACGTGGTTCATCCAAATAAGCTCCACCGAACTGAACCAACTGGAAGGATGTGAAGTAAGTTCTTAAAATGTTCGGATTCTCTTCATGTGAATCTTCTCAAGCGCTAGATCTTCTTCGAGAATCTCTCTAACGAATTGAAACCTGACGTCGATGTGCTTCATTCATGCATGATAGACCTAGTTCTTCGTCAAATAGATAATATCATGCTATCACAATTGATCTTCAACAGATCAAGTTTGATCACCAAGTCATCAAGCAACCCTTGAAGCCAAATGACATCCTTTATAACCTCTATCATGGCTATATATTCTGCTTCTGTTGTCGACAAAGCGACAATAAACTGTAAAGTCGAGCGCCAACTCACTGTTGGCCCAAAGGCCCATCACTCTAGTTTTGATGATGATTAACTCATGTAGTTATGTTTACTAATGATCTTGTGTTTAATTAGTGACAGATTTATGATCAAGATCTTAGTTGGTGCATAGCTTCAACAAAGGATTTAAAGTCAAGATTTGGAGCTAGCACGGTGTTTGGACCAAGTCAAGAAGGCTTCAAGTGAAGACTTCAAGAAGATGAAGACTTGTGTCTAGATATAAGATTTTATTTTTAGTTAAAATGTAAAGGATAGAATAGTTGGTGGATTGCTCAAGTATATACTATGCACACACACTCTTGATTTAGATGTCTTTTCATAAAAGAATTTTCAGTTTAGAAAAGACTTTCATTTTGGAAAAATATCATTTTTGGTTTTCGGTATTTCATTTACATATGTTTAACCTAAAACCATATTTAGAGCTTAATGTCAAAACATAGATATTTCATCTTGATTGTGTAGTGGATCATATCCATACACACTGTGCTTTATTAAATTAAAATATCTTGTTTTTGTATCATGAAGAAGTTTGGAAAACAAGTTTTAGAAAAATAGAGTTTTTCATTTGAACCAATATTTTCAAGTTACAAAAATAGTCCAAAACATTTGTAACATGCCTTGATTTTGTGCAAGCATGTTTGATTATCAAAGTATAATATTGAAACTATTTTTGTAGATTTTTCTGTATTTTATGGGATTTTATCTGAGCAAAAAAGACAAACTTTTTAATCCCAGAATTTCTGTTTCAGGCTTCAGCCAAGTCGACTAGTCGACCAACCAAGTCGACTAGGGCTGAAGTCGGTCGACCGGACCGGTCGACCGACGTGCACAGACGTGCACGCCTTGACTGGCAGATGGCCGGTCGACTGACCCGGTCGACCGTCCAGAGAGCTCTGCTCTCTGGAAAGGCCCCGGCCAACTGGGCGGTCGACCGGATAGAGAGTCTGCTCTCTGTATCTGGCCTCGGTCGACCGACCCTGTCGACCGATGGCACAACGGTCTGAAATATGACCGTTGGCCGGTCGACCGGGCGGTCGACCGCCAGGCCTGACAGACCCCAACGGCTAGTTTTTGGCAGCCTATATATTTGGGGGTTTGGTCATTGTTTTAAGCCAAGATTTCTAGGAGACTTTGAGCCAGTTTTTCCCACTTCTTTAAAAGAGTTTTCTCCACTAAATTGAGAGCTAATACTTCCAATCAATAGGGGAGTTTTTATCAAGAGTGTTAAAAGAGATTCTTTGAGTTTTCCTCCACCATTCTCATCCTTGTTTTTCTCACACAAACACTTGAGCTATCCATTGTCTATTCATCTTATAGGAGTGTTGTGGTGAGAGTTTTTATTGGTGATCAAAGTGTTTAGATCACCAAGAGATCTTTTCTTGTTCCTTTGAGAAGGCGGACGGTTGTGTTCGCATAGTTTCGGGTCCTAGTGTGGACTCGGTGTTTCGAGTTCGAGTGCGGACTTGTTGTTTGAGGTGCGGCCTCAGCGAGCCAGTGGGCTTGCGTGTGTACGGACTAGGGAGTCTGAGAGTTGTAGGTGTTGCGGCACCGGGTGATCCAGTGGGATCGATTATAGTGGAAATCCTTCGTGTGTAGAAGGCGTGGATGTAGAGCAAGTGTGCTCGAACCTCGAAACAAATCCCTTGTGTTTGTGATTGCTCACTCTCTCTTTCCTTGTCTCTTGTTACATCTTGCATGCTATTTATTGTGTTTACATTTACATGCTTGATATACATTGTGCTTCATAGATATATATATACTTGCGTGGGATTGTTTGCTAACACTTGTATTTAACCAAGAGAGCCAACGCGGCACCTCAACCCATATCCAGGGGAATCTAGAGGAGTTTTTCCAGAGCCCTTCACGGGAAATTCGGCAACACTCTTGTATTATACATAGTGTTTAGTGTAAGAGTTTTGTTTAGGTCATAATTGTTTTTAATTCCGCATTATTTGGCATTTAGTGACCATTAGATTAGCCATCACCTATTCACCCCCCCTCTAGGTGAACTTACAATTGGTATCAGAGCCAAGTGCTCTTGAATTGGGTCTTACAACCTAGAGTTAAAGATCCTCATTTTAGGCTAATCGCTTTATTTGTACACACACTATGGATTTTATGGCACCACCCACTTTTGACATTCTTAACATCCAAATTTGGAAGGTTAAGATGTCTTTGTACCTTAAGGCCTTAGGCATTCATGTTTATCTTGCCACAACTAAAAAATGATTATTGTTTAAATGGTAAGAATTTTGAGGCTAATGTAAAAACCCTACATGCTTTAAGATCTACCCTAAATGAAGTTTATTTATCTAGGGTTTCTAATGTTGAATCGGCTTTTAAAGCTTGGAACATCATCACCTCCCTTGGCGAAAAGGATCTATATTATGCCGGGAGCGATTCGGACGTTGGAAGCGACACCTCCAACGCATGCTATATGGTCTAAGGGGGTAACCCCCTTGAGGTAAACACCGAATCCGAGCTAGATGATAATGACATGTCATATGATGAGTTTCCTACTTTTTGTCAACTATTGCTTGAGAAATATGACATGCTTAAGAAACATAATAAAAAGTTGAAAAAGAATTTTGATTGCATGCATAAAGAAAATGATTTTTTAAATCTAAAATTGCATGTTTAGAAAAAGAAAAGTTGAAAAATGAAAATATTTCTTTGATGTCTAAATTGAATGATTTATGTGAAGGAAATATGGTTTTGAAAAATAAAATTGTTGTGGTGGAAAAACAAAAAGAAGTTGTTTTTCAAGAAAACTCTTGTTTAAAAAGAAAAATTTGTGAAAAAGAAAAAGTTAATGTTTCTAAAAGGAAAAAGAAAAATGATTCTATTTCTCACTACTCTTTACATGCTACCATTGATGATAGTGAGATTAAGAATTTGAAAAATAAAATTGATTGTTTGAGCTCAACCTTGAGCTCTTGTGCATTCAACCATTCTAGATTGGAGTCCATGTTTTCAAAGAAACAAACTCCACACATTCATGCACAACATCATCATGCATTTGCTTATGTTGCACGCCACGATCATACACATACACATAAGCATCCTAAGGTGTACAAATGTACACATTGTGGCCGCAAGGCCATCTAGCAAAATTTTGTTTTGATAAGTTACATCATGTAAATTTTGCTAATAAAAATTTGTAGGTTCCTCAACACAAGACTACCCCCGTGGACCCAAGAAAATATGGGTACCAAAACCCCCACCTTGTGTATTTGATATAGGTGAGGGCTCTCGCAAAACGTGAGAGGGATGGTACCTTGGTAGTGGATGCAATGGACTTGAAGGACATACAATTGAATGCACCGCTATCAAGGAAGTTTGGTGGGGAAGACCACCATGTTTGGAGCTTTGGAGTTGGTAACAATCTCTAAACTCTCATTTTATTTATGTTCATGCTTGTTCCTTCATGATATCATTAAGCATGTTCATGTTTTATGTTTTGATGTGCTTCATGTGGTAAAAACATGCTTAGATGTAGTTTTTATCAAAACTTGTATTATACATGTACAAATAGTGAGTTACATATGATTATATATGTCTGCACTTCATGCTCATTTGTACCCACTATATGCACATGTATAGCCTAGTTTTGATGATTTCCCCATTTACACTTGTTTTGCCAATTTTCATGTTTTACTTCATGTATATGTAATTTTTATTCAAATCTAATAAATATACATGTATATCCTTTTTGAGTCTCTTGCCTTCATGCAAATACTATTAATAGACTCGTTTTATGTTTGGGATATGTATGCATATTGTTAGATTTAGATAAATCATACATATACCTAGAAGTGTGTTTTGTTTTAATGAAAAATGAATTTTCATGTTTGTTTGATAAAAATGAATTTTTATGATTTAAAAAAATGAACACTTTTTGAGCCTTAATGATTGTTTTCATGAAAATGCTATTTACATGACTTTTGAACACTCACATTTTATTTATTTTGTCATGACTAGTTTCATGGACATATTTTTGAGCTTTATAGACTATGAGTGTAAATTGTGTGTATTTAGTTTTGTTTCATGAAAAACATATGATTTATTGTATTTTGAAGGATCTTTAACTAGTTTTTCAAAAATCAATTTATACTAGTTATTTATTCTTCAAATTTTATAATGAGATATACACTTGATCTTACCTTGCTTCAATTGGTATCATTGGATCATTTCAACTGGTATCAATATGATTATTTTTGTATATACTCATGTTTTGATTATATGTATGTATGCTTTCAAATTCTAGTAGTATCAATTTCTATTGGTATTCTCTTTTCATACATATATATGTGTGTTATTTGTGCTTGAGTTAAATTGATTCACATTCTTAAAGCACAATGTTTATGCTAAGCTTGGGTTAAAACTTTACTTTCAATTGGTATCTCAATATGTTTTAACTTAAGAAAAATTAAAGATTTTGCAATGTTTATTTGATACCACATTTTTTCAATTGCTAATTTGCAATTGGTATCGAAATTTAAAAAAAATTATGTTGATTTGATATCTCAAAATTTGTTTTGATAAAGAAAAATTCAAAATGTTTTGATGTGTATTTCTTATATGCAAGGAGAGCTTAACATCTCTTCTACATATAGATTCATGTTGAGTGTGTTGTATATTGAGGAGCTTGACAACTCTTCTTTATGTGGTACACATGTGTAGGGGGAGCTTCACATCTCCTCTTATGCATTACATAATATGCGTTATGTGAATTAGGGCTTGTCATCCCTCTTTCATGAAATGTATATGTGTAGGGAAGTTACTTAACCGTCTTCCTCTTTATGAATATATATCGCATATAACCTTTTATTGATTGATTTATGTTTACCCCTTATTGATCTCTTTGTTTATGACAAAAAGGGGGAGAAAATTTTGTTTTTACTTTACCCCTTTTTGATGATTGACAAAAAGGGGGAGAAAATTTTGGATTTATATGCATGTTAGTAGTATTTATGTTTATGCATATATGTTTTTGTTTTGCAAATAGGAGAAAAAGAATTTGATTTGTTTTATGCTTGTTAGCATGTTTATCTCCTACATTTGCATACATGTTTAAGTGCTTTCATTGCATATCTATTTGTTTATTTGGTATGCATGAGTTAAGGGGGAGCTTCTTTGAAGCTTTACTTTAATCCATGCATATATAACTTCATGAGTTTTGTCATCATCAAAAAGGGGAAGATTGTTAGTCCAAAGGCCCATCGCTTTAGTTTTGATGATGATTAACTCATGTAGTTATGTTTACTAATGATCTTGTGTTTAATTAGTGACAGATTTATGATCAAGATCTTAGTTGGTGCATAGCTTCAACAAAGGATTTAAAGTCAAGATTTGGAGCTAGCACGGTGTTTGGACCAAGTCAAGAAGGCTTCAAGTGAAGACTTCAAGAAGATGAAGACTTGTGTCTAAGTATAAGATTTTATTTTTAGTTAAAATGTAAAGGATAGAATAGTTGGTGGATTGCTCAAGTATATACCATGCACACACACTCTTTATTTAGATGTCTTTTCATAAAAGAATTTTCAGTTTAGAAAAGACTTTCATTTTGGAAAAATATCATTTTTGATTTTCGGTATTTCATTTAAATATGTTTAACGCAAAACCATATTTAGAGCTTAATGTCAAAAACATAGATTTTCATCTTGATTGTGTAGTGGATCATATCCATACACACTGTGCTTTATTAAATTAAAATATCTTATTTTTGTATCATGAAGAAGTTTGGAAAACAAGTTTTAGAAAAATACAGTTTTTCATTTGAACCAATATTTTCAAGTTACAAAAATAGTCCAAAACATTTGTAACATGCCTTGATTTTGTGCAAGCATGTTTGATTATCAAAGTATAACATTGAAACTATTTTTGTAGATTTTTCTGTATTTTATGGGATTTTATCTGAGCAAAAAAGACAAACTTTTTAATCCCAGAATTTCTGTTTCAGGCTTCAGCTAAGTCGACTAGTCGACCAACCAAGTCGACTAGGGCTGAAGTCGGTCGACCGGACCGGTCGACCGACGTGCACAGACGTGCACGCCTTGACTGGCAGATGGCCGGTCGACCGACCCGGTCGACCGTCCAGAGAGCTCTACTCTCTAGAAAGGCCTCGGCCGACCGGGCGGTCGACCGGACAGAGAGTCTGCTCTCTGTATCTGGCCTCGGTCGACCGACCCGGCCGACCGATACACAACGGTCTGAAATATGACCGTTGGCCGGTCGACCGGGCGATCGACCGCCAAGCCTGACAGACCCCAACGGCTAGTTTTTGGCAGTCTACATATTTGGGGGTTTGGTCATTGTTTTAAGCCAAGATTTCTAGTAGACTTTGAGCCAGTTTTTCCCACTTCTTTAAAAGAGTTTTCTCCACTAAATTGAGAACTAATACTTCCAATCAAAAGGGGAGTTTTTATCAAGAGTGTTAAAAGAGATTCTTTGAGTTTTCCTCCACCATTCTCATCCTTATTTTTCTCACACAAACACTTGAGCTATCCATTGTCTATTCATCTTATAGGAGTGTTGTAGTGAGAGTTTTTATTGGTGATCAAAGTGTTTAGATCACCAAGAGATCTTTTCTTGTTCCTTTGAGAAGGCGGACGGTTGTGTTCGCATAGTTTCGGGTCCTAGTGTGGACTCGATGTTTCGAGTTCGAGTGCGGACTTGTTGTTTGAGGTGCGGCCTCAGCGAGCCGGTGGGCTTGCGTGTGTACGGACTAAGGAGTCCGAGAGTTGTAGGTGTTGCGGCACCGGGTGATCCAGTGGGATCGATTATAGTGGAAATCCTTCGTGTGTCGAAGGCGGGGATGTAGAGCAAGTGTGCTCGAACCTCGAAACAAATCCCTTGTGTTTGCGATTGCTCACTCTCTCTCCTTGTCTCTTGTTACATCTTGCATGCTATTTATTGTGTTTACATTTACATGCTTGATATACATTGTGCTTCATAGATATATATATACTTGCATGGGATTGTTTGCTAACACTTGTATTTAACCAAGAGAGCCAATGCGGCACCTCAACCCATATCCAGGGGAATCTAGAGGAGTTTGTCCAGAGCCCTTCACGGGGAATTCGGCAACACTCTTGTGTTATACGTAGTGTTTAGTGTAAGAGTTTTGTTTAGGTCATAATTGTTTTTAATTCCGCATTATTTGGCATTTAGTGACCATTAGATTAGCCATCACCTATTCACCCCCCCTCTAGGTGAACTTACACTCACCAGTGCTTGCGACAATGTGAAGACATATTCCGTTTTAGATCAGTGTTTGTCAAGATCTCCTACATAATCGGAGTCAACATACCACATGCACTCTTGCTTACCCTTAGTATCCTTCTCAAATATCACTCCAACATCTATAGCAGCTTTGATGTACCATAGAGTTCACTTCACAGCCTCCCAATAACCCTTACCGAGATCGTATATATTCTACTAACCATGTTGACAGCTATAACAAATAGGGCCTTGTACATACAATAGCATACAGCAAGCCACCAATTGTGATGACATGCGGTACTTGAGAAATATATTCACGTTCTTTAACTGTAGTAGGAGACATAATAGCTTTAAGTTTGAAGGAGTCAACGATGTACTTACAGACTTTGTATCACTATTGATACTGAATTTCTGAAGTACTTTTTTTGCAAATACCCTTTTTGTGTCAAGCAAACCCTGGCACTATCTCTGTCTCTCTCAATTTTCATGCCTGGTACCTTCTTTGCTTCGCCTAGATCTTTCATCTCGAGCTCGAAAGATAACTCTCTCTTCAATCTATCAATCGTTGATCTACTCTTGAAAGTAATGAGCGTATCATTAACATATAGCAACAAATAGATATATTCTCCATCTAAAAACTTGCTGTAGTAAACACATAAGTCATATTTACGTCTTTAATACTTCTTGCCACACATAAAGCTGTCAAATCGTTTGTACTATTGCCTCAACAATTACTTCAGCCCATATAGCGACTTCTTCAGCTTAGAAATCAGTTTTTTTTTTCACATGCAGCTTTAAATCTTACTGGCTGAGTCATAAAGATTCCTTCATCAAGATCACTGTGGAGAAAAAAACCCATAAGCTCTTATTATAGAAAGGAGGAAACCCACAAAGAAAAGGTAGGCACGCGGGGGGGGGGGGGACAAGGGTGACACCATTGTGAGGCAAAGAAGTGTTGGCCCGAAGGCCCATCACTCTAGTTTTGATGATGATTAACTCATGTAGTTATAGTACTAATGATCTTGTGTTTAATTAGTTTCAGATTCATGATCAAGATCTTAGTAGGTGCATAGCTTCAATAAAGGATTTAAAGTCAAGTTTTGGAGCTAGCACGGTGTTTGGACCAAGTCAAGAAGGCTTCAAGTGAAGACTTCAAGAAGATGAAGACTTGGGTCTAGATTTGTTTTTGTAAGATTTTGTTTTAGTTAAAATGTAAAGGATAGAATAGTTGGTGGATTGCTCAAGTATATCATATACACACACACTCTTGTTTTAGATGTCTTTTCATAAAAGAATTTTCAGTTTAGAAAAGACTTTTCATTTTGGACAAATACCGTTTTGGTTTTTGGTATTTCTTATATACATGTTTTAACCAAAACCATGTTTAGAGCTTAATGTCAAAAGCATAGATATTTCATCATGTTTGTGTAGTGGATCATATCCATACACACTATGCTTTAAATGAGTTTAAATATCTTGTTTTTTTATTTGGAGAAGTTTTGGAAAAATCAAGTTTGGAAAAATACCGTTTTTGTTTTGAACCAATTTTTTCAAGTTACAAAAATAGTCCAAATTATTTGTATCATGTCTTGATTTTGTGTAAGCATGTTTGTTTATCAAAGTATATTGGTAAAACAATTTTTGTAGATTTTCTGTGATTTTATAGGATTTTATTTCAACCAAAAAGACCAAGTTTTTAATCCCTTAACAGTGTTTCCTGGCTTTAGCCGGTCGACCGACCAGTCGACCGCACCCTGAAGTCGGTCGACCGGGCGGTCGACCGACGTGCACAGACGTGCACGCCAGTATCTGGCTGGAGGGCCGATCGACCGACCGGTCGACCGTCCAGAGAGGTCTGCTCTCTGAAAATGCCCCGGTCGACCGGGCGATCGACCGGCAGAGAGCAGTGCTCTCTATTCCAGAGGCTCGGTCGACCGGGCCGGTCGACTGCAGCTCCAACGGTCAGAAATCTGACCGTTGGCGGTCGACCGACAGGTCTGTCAGACCCCCAACGTCTAGTTTTTCTAGCCCTATAAAATGGGACTTTTGGGGGCTGTTTTAGATAAGATTTGGAGAGTGTTTTTGAGCCAGTTTTTCCAACCCTTTTAAGAGGTTTTTCTCCACAAAATTGAGAGCGAATATTTCCTATCAAAGAGTTTTGATCAAGAGTGTTTTAAAGTGAATTTCTTGAGTTTTCCTCCGCCATCTCTTTCCTTGTTTTCTCACACAAACACTTGAGCTATCCATTACTATATCTACCTATAGAGATTTGTTGTGAGAGGATTTTAGGTGATCAGAGTTTTGATCACCAAAGTTCTACTTTGTTTCTTTGAGGAGGCGGACGTATGTGTTCGCATTGTTTCGGGTCCTAGTGGGGACTCAGTGTTTCGAGTTTGAGTGCGAACTTGTTGTTTGAGGTGCGGCCTCGGCGAGCTAGTGGGCTTGCGGTGTGTACGGGCTAGAGAGTCTAAGGAGTTCAAGTGTGAACTCGGCTTGTAGGTGTTGCGGCACTGAGTGATCCGGTGGGATCGGTTTTAGTGGAAATCCTTCGTGTGTCGAAGGCGGGGATGTAGAGCAAGTGTGCTCGAACCTCGAAACAAATCCCTTGTGTTTGCGATTGCTCACTCTCTCTCTCCCTTACTTGTTTATATCTTGCATGCTATTATTGTGTTCATCTTTACATGCTTGATATTCATTTGTGCTCATATTGTATATGCGTGAGATTGTTTGCTAACACTAGTTTTCAACCAAGAGAGCCAACGCGGCACCTCAACCCATATCTAGGGGAATCTTGAGGAGTTAGTCCAGAGCCCTTCACGGGGAATTCGGCTACACTCTTGTGTTAAACTTAGTGTTTAGTGTAATAAGTTTTATTTGGTCACAATAGTTTTTAATTCCGCATTTAGTGACCATTAGATTAGCCATCACCTATTCACCCCCCCTCTAGGTGATTTATAAGAAGATCCTATGAAATAAGAAAGAACAACTTGAAATGAGAGAATTATCCCAGGGTATAATCTTAATTGGTTCTATTATTGTGTATGTCAACAAGTCTCCATGAATCGCTAATGGTCTCTATGTATTGTGCATTTGAGAGTGATCGTATAATTAGCTTGCAGTATTGGGCTCTTGTAATTTCAATCTAAAATTCTTTTCGACCATTGCAAGCAAAGAGATACAAATTTATTATATCTATTGCGAAGGAGCTGTAAGAAGAAAGTGTCCCTCTGCTCTGATTACATGCGCGGACCACTGCTCCGGCAGTGGATCCCACTCATTGATTGAGGGCGGCTGCCACCACCATCCTCTTGTGTGCGCTCTCTCTGCTCTATATCCATTTGATATGTAGTACTTTTGTTCGGTTTTACTTATCATTTTTTGATCGAACATAAACACGAAAATTAAGAGTTTGTGAGGAGTTGAATTTGAATGGTAAAATTAAAATTGAGAACGATAAAAATAAATAAAGAAAGATAAAAGTAGCATTGAGAATGAAGAAAATAGTATTGCTATTCAAAATGTACTACTAATTTGAGACAATTTTGATCAAAAAATCCATTATTATTCCCGAACGGAGAGAGTAATAAATTTGTAAAGAAGTGAAGGTTAACAATCAACTTTTTGCCATCAAAAGACTTTTCTGCATAAGTTGAGGATCGATGGGAGGAGATGATCAAGTATTATTAGTTTCTAGTGGAATTTTGAGAGATTTCCATCAATAACGGAAATATTCCAATAAGTTTTTTTCCCCACTTTTGATAAATGATTGATCGCAAATCCGAGCACATGCACGCACCAGTACTCACCCACACCCACACACAGACACACACAAACACATCATATAAGTCGGGCCCAAATTGTTAAGAGAAGGCTTGAAGAAGTATCTAACGAAGAGCATCGAGAGTCGATTGCATCTGAAGAGGAGGCTTTATCGCTTTCAGTTGAAGAGATGATTCTCCATTAGTGATCACATAGACAATTACACAAAGCTTCTTGTAAACGTAGTTAATGTAGATGTGGCGATCAAAGAAGAAGACAACGCGATAATTCTTTTGAATTATCTTCCTGATGAAGAGTATGAGACGTTCATCCTAGCCTTGATTAATAGTAAACAAACACTTACCTATAGTGATGTGCCAGCTGCACTTGTGAGTTACGAAGTAAGGAGGAAGGACAAGAAGTTCTCTTTTAAAAGCACAGCAGGAGAGGCAATGATTGCAAGAGGGATAGTCCCAATCATAAAAGAGCTAGGGAGAGTTTGAAAAGTCCAAAACTTGTTATCGTAAAGAGTTAAAGAAGAACCAGTGTGCTTTCTGCAGAGATGGACTGGAGATTGAATGTCCAAAGATTAAGCCGAAGAAGAAAGAGTCTAAATCAAGGCCAATATCACACAGGCACATGATAATGATTCTGACTCATATAATTATTCACTTTCTAGCACCTTATTGGTTGCTATTCAGAGGAATCTGAGTAAATTTTGGATAAGAGTGCTACCTATCACATTTGTTCAAAACGGGAGTGGTTTGCTAGTTTTGAAAAATTAGATGGAGGCTTGGTGTCTTTCGACAACAGACACACATGCCAGATTAAAGAGATATATACATTTCATATCAAGTTGCTTAATGGGATGATAAGAGAGCCGAAAGATGTAAGGAATATACCTCAGTTACAGAAGAATTTGATTTCAGCTAGCTTTGGAAGCGCAGGCCTAAGAAGGACTCATGGAGAAGGCGTTCTCAAGATGTCCAATGGCTCATTGGTAGTTCTAAAGGGCACTCGATGCAACAATTTGTACTACTTGAAGGGTAGTGCAGATACATGAAATTTGGCAGCTTCAAAACATGTGGAAGATGACTCTACTAGGTCGTGGCAGATGAGGCTCAAACAAGTTCGTTTGAACTCCTTGAAAGCATGTGCAAATCAAAGATTATTGGAAGGTGCATCTACTTGCAAATTAAAAGGAAGTGGATATGGTGTTTTGGACAAGAAGACGAAAGTGAAATTTGGCGCCTCAATTTACCGCTCAGAAGGTCTTCTTGATTATGTTCACATTAATATTTGGGTCCTTTTAAGACTGCATCACTTGAAGGACATCGATTCTTTGCCTCATTTATTGATGATATATCTAGGCGATGTTGGGTATACCCTCTGAGATAAAAGATTGAAGTCCTAAATAAGTGAAAGAATATGATAGAGAAACAAACTGGTAGGAAGATCATGGTGCTAAAATTGATAATATTGGGAGTACAAAGATCAATTCTTACAATTTGGATAGAACAATGAGATTGATATTCACTTCAAAACTGGTAAACATACGGTGGCTAAGGAGATGAACCGTTCCTTGCTGAAGAAGATTTGGTGTTTATTGTCTAATGCACAATTAGACAAGTCTTTCTGGGCCTAGACTTTAGAATATGCTAGTCATCTCATGAATAAACTACTGTCGACTGTGATAGGAGGTAAAACTCTATTAGATATTTGATCGGGTGGAGCTGCTAAGAACTATGATTTGCTGCGGGTCTTTGGATGCCCGGTTTACTTTAGTGCCAAAGACGACAAGATAAATCCGCGAGTAAAAAAGTTTGCATTTTGGTCATCAAGATGAATATGAAATGCTGTAAGTTATGAGACCTTGAAAACAAGAAGATTATGTCGAGCAAGCATGTCACATTTAATGGGACTTCATTGTTGAAATCTACGATGTCTTAACAGGTAGAGAGGTTAAAGACTAAGGATGTATCGCAACAGGTGAAAGTCGATGCTACTCCACCACCTTCAGTTGGTTCGGTGTCAGTAGAATCTCACCGGATTGCCACCGAGTGGAGATCATATAGCCCTGATGGGTACTGAACATGTTGAATTAGTTGCAGTGAAATAAATCAAGTGGAATATACAAAAATGGCTGAAGAAACGTGTATTTCGAATTAGTGAGCTAGACAAACTCAAATTGAAGGTTATTGTTCTCCAAGACGGTATTAGTAAAGAGGTTCATATGACTCAGTCAGTCGGGTTCGTTGCTGCAAATTTATTTTCAGTTGCTTGATCTCGATGGAGCTCGTTTGGATGAACTATGGATGGCTCGATACCCTGGGTTGGGGTATCTAGGCAACCAAATTAGTGCAGCCCGATAGAGTCAACGTGATGCTATGTTGTGTTCGGCTCCGATTTGAGAATCTTCACAGAGGTGAAGAACTATGAAGATAGGGGTAAAATCTTAATGGTGGAGTTTTTTTTTTTGAACTCATTGGTGTTAGTACGGAGTTTTTCATGAAGTGTTAGATGCAGCAAATATGTGGAGAAGCCAACAGGGAGCAGCAGTTTACTTTGACTATCGACAAACCATCTTGGCTGTCAACAGAGCCCTGTCGACAGACCCCCATGGATGTCGACGGTCTATCGACAAGCATTTCTCAAGAGTCGGGAGTAGTGCAGACTGGCTCAGTCTGTCGACGGGCCAATTGACCTCTCGACTATGTTTGGTCTTTGGGCGGTGTCCAAATAGGATTCAATGTTCGTTTCTGATCCAAATTCAGAATGTTTGATTTTCTTATTTTCATAAACTCTGTGGCTATATAAAGAGGGGCATTCCCCCTATTGATTGTATCATGTAATTGATTGATCAATAAGATTTCTTTCCCCCTTTTCCCGAGGACATAGGCTATTTTCTGATATGTTGTTGGTCTCTGTTGCTTGGGATTCCAACACATAAACACGGACTAGTGACACGACAATTCACTAAATTATAGGACATGTGAACACGACATATATACATACATGCACAGAGATGTCTTTACATTCAAAAGTCCAAACACATTTCTAATAATAAAATAACACACAACAGTTACATATATGTTGTATTCTACCTGTACATTCTTATGACTTTGAACAAAGAAAAGGCAATGATATTTCAACATCCTGCAAAACTCAATATATCTTATTTATTATATTGAAAGAAATTTATAAACTTATAGCTTAATACAATTCAATATTCTAATGCTATTTTTCACTAAAATATAATCTTTGATACATAAGTAAAAAGTAAATAAATATCTCAAATATGAAATAGAAATAAAAGAATTCTGATACTGTAAGACATAAATCCAAGAAGCACTTAACAAGTGTCTTAAATTGAAAAAAAATATAGTACACAATTGAGAACAAGTTTGAGAAGTATCCCAAGAATGTCCAAGGAAATGTTCGTGTCACAGTGTCCGACACTGGCATGAGTTCATGAAGATGTTCATGCTACATAGCTGATACGAGATATTTTTCCGTGATAAACTAGAAAAGCACTCTATTCTGCAAGATAGAACACAAGTTCATCCAAACTACAATCAATATTAGAAAACTCCTAACACGAAACTGAGAGGAGATATTCTTTCATGATAAACTAGAAAAGTACTCTATTCTCAGAATACAAATTTGTCTAAACCACATTCAGTACTGGAACAATCAGACTTACCATGAAACAAGACTTTCATTGAATGGTATCTAATGCTAAATAACTATTTATAATTTAATAGTTAACTTAGGACCTGTACAAGCAACCAATGCTTATGGACTCCATCTTATAGTTATAGTCCCTTTCATGGAAACACGTGCCAGTTATTCTACTCTGGGAAATATATCCATTTTAACTTCACTTTCAACTAATAAATCAAATGCGTGAAACTAACAATCATGTTTAGTTTGTACGTGTTTAGATTATTATCACTTTTGCACCACTGTCTTCATATAGTTTACTGTTTTCAGTTATTGAAATTAATTCTTTGAAATTCTGCAGAAAGTCTGATGCGGACATCAAGACGGAGACATGATGTAAGTACCAACGAAGACGAAGATCCGTCGCTTATATTTGGATCGAGTATTTTTGAGTATTTTTTATGTATTTTCTTTTTATAATATTTTTGATTACTTTAGTTTTTTATTTATTTTTAATTTGCTTTTGTTTTTAGTACTACATCGATTATGAGTTGGAACTCAAGTTTTGTATTGCCTATAAGGCTCATATGTAATCTTCTAAATCAATGAATGAATTGAAAAATGTTTTTGAAATTTTCTCAAATATAAGTGAGAAATGGAAATTCAAATCCTTTAAGAGTGTGAAACCCTAGAGGCTTTTAAAGTGTGAAACCCCTAGAGAGAACTCTAGTAGGAGTGTGGAACCCTAGTAGTATTTATCATATCTTTTTATATAGAAAACCCTAGAAAAAAAATTCAGAAAAAAGAAAATTCCCAAAATTCCCAAAAATAAAAAAAGGCACTATTCATCTCCAACCTCCCTCTCTCACCCAAATCCTTAGCTCCCACTCTCCTCCTTCTCTCGCAGTCGTGCCAGCCGCCACCACTGACTCCCTTTCTCCTCCCTGCCTGCCACGGTCGCAAACCAACTTTTCATCTTCTTCTCCTTCTCTTATCTTCTCCGTCAACTCTACAACCAAATCCAAAACCCTCTAGACCTCATTTGACCTCTCTCGACAGCAGCGCCGAAGCCCTCCTCTTCGCCGCCTCATCCTCGGGCCACCACTCGCGTCCAAGCGCAGCCACCCGAGCGCCAGCGCATGCCCGAGCTCGCCTCCATCACATGTGACAACGCATGCCAATTGCCCGTCCCCGCCCTCGTGCTCTACCCGAGCACTACTGTCGACGACAGCCCGCTGCCAAACCACTGCCGCCCGACCTCTTTGCCACGTCGCCGACGATGACGTCAGCAAAACTGCCATCACAAATTAACAGAGGAGTTCTGTTGAAGTTCGAGTTCAATTTGGGATCAGATTGCTACAGTACTTGGCCCGCTTCTATAGGACTCAGATCCAATAGCTAAAGTTCCAGACCCATTAAGTCAAAGATAGACCCGTTCACTGCAAAAGTTTTGTTTTCGAGTCGTATCTCAGCCGTGCGGAATCCGATTCACGCGATTCTAGAAGCATTGGGCTCGTGGAGATAAGAACTATGCATCTGCAGCAACAGGACACTGAGATCGAACGCGATTCTTAACAGATACAATTTGAAACCACGTTCTTTTATTTACAATCTGTTATTACATTATCTCGAATATTATTTACATTGATTGTTGTCCGCTATAATGTGAGTTTTGCGATTATGCTGCCTGATAGCTCCTTAGTTTCATTATTGCCTATAGAACTTTACCTGCATACACAATAGCATCAATTAGTACTTTGATTTGCAGTAGACTACATATACTTGCCTGTTTAATTATCTATAGATCAATATTGCTAATTTTTTATCTTTCCTACCAACAATCGTTTCATGTTGGTGAAGCGTTAATAGAGTTTTATTATTATTGATTTTTGCACACATACATGTTTCAAATCAATTTGGTATCAGAACACAATTAGGTAAGAATTGCATTTTAAGCACTTTTATTTGCTTTCTTGCATTTAGAATTTAAATCTTATTAATAAAAATTATAAAATCCAAAAGACAAATAAAAATTTAGTCTAACATCTAGTTTAGAGTCGTGTATTATCTTACCTTTAGGAGAGTCTAGTCAATCCCCCATCACCCCTATGAATCCCCAACAAGTTGCCAGGATGCTTACCGCTTTACAAGCCCAGCTTATGGACATTACTCAAACCTTGCATAAAAGTCAAGAGAAATTGGCTAAAGCTAGAAACTCCCCTCAAAAATCGCAACAAATATGAAAGAAAACGTGATCCGTTGTCACCATACCAGAATGATCAATATTTGACAAGCAGCCAACTGGATTTGCCAACTTTTGATGATCGTCTGAATTATTTTGGTCGTTCGGATCCTTAGATTTTTCTGAATTGGCTACAAAGTATGGACATGTACTTTATTTGGTACCCAATTTCTGAAGCTAAGAAAGTCAAATTCGCTACCATGAAATTGACTGGACAAGCTAGCCAATATTGGACAAATATGAAAAATTCGAGGCAAGCCCGATTTCAGCAGCCAATAGAAACTCGGTATGTTATCAAGGATGAACTCAAGGATAAAGATGTGCCATCGTATTATTACAAACATCTTCTTGACAAATGGTGCCAAATCACCCAAGGCAACAAATCCGCCAAAGAATATGTTACCGAATTCAACGAGTTTCTTACTCGCTATAACATCCTAGGCATAAAGAGTAACGCCCAAGTCTTTTCCCAATTTAGATCTGGACTTAGTGTAGACCTGAAAATTAGTTATGAAATTGTGAAATTACTGAGCTTAAAAAAAACCTATGCATTAGTTCGAGATTTAGATACCTTTAGGTCTAACTACACCTCTAGGAGTTACGAAAAATCGACTGTGTCTAAACCTTCCTCCTCTTCACAGTCTCTTAAGTCTAGTACCTATCCCTCGTCATGTAAGACTGACTTCAAGAGCAAAGCAATGAACGAGACAATCGGAGCAAAACCCCTGAACGAGATTTTCCAAAATCAGCACTATTGCCAAATTTCACAAGTGTCAGGGTTATGGTCATGTTGCTACCAACTGTCCAAGACCAGTCAAAGTCTCTATCGATAAGGAACTCTCTGTAACAATTCAAAGTCTGATATGGAAGTCATTTCTCAAGCGGAAGAACTATAAGACTCTGACTCTGACAAAGAGATCAAGAGTGGTGACATTGAGAAGTCCAATAGTCCAATTGCTCCCAAGAACACCCCAGTGATTTACAGAGTTTACTAATGTCTTCCCTAAAAACAATACTTTGTTCCACCCAAAGTCACCCTCGTGATTACGGGGTTTGTTGATGTCTTTCCGGAAAATCCCCTGGACAAACTGCCACTGATTGTGACACCCAAAATACTGTTAAGTCTAATTTAGAAGAAGTTATCTACTATGTGGATGAAGAAGAAATAGATTATGACTTCGATGACAATCATGTGAAGACCAAGCAGATGAAGAAGCATAGGAAGGTGAATACATTGCACACAACTGTAGTAAGCAGACACCTTCGACTCACTTACTTGTCGTTAGTACCGCATTTCACAATTAGGAGAAAAGAACGATTTGAAAGGAACTATGATCTTCCACACGTTCACTAAAATAGGAGATAAGAATTGTAAATTGAATGTGTACTGTGAAAGCTGCATCAATGCAATATTCTCCAAACTGGCCAAGAAGGAAGGATTAAAGATGTCACCCCACTCTCACCCGTTTAAGGTACGATGGACCAAATTCATAATCTTAGGATAAACAACCGTGTCTTGTCCCGGTCGATTATCATCTCTAATTTTAGAGAACCTTATGGCACATGTTAGCCACCAAGTCAAAGTTATCCACTGCCTTCCAACCTCAAACTGATGGTCAAACCAAGTCGTCAATAAGAGTCTAAGTAAGAGTCTTAATGATATAGTTTATGATTTTATGCCTAGACATCTCATTTATCTTATCCCCTTGGTCGATCGCTATAGTCTTCATCATCATAAAATTCTCTGAGTCTGCATCCTCATTTGCATCATCATTTGCATCCCACGTGCACAAATTACACATAGAGATCAATGATAGGATGGCTAAAAATGATGCCAAGTACAATTTATGAATTGACATTAGGAAACGATTTAAAACTTTTAATGTTGGTAATGATTTACATGCTTGTATTACTGATCCATTTCAAATTTTAAAGAAACTAGGTGACAATGGTTATGTTAAAGATTTGCCTGAATCTTTTGGTTTCAGTTCTGCCTTCAATATTGAAGATCTAGTGGATTACAAAAGCCCTGATTTTAACCTAGTAATCCATTAGATATCTCATCCTGAATAGTTCTAATAAGCTCATCCATCACTATGATAAATAAGATTAGACTCAATGCAGATCCTTGATGCAATTCAATTGTGATAGAAAAATCACTTGTTATCTTTCCACAAGTTCTGACATTTGTCACTACTCCATCATACATATCCTTGATTATGTCAATATATGTAGCAACCCGTTCCCGAGATACGCACCCAGATATGTGTCCCGATTTTTTCGACCATATTATTGTAATTTTCTTCCAATATATGTTTTTAAGTTGTGATTCCTCATGTTTTTGGTATTGGATCTGGATTCTCAGTCTTAGAGTCAACCCTGACCAGGACTGGGAACCCGGTACCAGCCTGCTGCCCGATTTGACTTTCTGATAGTCTGATTTGATCGATTTCAGTTTCAGACACTATTTTCTAATATTTTAATTTTTTATGATTTTCTAAATTTTTCAGAATTTTTCTGCAAAATCTTCAAAACCGGTGTTGGTCGACATCGCTGACTGATTCTCGGATTTTTAGTTTTAAAATGGGATTGAATTTTTAAAAAAGGCTTTCATGTTACTTCTTAGAATTTCATTTTCTAGCTAAATATATTTTATAAAATTTTTCTAAATTTATCAAAATTTGACCGATTCTGGTGTCGGCCGGTATTGCCGGAAAATTTTAAGATTTTTAATTTGAAAATTATATTGAATTTCTCAAATATGATTTCACCAGGCATCTTAAAATAATATTTTCTATTTTTTAAATTTTTTTGAAACGTTTCTGAAACGGTCGAATTTTCGCCCCATTTAAATAATAATATTTTTTTTACCGATGATTTCTTTTCTTACTTTTTCCTTCACTACTCCCCTACTTTGTACTTCCAAAAATTTTAATAAATAAATCATTTAATAATAAAAAATGTTATACTATTTTATTTTCTTTTCTCTTATTTTTTCCTTTAAATTTCTTTCTTTTTCTTTCTTTTCTTTCTCCCCCCATTGACTTCCTCCCCTACCACCTGCTCCCAGCCGCCCGCCGCCTGCAGCAGCAGGGCTGCTGCTGCAGCCCTCTCTCCCCCCCCCAAAATTCATCATTTCTTTTCCTTCTCCTTTTCTATTTAAACCTCCATTTTTCTTTTCCTTTTCATTTCAAAATTCAAAATCAATTCCATCATCTTCAACCAAAAACAAACTAAACCCATCTTCTCCACCACCGGAGCCACCGCCGCAGCACCACCCCCTAGGCCGGCTAATCACCTCCCTCACACCCCCTCTCCACTCCACAACTTCCTTCAACCTCCAACAATCCCCCACCACTTCCAATTTCAACAAAACCCACCACCATCACCTCCCTTCCTCCTCCAAAATTCATCACCACCTCCATCAAATTCACCACTCTAACACCCCATCATCACCTCCTCCTCCTCCTCTAACTCCCCACCACCTCCAACCATCACCACAACCACCATAACCACCACCGCCATTAACTACCACCACCTCCTCCATCAACACCAAACAACCACAACTCCACCACTCCACCTCCCTTCCCCTAGGCCGCGCGCGCGTCCCACCACTACCGGCGGCGACGCCGTCGCCGCCTAGGGCCGCCGGCACCGGTGGCCAGCCGGCCACCCCCCTCCCCTCCTTTTCTTATTCCTTTCTTTCTTTCTTCCTTCTTTCCTTCTTTTCTTTCTTTCTTTTCTTTTCTCTTCCTTTTCCCTAAATAAATACACATTTTCTTACTCCATAAATATCCTCCACCTCTCCCTCAAATTACTTCCCTATATTTACAACCCTACCCCTCCTCTTTTAATTCATAATCCTTTTCTAAAATTACCCTATTTTCTCTCTCTCCTTCCTACAACTTTCTCTCTCCTCTCCCTCTCCTCTCTCATTACCTCTCTAATATTTATCTATATAATATATGTGTGTGTGTGTGTATTAATATATACATGGGTTAGTAGCTTGCTTGAACGTGTTTGCGGATTTTTTCCGATTTTCTCGGCATTTCATCCGGTGCTAGGCGAGTACATTTCTTACTTTATTACCATCGTTCCTTGTTTAATAATTATTATCAAGCTTTTAATATATGATGTCTCCTTATGCAAGTTAGAATATGTCATATAAATGATTATCATCTTTATAAATAACTTCCGACCATTATTATACCTTGTTGGACCGGTATTATACCGGGTATGCCTAGATCTGCTCCCGCTTCACTCGGCTTTGCATGGCTAATAAATAGATAAATTTATTATTGTTAGAAATAATGTTGTGAAGTGTTTGAAATATTTATGTCATTCTCCTGTATCATGTTATGTGACCGTTGATACCTAGTTTTGATATTGCGACTCTCACCGATATATTAGTTACCTGACCCTGACATGTATACACCGGTACTTGCCATGCTTCAATTGACACTTGACATACTGCCACCTGGTACCAATACACTTGACCTGATATTGTGACACCTGACTGGATACTATTACACCAGACACCGTACTTCTTTGCATATTCATGATTATCACTTTTACGGGGATTTGATTATTATACTGTTACCAGACATTTGGTACTCCTGAACTCTTGTACTCCTGAACTCCTGTATTCCTGAACCCCTAAAAAAGGGTGACTCCTGATACTATACTCCTGTTGAACCCCGTAATAGGATAACCATGAATATAGGATTACTATAAACACCTTATGGACATTATCACAGGACAAATTCTATTATTAGACAACTTACATCGGGATGGGAGAAACTGATGAGTATTGATATAATCTCCATGTTTATGATGGTCTTATAGTGTCGCGCGGCCATATACTTGAATTCGACCTGGAGGCCACCAGGCGCTTCTGTGGGGTGTACTGGCACCCCTACTCCCCTGCCAGCCGGTTGTGCCATAAGCCCCTGGGCCTATTTCTGTGGGAGCGGTGACATCCTATTCCTGTTCGGGTGTACAATAAGTCCCGGTACCTAGCGGTACGTTCCGACTCAGCACCGGATACTCCTTGACCGTTGTCCCGGAGATATACGGGACCTATTCTAAATATGGTTCGTTGATCTTCATCAGTTTCTAATAACTTACTCTCTAGTCTGTATGCCGAGGTATGTGGGATGGGGCACATACCGACGTATACAAATCAGATGAGTCTTAATAATATAATAATAACATGCTCCTGATAACTAACTAGCTATACTCTTGGTTTATACTGCTCACCTCTTATACCTGTGCTATCTTGTTGGATTACTTGATTGCTTCCATACTGTTTCATTATTATGTTATTGTGAAGGTAAAGTCAGATTATATAAACTCAGACTACAGTGACGTGAGGTATAGGGTATATATATATGAGGGTTTCCTTATTTGGATTATTCCTTCGACGTACTAATCTCACGGATTGATAATGTGGGCTTATATAACTGATTTTCTTATAGTTACTTTACTTACTATCTCATTTTATGTTCATATGTGCTTATATTCATGATACACTTTTCCTGTATAAATGTACCTGTTAAGCACGCCACTTGGCTTTACTATATGTACTCGCGGGTTGCATCTGATAACCCTGAATTCTCATGTCCAGATCCTGGAGTCTGGATCTTGGTGACCTTGTTGTAGCTGATCAGAGTGGCAGCGGATCCTCCCGTGGTGGTCAGACTGCAACAGAAGCTTGGACGCCGCAATAGCTCTTCCTTCCAGCTCTTCTCCTGTTTGGCTCTCGAGGTCCCTCTTGCTGCTCGTGAGCACCTCTCAGCTTTTGTAAATCTCTTCGCATTATGTACTCTTGTATTTTCTAGTGATGTAATATTCCTGTAATATTGTATCACTCTCTGTGTTGACCATGTACTTGTACTTTTCTGTTGGAATGTATATTATCACTGTGCTTCCGCACTCTGATTCTTACATGTACTAATGCTTAGCATATATACATGAGGGTATTTCTGACCTGCGTATGTATGTCGTAGTGACGTCTCCGTACCCCCGGATCGGGGCGCCACAATATATTTAATGGGAACTCTCTTTTTCATCAATGTCCACCATAATACCTCTCTTGGCATCTTATCATAAGTTTTTTCTAAATCAATAAAAATCATATGCAAATTTCTCTTTCTCTCTCGAAATCGCTCTAGAAGTTGACGAAGCAAATGAATGGCATCTATTGTCGATCGCCCCGACCTGAACCCAAACTGGTAGACAATGATTAAATGAAAAAAAACTCTCAAGTTCTTGAGAATGGGGTGTGAAGCCTGTGGTGTAAGGGGTGCGAAGCTCAAATTTATCCAGTTCTTATCCTAAACCTAAATTCTCTTTTTTATTTTCTTGTCAAACCCCTAGTTTCCAATTTCTAATTTGAAGGTGATCGCGATCTTCCCGTGTTATATCACCAATACGATATTGCCAATATATATCAAAATTGGAGGATATTTAAAACCATGCCCAATTAACACAATGTTTAAGTGACTCTCTTTCTGAGATGGGAACGCATTCGTTCTTAAAGAGACGAGGCTTCAGGAGAATCATTCGTCTCCTAAATAAGCATATATGCTAGCGGCATTTCCGCATGGAAACTTTGTTTATAACATCTACTTATCTTCCTTAATTGTGCAAATTGAGTTGATTTTATTCACTGAGAAAAGTTCTGCATTTGCTCTCTTATATGAATTGACTTTTTCTTGTTTTTGGGTGAACTTCTGATGTCTGTTGAAAGTTTATCCTTATTAATATTTGATGACTGTTATTCTGTTGTAGGAGGAACTTGTTGAATTTTCTTTATTTTTCTCAAGAAGACCAATGCGAGTGAGCTTGTCTCAGGAACCAAAGGTCGGGTGAACTTGCATGACATTTTAGGACTGCCATTGAAGCAGCTTTTCCAGGACCCATTGATCTGCTCACATCTGTTGCCGAAAAGTAGACGAGGGCTCAACAGAAGAAGCAGAGCTTCTGGGAATCAGGCACCGATGCCAATGTTGGAAGTCTCAAATTTTCTTTCTAGACCTTTCACTACTCAGAACTATGAAAGAGAGAATTGGAAGCCAGCTTTTCTGGCTGTCACCATCAAGCCACCACCGATATTGCCTACTTTGTGTGTTTGTGGGTGTGGGGATTGGTTTTTTTCCCCTCCCTTATATATATATATATATATATATATAGTGTGTGTGTGTGTGTGTGTGTGTGTGTTTGGGTGTGTCATATGTATCCTTAATGCTGATAGGAATCAGCACTGGCGACACTGCAGAAGGTTTCAAGCATTTTCTTTCTAACCCAGACACCAATCGGCACCATAAAGAAGTTTTGGAAGCTAGCTTCTCAGATACTTGTCCTGGCTGGCAAACCTATGGTGTATGAAGGCAATTTTTTTGTCTGATGTATGAACCTGATCTTTGATAAGGCAATTTATTTTTCCCTGTGATGTATTAACCATCTTATTGAGTGTTGAATAGTTAAGTTTGTTTGTTTGTGTTCCCCCCCTGGTGTCGTTTGATTTATGTCCTTCTGACGTGGCTCAATGACTGTTCTGAATCTTTCTTTTGTCATCCTCAGAAGATGCTGTTTTTGGAAGGCATGCCTGGAGGAACATATTATGTATGTTTGCACCTTCTTCTCAAAGGTTATAGAATGACAAAAAGAACAGTTTTTTCTGATTTCAGAGTATCATTAGTTGAGTGATAGGACTTGTTGAATCATTTTTGTAACTTACTCTTGTGCTCTTCACTCCGTTTCATCTGTGGGCGGTCGGTAGATCTTCATGTTGCTGTGAAGCACCTGCATGTCTATTAACACGGTGGATGTAGATCAGCGTGTGCACGTTATAGAATTATAGATGCATATGTGATTCCAGAGAAGTATTCTAGATAATTTCGTACAAGATGCTGCTTACAACCACAGAAATGACTTGTTGAATAATAGTGCAACTTTTTCTTGTGTTATTGACTCTGTTACTTGCATGGCTGATTGTAGGTCTTGATGTCACTGTGTAGGTGTGCCTTTGAATCGATATGGTCATATGGATCAGTATCTGCATGCGTATAGAATTATAGATCTGCTTATGTTGTGGTGATTCCAGGAAGTGAAGTATTCTGAGTGGTGATTTCGCATCAAGCTGCTTCTTGCAACCATAGAAAATCTGGAAGAAAATATTTATGAAGTTATTCCAGAGAAACTCGGTATTTTATTTGTCACATATTTTGCAGTATTGAGCTTTACGTGATTCTTGGAAGTACCTACAGGCATACATTGATTTAATTGAAGAAGGTATGCACACATGCAATTCACAATCATCAGTTTAATTACACAGTATTATCAGTTCTGGTGGTAATGAGAGCACAGCTTTTAACACTGTCAGCTTCACAGTCATCTTCAAACTAAATATCCATCGGAATCATCACTCCCATTGAAATGGACATGTATGAACTGAACGGAGTCATATCATTTGTGAAGCCTTCTTCATTCCAAAGAACTCATCTCTCTCTCTCTCTCTCTCTCTCTCTCTCTCTCTCTCTCTCTCTCTCTCTCTCTCTCTCTCTCTCTCTCTCTCTCTCTCTCTCTCTCTCTCTCTCTGTGTGTGTGTGTGTGTGTGTGTGTGTGTGTGTGTGTGTGTTGAAAAATGATATTCATATCCAATCCAAAGGCACACCGTTATCAAGAGATAAGTGGAAGCAAAAGAGAGAGAATGCTGATGTTTGTCGACCCTGTGAATCAAGTATAATAATAGAAAACATGAATGGAAAGCTCGTTATAAAGCAAGGATCAAGGCAACAATGCTACATTATAACTAAACACAATGTTAATGTTTTGTGCTAGGAAAGATGTCACTTCTTTGAACATTGACCTTAAGCATTTATGGTAGTGTTAAACAATGGTGCACTAATGGAAGTTGTTATCACCTGTTTTATGAATATTGAATTTCAATTCACCCAAACACAAATAATGAAATAGAAGAATGAAAGAGGGATTCAAGCACATAGCTGTTATGGTAAGGCAAGCAAAGTTTCGCTTTTGCCCCTCTCTAAGAACTTACAAATAGGATTTTTATGAAATCAGATATAAAATAGATGGTACAACAATTTGCTAATCAAAAAAATGAAGGCTTTTCTCATATAAGAAGATCAGGGAGTGCCTCGCAAAGTTTCGCTTTTTCCCCTCTCTAAGAACTTACAAATAGGATTTTTATGAAATCAGATATAAAATAGATGGTACAACAATTTGCTAATCAAAAAAATGAAGGCTTTTCTCATATAAGAAGATCAGGGAGTGCCTCGCACCATGAGAAACGAAAAAAGATCTTCGTTCTGACACAACATGGAATCATGCATATGTTATTAATCACTAAACCATGTAAACTCCTCAAGTCACTGTTTCAATAAGCAGTAAAATTATGATGCAGATGGTACATTATCAATCCCTATGTCTGCAATGTTGGTATCTGCTTAACAGAAATTAATCTGACAACTAATCAAGATCACTGAAATATCAACAATCTAATTGGCCAGGTCGGCAAATATCAGGTGGGAGATTTTTCGTTCAATAGAACGTTCCTTAATTTAAGAACCACCTTTCAATTTCCTTCCTTGGTTAAACACCAATTAGACTGAATCTAAATCAGTCTCGATATACTGTAAAGTATATCCTCTGTATAAAGAACTTAATCCACTTATACAGTATCTGGAGTGAGGTACGCTTAGAGCAAATCTCCTTAAGACAATTACGCCCCCGCACCGGTGCTAACGGGATAATGGACGCTGGTCTCCCAAGATACAACACTCCTTCACGGTATTTGGATAGCACTACCAAATCACCGTACGGTCGAACCGTAGTTAACCAGTACCTTTCACAGGATCGTTGAAGCAGCGGTACAAGGACAAATTTCAAATGAATATTTGTCTTTACTTTGGAGTAGCACCCACTGTTGAGGACAAAGGAAGGTTGAAGAATATTTTTCTTCAGAAGTACCAGATTTAGACAACAATTCTATAACAGAATCTGTTGAATTTTCTGATTCCTCTTTCAGAATAAATTTCGCAGTATCTTCTTTGGAAGTCGCTTTCCTACTTCACGCTGGAAGCCCGGTTCAGAACTCCGAATTTCACTTCAGACAGATCAGAACCCAGTGAGAGAGAGAGAGAGAGAGAGAGTTTATTGTTGTTGGTGTGTCTGAGAATGGGAAATCGGAGCGCTATTTATAGCGCTCCGGGAGGGGCATTCTCGTCCGCGAATCCCAACAGTTGCAGCGGTTCGAACAGAACTGTCGCAACTGTTCGGTCCAAACCGACCAACGGCTCAACCGCCCAACTGCACAACGATTTTCAGACATCTGTTAGCGGGCGGTTCGGATCCGTTCGCAGACGTCCGTTGGCGGGCGGTTTGGATCTGTTCGCAGGCGATTCGGATCCGGAGTGGAGCGGGTCTGGTTCGGATCCAGAGTGACCCATACCCTTGAGACCCGATTCAAAAAAAACCAGGCCAGGTAGGGAACCCGAACCCAAACCCGAGCTGGCGCCGACCGGCCGCCGCCGCCGCCAGTGGCTGCGCGCGCGCATGCCTGCATGTGCGGGCATAGTTACCTCCTTTTCGTGCGCCAAAACTCCAAGTACCCAAAAGGCACGCCCTTTGTTCTTAACTTTTTCTATTTATACACCACAAACTTCCATCCCATGACCAATGTGGGACTAAATGCTTTTATCTACCTTTAATCCCATTTGGCTTTGAATTAGGCAATCTTTAGACTTGAATATCTCATTCATTCGAAGTCGGAATTGAACATGTGAATATACCATGTTCATCCCCAATGGAAGGAGAACACACTCCAACCATCATCCAATTGATTCGATCAACGGATCTTGCCATAATTCAGCTCAAAGATTTGCTTTTATATTCTTTAATTCCAACAATCCCCCACAATGAATGAAGATTCAAGGAAATGACACACAAAGAGACTGACTTTATTGTGAAAGGTACTTGAGAAAAGAAACTGCATAAGGATAGGTGAACTAGGTCTTGAATCTTCCATAGCGAAAGTTTTATCGAACTTACTGGCTAATCAGTGAACTAGGTCTTGAACTGTTAGCCGTTAGTGTAAGCCAAGTCAACAAGCCTCACACAGTGACTTTTCAAATTAACTTTAGTTCTCGGTTGTGTCCGTTTTGGCCCTGGACATTCTTGGTTTCAGAGAGTATCTTTAGGGAATAACAGCCTCCATAGAAATTCCCAAAGAGCTGACCCAACTCTATACTCACATAGGTGATGGACCTATTAAGAGTAGTCTACTCTACTCCACTTGTTTAGTAACAAGATATAGGCATCATTAAAAGCATTAAGCTTATCCTAAATCTACTTGTAGAAAAGCACTTATGTGCACCTTAGGAATGGATTGGAGTCAAGCTCCAAGTGCTTACTTGCTGAGTCAATCATAACTAGTTTTTTCTCTTGAACTTAGTCCGTGGGATCTCCAGTCGCTAAGTGAGGTTTCCATTAAGCTGACTCGGTAAGGTTAGGCTTTTAGACCCATTCTCCTCGATGCGCAGTTTATACGCTCTCCACTTAAACCTTTAGTAAGTGGATCCGCTAAATTATCCTTTGACGATACAAAGTCAATAGAGATAATTCCATTTGAGAGCAACTGCTTCACGGTATTATGTCTACGACGAATATGTCTAGACTTACCATTGTATATAACATTTTGTGCCCTAGATATAGCTGCTTGATTATCGCAGTGTATACATATAGCGGGCACTGGCTTTTACCATAATGGTATATCTTCTAAGAATTGTCGAAGCCATTCTGCTTCTTCTCTGGCCTTATCTAAGGCTATGAATTCTGATTCCATAGTGGAACGGGCAATACATGTTTGCTTAGAAGATTTCCAGGATACCGCTGCTCCTGCTAGAGTAAATACGTATTCGCTAGTTGATTTTGATTCCTCAGAATCTGCAATCCAATTAGCATCACTGTATCCTTCCAGTACCGGTGGATACTGTCCATATCTCAAGGCATATTCTTTGGTATGTGATACGTAACCCAATACTCGTAGTAGAGCGGTCCAATATTGATCACTAGGATTGCTAGTGTATCTACTTAACTTGCTTACAGCGTAAGCAATATCGGGTCTAGTGCAATTCATAAAATACATTAGACTTCTGATAATCTGAGAATACTTCAACTGACGTATTCTAGTTCCTATATTCTTATGAAGGTGGACGTGTGGGAGAAAAGGATTTGTATTCTCATCCCATGATCCTTGAATCTTTCTATCATCTTATCCACGTAGTGAGATTGAGATAGACTGATTTCATCTGGTGTTCTGGTAATTTTAGTTCCTAAAATTACATCAGCAGCCCCCAGATCCTTCATGTCAAAACTGTTGGATAACATTCGTTTAGTGGACTTAATAATTTCAATATTATTCCCAAGTATCAACATGTCGTCTACATAAAGACAAATAATGATACATGCATTTCTAACTATTTTAGTGTACACACACTTATAGCATTCATTGATAGTGAATCCATCTTTGATCATGACACTATCAAATTTCTCATGCCATTATTTTGGAGCCTGCTTTAAACCGTATAAGGATTTTACCAATTTACAAACCTTGTATTCTTGGCCCTTGACTATAAATCCTTCAGGTTGCTCCATATATATCTCTTCATTTAATTCACCATTTAAGAATGCAGTCTTGACATCCATTTGATGGATATCTAAGTTGTACAATACTGCAATTGCAATTAACATCCGAATGGACGTTATTCTTGTTACTGATGAATAAGTATCGAAGTAGTCAAGTCCTTCTTTTTGTCGATAACCCTTGGCTACTAATCTAGCCTTGTACTTATCGATAGATCCATCGGGTTTTAATTTTCTTTTGAAAATCCACTTACACCCAATTGGTTTACTACCAGGAGGCAAGTTTACCAATTCCCAAGTATGATTACTTAGTATGGATTCTATTTCCTATTTATAGCTTCTTTTCACATTTGTGCTTCTGGGGTTGACATAGCCTCTTTAAATGTTTGAGGCTCGCTCTCAATAGCGTATGCTATGAAATCTGGACCAAAAGATTTTGAGATTCTAGATCTCTGACTTCTTCTTGGTTCAGTTTCCGCATTAACAATTAGTTCCTCGGGGCTTTCGTCCCTGAACGCCATCTCGTGTGTTCTTTTCCCATAAGTCTTATCTGCTTTCCATTTGTACGAAAAGACGTCTTCAAAGAACACAACATCTCTAGATTCGATAATCATATTTACATGAATATCTGGTATCTCTGATTTATGAACCAGAAATATGTAGGCACTACTGTTCAAGGCATAGCCTATGAATATGCAGTCCATAGTTTTTGCTCCCAACTTAGTCTTTTTAGGTAATGGTGCTAGCACCTTTGCTAGGCACCCCCACATTTTGAGGTAATGGTAGGAAGGTGTCCTTCCATGCCATAAATCGAATGGTATAAGACCAAGTTTCTTGTGGGGTACTCTATTTAGAATATAATTTGCAGTTAATAGAGCTTCCCCCCACAAGTTTTGTGGAGCTCCAGAACTTACGAGCATGAAATTAACCATCTCCTTCAAAGTTTTGTTCTTCCGTTCAGCAATTCTATTCTGTTGAGGAGTGTATGTTGCTGTAGTTTGATGGAGTATACCAAAATTAGCACATAACTCACTAAAATCATTTGATTCATATTCTCCGCCTCTATCGGATTTTAGAATCTTGATTTTCTTGTTGAGTTGATTCTCAACTTCGGCTTTATATGTTATAAACATATTTATTGCCTCATCCTTACTGTTTAAAAGATATACATAACAGTATCTTGTACAGTCATCAATAAAAGTAATGAAATACTTTTTACCGCCTCTAGTTGGCATAAACTTCAAATCACACAGATCGCTATGAATTAACCCTAAAGGTTCTGTATTTCGATCAATTGAGTGAAATAAATTTTTCGCCAACTTGGTCTCAACACAAATCTCACACTTACGAATTTCTTCCAAGTTGAGTTTAGGAATATATCTCAGATTAGACAAGTTTTTCAAAGACTTGTAATTTACATGCCCTAATCTAGCATGCCACAAAATAGGAGACTCAAGCAAATAAACAGAAGAATTTCTTTTATTTATAAGCTTCGGGTACAAATACACAGACTTTTTATCTACCACTGCAACATTTGCTTTAAAAAGTCCATCAACAAGATAACCCTTTCCCACATACATCCCTCCCTTAGTAAGTACAAATTTGTCGGATTCAAAAACCATTCTAAATCCTTTCTTACTAAGTATTGATCCGGAGATCAAATTCTTGCGGATGTCTAGAACATGAAGCACATCGTTAAGAGTAAGCTCTTTCCCCGATGTCTACTTCAGGATGACCTTGCCCTTTCCTTCAACTTTTGAGACGGCTGAATTCCCAATGAATAGTTTCTCATCTTGCTTTAGTATTTGATATTTAGAGAATAACAATTTCTCAGAGCAGATGTGCCGAGTAGCCCCAGTGTCTACCCACCAATTCTTATTGTTGGTTATCAGATTCACTTCTGACACCACAGCTGAAAGGCTTGGAGACTCATGGTCGGTCAAGTTTGCCTGTGGATGGCTTTTCTTGTTCTTTTTGAGAAGGCTGCGACATTCATTCGCCTTATGCCCTTCTTTATTGCAGATGTAGCAGGTTCCCTTAAAGCGCATTTTCTTGCCTTCTTGGACCTTGCCTTTGTACCCCTGGGAAGTCTTCTTCCACTTTATGCCTTTGGAAGTAGACGTTTTCCCCTTTGAGTTTTCGATCACATTGACTTTTGCTTCATAGGAGTTCTTACAGCTCCTTTTCTCAGACTTTCTGTTATCCTCCTCGATTTGAAGCCTCACAATGAGATCTTCTAACTTCAACTCCTTTCGCTTGTGCTTAAGGTAGTTCTTGAAATCTCTCCACGCAGGTGGGAGTTTCTCCACGATAGTAGCAACCTGAAAGGTTTTAGCTAGGATCATACCTTCAGCTTCTATCTCGTACAAGATAAGTTAGAACTCTTGCACCTGACTGATTACAGTCTTGCTGTCCACCATTTTGTACTCCAGAAATCGTCCTACGACGAACTTCTTAGTACCAGCATCCTCAGTCTTGTACTTCTTGTCAAGAGTGGCCCATAACTTCTTTGCCGTTGTGATAGGACTGTAGACATTGTAAAGAGAGTCATCAGTCCATTTAAAACATAATTTCGGCAAAAGAAGTCACATTGAATCCATGCATCAGTTGCAGGCTCTGGTGGATCTTCTTGCAGGAATCTGGTCAGATGAAGAGTGGTCAAGTAGAAGAGCATCTTCTGTTGCCACCTCTTGAATTCTGTGCCATCAAATTTTCCTGGCTTCTCCGGCTTCGGGTTAGGAAGCGGAGTAGACATCAAAGCTTGTAACAGCATGTTTGGTGCCTTGCTAGAGCTATCTTGATTAGTATCAGACATTTTCTGTAAGTTCAAGCAGAACAGAAGTAAGAAACTTCAATGATAGATGTCTTAAGATTGTTGGTATCTGCTTAACAGGAATCAATCTGACAACTAATCAAGATCACTGAAATATCAACAATCTAATTGGCCAGGTCGGCAAATATTAGGTGGGAGGTTTTCCGTTCAATAGAACGTTCCTTAATTTAAGAACCACCTTTCAATTTCCTTCCTTGGTTAAACACCAATTAGACTGAATCTAAATCAGTCTCGATATACTGTAAAGTATATCCCCTGTATAAAGAACTTAATCCACTTATACAGTGTTTGGAGTGAGGTACGCTTAGAGCGAATCTCCTTAAGACAATTACGTCCCCCGCACCGGTGCTAACGGGATAATGGACGCTGGTCTCCCAAGATACAACACTCCTTCACGGTATTTGGATAGCACAACCAAATCACCGTACGATCGAACCATAGTTAACCAGTACCTTCCACAGGATCGTTGAAGCAGCGGTACAAGGACAAATTTCAAATGAATATTTGCCTTTACTTTGGAGTAACACCCACTGTTGAGGACGAAGGAAGGTTGAAGAATATTTTTCTTCAGAACTACCAGATTCAGACAACAATTCTATAACAGAATCTGTTGAATTTTCTGATTCCTCTTTCAGAACAAATTTCGTAGAATCTTCTTTGGAAGTCGCTTTCCTACTTCACGCTAGAAGCCCGGTTCAGAACTCCGAATTTCACTTCAGACAGATCAGAACCCAGTGAGAGAGAGAGAGAGAGAGTTTATTGCTGTTGGTGTGTCTGAGAGTGGGAAACTGGAGCGCTATTTATAGCGCTCCGGGAGGGGCATTCCCGTCCGTGAATCCCAACAGTTGCAGCGGTTCGGACAGAACCGTCGCAACTGACGTCCGTTGGCGGGCGGTTTGGATCCGTTCGCAGGCGATTCAGATCCGGAGTGGAGAAATTTCGAATGAATATTTGCCTTTACTTTGGAGTAGCACCCACTGTTGAGGACGAAGGAAGGTTGAAGAATATTTTTCTTCAGAACTACCAGATTCAGACAACAATTCTATAATAGAATCTGTTGAATTTTCTGATTCCTCTTTCAGAACAAATTTCGCAGAATCTTCTTTGGAAGTCGCTTTCCTACTTCACGCTAGAAGCCCGGTTCAGAACTCCGAATTTCACTTCAGACAGATCAGAACCCAGTGAGAGAGAGAGAGAGAGTTTATTGCTGTTGGTGTGTCTGAGAATGGGAAACCGGAGCGCTATTTATAGCGCTCCAGGAGGGGCATTCCCGTCCGCGAATCCCAACAGTTGCAGCGGTTCGGACAGAACCGTCGCAACTGACTTCCGTTGGCGGGCGGTTTGGATCCGTTCGCAGGCGATTCGGATCCGGAGTGGAGCGGGTCTGGTTCGGATCCTGAGCGACCCATACCCTTGAGACCCGATTCAAAAAGAACCAGGCCAGGTAAGGAACCTGAACCCGAACCCGGCACCGGCCGGCCGCCGCCGCCAGCGGTGGCGCGCGCGCGCATGCCTGCATGTGCGGGCATAGTTCCCTCCTTTTCGCGCGCGAAAACTCCAAGTACCTCAAGGGCACGCCCTTTATTCTCAACTTTCTCTATTTATACACCACAAACTTCCATCCTATGGCCAATGTGGGACTAAATGCTTTTAGCTACCTTTAGTCCCATTTGGCTTTGAATTAGGCAATCTTTAGATTTGAATATCTCATTCATTCGAAGTCGGAATTGAACATGTGAATATACCATGTTCATCCCCAATGGAAGGAGAACACACTCCAACCATCATCCAATTGATTCGATCAACGGATCTTATAACACCCGGAGTATGTTAATACTAATTTATATGGTAAGTATTTACATGATGGATACATTCCCATAATTAAGCATATATCATATGATTAATTAAAATGATAAATTAATTTATGTATAAGTAAATATTATGTACACGTGTGTATTGGTTGAATATAAAAGTATATAGATATATTTAGGGGTGTTTACAGGTAAGTGAGTGTATATGATAATAAATAATATCAATAATCATGTCTTGAATAGAACTAATCACTACCAATAACCTTGATTAATGATTTTTGACCTGAGAACTTTAAGTGGAAGAGTCAAAGGTCTTGGGACTTGGAGAGCCACCTGGAGAGAAGAGGGGAGACATAGGAAATTGCATAAGTGAGTTGTCATCTTGTTAGGACCTAGAGCATGCCAATAAAGGGAGAGAAACGTTATTCTTGGAGAGAGAAAAAAAAAGAAAAAGAAAAAGAAAAAAAAATATATCAACCAAAGCCTCTCCATCTTTTCCCACTCCCTAATTCTCCATCTTTCCTCCTCTCTGAATCAAGCATCCAACGACTACTAGAGGAGGCGGAGGCCAGGAGCGCGGGTGACCCCGCGTAGCACAAGCACAAGCGTGCTCGTGTCCTCAGCGCGCGCGCGTGCCCTGTGCGGGAGGGAAGCGGGCGACAATCTGAACCGTGTATACGCCAGCGAAGGACGAGAGTGCGTGTGTACTGGTATTAGCCTAATTGAGATGATTTAACCTTTAGGAGTTTAAAGTTTCTTACTTGACATTGAATGTTTAAATTCTAAAGAAACTCTTATAAATTTTGTGTTAGGAATCCTTGTGCAAGGTTGTGATCTAATTACTCGAGCATTCGAAGAACATCAGAGATCCAGGTGAGTGAACTATAATCTAATTAGATCAAGATAATGATAGATTGATGTGGAAATAGGGAGTTATGGCTATGTAAAAAAAAACAGTGAGAGGATATGGGTTTATATATATATATATATATATATATATATATATATATATATATATATATATATATATATATATATATATATATATATATATATATATATATATATAAAGTTTAGTTAAGTGTTGAACTGCTAATACCAAAATTCTAGATCTCATAATGTAGGGACTAATAACTTCATACAAGAGTAGAATTGGATTTAATAGCTCAGGGAATTATTATAGTTTTTCTTATGTAGCCTAATGAAAAAAAAAAGTATTGTGAATTACAAGGTACAAATAGCATACAAGAAACTATTGATTGCACAGTATGGTTGTTCTATTGAACAATTAACCATATGATGTCATGATTCAGGTATTATGCTTATGAAATATTATTACCATGTAATGGTTGAGGATGACTTCCTTCTAAATGAAAATTTTGTATTTACAAGGTAACTATAATGGACTAGGTTATAACAAATTCTAATACGAATTTAGATCAACCCAAATTTAGCAAATCACGAAATTGCACGTGTATTGAGAATCATTGCTATAGAAATTTGGATAATTCCCACATTTATGTAAGTAGAACTCAGGTAATTGTGAATGATGAACTACATGACATGATTGAATATGAATGTCTTGCTTGTGTGGCATGGTCCTTGAGTTTATGCACTCAAATTATTATTATTTTATTTTTGTACTCGAAGGAAGGGGCCGGCGGTAAAATTTTGTGTTCGAAGGAAGGGGCCGGCGGGAGCCGGTAGGAGAAGAAGTTGGTGTATTGCATTGTAAATTTTTGTCCATGAAGGAAGGGGCCGACGGGAGTCCGTAGGAGGAGGAAGATGGTGTAGTAAATTAAATAAGTTAAATAATGAAGAGGAGTGCCGGCGGGATTTGATAGGGGGAAGTGGGTGTTCATGCATCCATTGTGATTGGGCGTAATGATAGAACATTATTAGTCAAAATAAATCTTAATGAATAAAACTTGTGATATGAGGACGTAGAAGGTTAGAACTTAACTATAATTATAACCGGCGGGTGTGGCCGTGCTCACTAATATGAGAGTACAAGATAGACCTGATGGCATATTGAGTTATCCCAGTTTAGCATAGCTAATGAGAACCAATTATAGAAGTAACCTTGTAAATTACCCAATTCTAAACTTAATTAATGTATCAGCTAGAATATATATATATATATATATATATATATATATATATATATATATATATATATATATATATATATATATATATAAATAGTTCCTCATTGAGCCGTTGAGCTCACACCACTCATTTGTAATGTTTTCAGGACTTAAAGGCAAAGGACCGGTGTAGGACCGTTTTGTGGTTCTACTGGAGGAGTTTGGCTTATTGAAATCAAAAATCTTTCTATGATTGTCTCCATCTATACTCCTATCTATTTTGGAAATTCCGTTTTGTATGAAGTACTTAGACCTGATATGTTTATAGAATGTAGCCATCACATATTAAGTCTCTTTTCACTTTTGTGTTAGTGTGAAGATCTAAGTTGAAAGATCATGTTATAAGGTTTGGTTCTGTTGGTATGAGAAGGAATATGTAATAATTCTATTTGGAATAGACTTAATGCTGGTTATGTAATATAATCTGTTGAACTTTGTGTAGATGTTGGAGGTTGTCATGTAACTTGTTGGAGTTGTGCTTGGAGGTTCTTTGAAATAAGTTTTTTTTTGTTTTCTTTTGATTTGGGTTCAAGTTGAGTACTTCTAAGTATCATGACCTTACCTTGGATGAGGTATGTATATATATTTGGGCGTGAGAATGATTGTTGTGTCATGAAAGCTAAATTGGGTACATATTGTATATGGACGACCATTAATAAAAGAGGAGATGCTGCCGAAAATTTTATTGAGTTTAAAATAATAATAATAATAATAAATAAATAAATAAATAATGAGACCGTTACAGTTGGTATCAGAGCATGGTTTTTGATATAAAGTTAACTTAGATAGGTGTAGCGAGTTAAGTTTGATGTAAAATTGTTTGTAAATTGTATGTGTTATTGTACGATTGATGTGGGCAGCTTAAGGAGGGATGATGGATTCTTACCAATAGGAGTAACTCTGAAATGCGAGATATTTGACGGTTCTCTTATATTCGAATTTGAGTACCCGCATACTCCGATTCGGATGTATCATGCTAAGGGTGCGGGCCCTTTATATGGATTCCCAGTGGTATGGGACACTGGAATAAGAGGGCAGCTAAAATATCATGCAAGTCAAAGTTATTGCAGAACATAAGGACGTTAAGCGTAGTCAACTTTAGGGGATGAAAAATATAAGAAATTGCAAATCTGGTGACTCCCAATAGCTTTATCATTTTGCGAAATTATATATATATATATGGATGAACCTGATAAGACTTCTTTACTGCTGCAGATGGAGGATTCTAAGGTGTCTGACTTTTCATCTGATAGTCCAGGATCAGATGGATCGAGTTGGGAAGCAGATACTATAGACTGGGATTATGAGTCAGAGGAGACTGATCCAGAGATGATTTTTCATGGTCCTATAGATATTGATGACGAGGTGAGCGTGAAAGAAGAAGAGAGCATCGATGTGATGGTTGATAATGAGAGTGTCACTGGAGACCTACCAATAACTGAGACTCTTAATACCGCACTCAGTGACGAGGTAGAGCCCCAAGAGAAGATATTCTTTGGAGGTATTAGGTGGGACTCTAGCTGGGCCCAACACTGGGATTTATACGACGATCATGATTATTGGAGATTTGATGACGAAACCATAATGGAAAGTGAAGAAAACCCAGAGGAAGAAGATCCTGAGGAAGAAAATCCAGAAGGAAAAGAATCTAAGGGTGACAGTGAGAATGGAAGCTCCACTGGTTCTAATGTAAATCCTTAAATAAGTATGGGATGTGTAGCATTTTTGAGAAAGAATGTCTCGGCTCGCTTATTTTTGAGTTTTTTTTTTTTTGGGTAGGTGGATTTTGTATAATGTATAAAGAAATGTGTGTGAACGATGTGCCTTATCATGAATATCTTTTGTATATTTTGTATGGAAATATATATATATATATATATATGTGTGTGTGTGTGTGTGTGTGTGTGTGTGTGTGTGTGTGTGTATATATATACGCAAGACTTGTTTCAGGAATACTTTTAAAGTTATGATTAGAAGTAGTGTTTTATATAAAACTCGTATTATATTATGAATGTTGTTAATAACAGGAACTGGTTATTTTATTATTTTAGGGGATAGATGGACTTGAATCTCTCACCACCGCACACTAATCTTGAAGGCGATATTCCACCACACAGCATGGTTGGGAGTGTCCATCCTCTGACTAACCACGAAATTATGGTAGAGCAACTCAATGAAAATCAGAGAATCTCTGACAGAATGCCAGAATGGCTGGCACAGTTGGCGACATTGAGCAAACCACATAAAGCTCTAGAACAATTTCAGAAGCTACACCCACCAACGTTTAAAGGGGAAGCCGACCCAATGCAAGCAGAAGAGTGGCTCCGTCAGACTGAGAAGATACTAGATGTTATAGAATGCACTGAGAATCAAAGAGTATCTTTTGCCACCTTTATGTTTCAAGGGGAGGCGGAACATTGGTGGGAGATGGTAAAGGGTGGAGCTACATCTTCAAGGGAAGAGATCTCTTGGAAATTCCTGATCAAGAAATTTAACGAAAAATACATACCAGCGGTAGCAAAGGATAAACTCGCAATGGAGTTTCAAGAATTAAAGCAAGGACGAATGTCAGTAAGTCAGTATGATATCAATTCACTCAACTGTCGAGATATGCAGTAGGGTTGGTCCGTGAAGAAGCAGATAGAACAAAAAGATTTGTAAGGGGATTAAGGCCTGAGATCAGGAGTAAACTAATTCCATTTCAACTCAAAATCTACATTCAAGCTGTAGAGAAGGCACTGGAAGTTGAGCGAGACATATTGGAAGACCAAGAAATCCAAAACAAGGAGTTTCCTCTGCCTAAGCGTCCCCGATTTCAGGATATACCTAACTCTGGAGGATCAAACTTTAAATATAATAGAAATGCAGGATTCTCGACAGTGCCAGTTGCAAAATATCATGGTAGTACATGGCATAGAGGAGGATTCATGCACCAGCCCCAATCAATACCCCCTCCTCGTCCAAATCTTACAAGGAACCCATGGTGTCCCAGGTGTAATCGAAACCATATGGGCAACTGCATTCAAGGCAAGCAATGTTTCATATGTGGCAATATTGGTCACATGAGAAAAGAGTGTCCAAACTTACATGGATACCCGAGCATGGGATTTGGGACTGAAAGGCGAGCTATGAGTGCTGCCCAATTTTCAAGGCCATCAGGAACTTTCAGACGACCATTCAACACACCCCGATCGGCAACGACTCAATTTTCAGTGCAACAACCTAGGGCTCAAGGAAAGATGAATGCCTTGACTCAGCAGGAAGCTCGAACATCAAATGCCGTGGTGGAAGGTATTACTTGTATAATGGGGCATACTGCCTGAGTATTATTTGATCCTGGTGCCACACACTCTTTTGTTTCTACAATATTTGCATCCAAATTAAACAAGAAACCTGAACCTTTGGAATTTCAACTAATTATAGCGACCCCTATAGGTGCAGAAATCATTGCTAGCATGTGCTATAAGGGATGTGAAGTTATGATAGGAGAAGTAAAAACATGGGTCGACCTAGTAAAACTAGGGAGAATGGAATATGATGCCATTTTAGGAATGGATTGGTTATCAACTCACCATGCCCATGTAGATTGTCACCAAAAGAAGGTAACTTTCAAAATGGAAGGGATACCAGAATTTACCTTTGAAGGAGTAAAAAATGAGAAGAAAATACAGGTCATATCGGCTATCAAGACTACAAAACTGTTGAGACGAGGGTACCAGGGATTTCTAGCTACCGTGATAGATAAGAAGGAAACTGATTTAAAAATTGAAAATATAGCAGTGGTAAAGGAATATCCTGATGTGTTTCCTGAAGAGTTACCAGGCTTACCCCCGGACAGAGTAATCGAATTCTCTATTGATTTATTCTCAGGATCAGGCCCTATCTCTAAAGCTCCTTATAGAATGGCTCCAGCAGAAATGAAAGAATTGAAAGAACAACTGCAAGAACTGTTGGATAGAGGGTTCATACGACCCAGCGTGTCACCCTGGGGAGCCCCAGTTCTATTTGTAAAGAAGAAAGATGGAGTATGAGATTATGCATTGATTATAGAGAGTTGAACAAAGTTACCATCAAGAACCGATATCCACTTCCTAGAATTGATGATTTGTTTGATCAACTTCAAGGTGCCAGCGTGTTTTCTAAAATTGATTTAAGATCAGGATATCACCAATTGAAGATTAAACAAGATGACATACCTAAGACTGCTTTCAGAACCAGATATGGGCATTTTGAATTTCTTGTAATGCCATTTGGACTAACCAATGCTCCGGCAGCGTTTATGGACATGATGAACAGAATATTTCAACCATATCTTGATCGATTTGTGGTAGTGTTCATTGATGACATATTAGTCTACTCCAAGAATAAGAAGGATCATGAGGAGCATTTGAAGATAATACTACAAACACTAAGAGAAAAACAACTGTATGCAAAGTTTAAGAAGTGTGAGTTTTGGTTAGATCAGGTGAGCTTTCTCGGGCACATTATATCTAGAGGAGTATCAGTGGACCCCGTAAAGATTGAGGCAATTAAAAATTGGCCCAACTCACCAATGTGAAGGAGATCAGAAGTTTCTTAGGCTTAGCTGGTTACTATTGAAGATTTGTAGAAGGATTTTCCAAAATAGCGGTGCCCCTAACCATGCTAACCAGAAAAGGTATCAAGTTCATCTGGGGAGAAAGCCAGAAGAGAAGCTTTCAAGAATTGAAGGATAGGCTAACTTCAGCCCCGGTCCTAGCTATGCCTTCGGGGACCGAGGGATATGTTATATACAGTGATGCATGCAAGCAAGGATTAGGATGTGTGTTAATGCAGCACGAAAGGGTTATAGCCTATGTGTAACGCCCCGATCCTGCGGGTACGGGAACGTCACTGCGACGTATATACGCAGGTCAGAAATACCCTCACGTATATACGCTAAGCATCAGTACAAGCAAGAATCAGAGTACGGAAGTAAGTGGTGCATTATACATTCCAACACATGAGTACAATTACAAAGTTATCACCAGAGGTGATCCAATATTACATGAATATTACATCACTGACATGCGCAATTGCGAGATTACAAGCAGATGTACATGGATGAATAGTACAAAAGGGCACTCACGAGTTTACTAAAGGAAACTCGAGAGGCACACAGGGGGCCTGGAAGGATGTGGCTCTGAACAGTCTGCTGGAGATCCACGCTACCGCTGCGCCACTCTGATCAGCAACTGGGAGGATCCACACGCTCCAAGCTCCTTGACCTGGACATGAGAATCCAGGGGAGTCGGATGAAACTCCCCAGGCGAGTGGTGATACAATGCCAAGTGGCGAGCAAGGGTAAGCACATGTATAGAGATAGAACCAAATAAAGCCGAGGACGAGCAAATCTGATTGTATGGTTTCAGATCACGGCTCCATAAGACTAGTACGTCGAAGGAATAATCCAAACAGGAAACCCTCATCTATATACCCTTTATCTCATGTCACCATAATCTAAGCACATACAATCCGACTGCACTCAGGGCATGAAAAGATAATAAACAGGAGGCAGGTGGATACCAGGGATAAAGCAGAGTATGAGCAGTTAATATAATAATAGTCATGAAACCGGAAATCCGATGTAAAAACCGATACAAGCAAGCATGGTAAGACATATCACAGATTCATGGCCGTTTAAGTCGCAGGCTTCAGTATGCGTCCCATTCCACATACCTCTACTTACAACTTAAAGAGCCGTTGTTATCTTGACACTTATTATTACTCGTCTTACCCTGATATCTAGATATGTGGACTAGCGTCCCAGCACACATAGATCCATATCCGAGTAAAGCAAGGTTGTTATTGGAAACCGGCGGGGGTATCAACGAACTATGTTTACAGTGGGTCCCGTACATACCCGGACCACGGCCCAGGATTGTTCCGTTGCTTGGTGACGGAACCTGCCGCAAGGCTAACAGGAGGGTCTTATAGGATGCCCTTGTCAAGATGGTACCAAGAAGGAGGGAGCCAGCACTCCCCTCGGTCGCCTGGAGGCCCACAGGTCAGACCGGAACATGTAGTTGCACAACATTCCTAAAACCACTGTAAACACGAACACATATTGATAGCCGCATGTTTCCCCCGACCCGATGCAAGTTGTTCCTTTTATGATTTATTAGGTTAATTATCAATTTACGGGAATAACAGGAACAGGACATGATCAGGAATTCAGGAGTTCAGGTCACTGTATATAATACAGGATAACAGGTCACTGATCATGATACAGGATATCAGGTCACTGTACATAGTACAGGATAACAAGGCAGGGTTCCCGTAAATGTGATAATCACAGGTCAAGTATATCATGCTGAGTGTCAAGGGATAGCATGACAAGATGGTGATATTAGACAGGTAACCAGTCATGTCAAGAGATTGATAATAATCCGGTGGCAAGTCATGTCATAACAAGGGGTCTTGCCAAGTAGTAGCATGTCTGAGGTCAGGTGATAACACATCAGTTGACAGGTGATATACATGTGTTAAAAGTAATATGAAAACGACAAGTAGTATAGACAGGTGTCAGGCGTGAAGTAATGGCATGGGGTAGAATAGTAGCTGAGCACAAACAAAGCGGAGCTGAGCAAGCTGGAAGTACAGACAGCAAACAGTATTTAACACTGGAGCGTCTGGCGAGGTTACCGGGACGACTCGACTGAAGTACGAGCGGTAAATCCGACAGCAACTCGCCTAGACGAATCTAGTGGTAAAGCGCTGAACGCTGATCATGATAACCAGGCGGAGCTGAACAAGCAGGCGGAGCTGAGAAACCTGACGATCCCAATCACGCCTCTTTCGAGACAGTGAGTGACCGAAGGCTGAACTGAGAGACCTGCCAGTCCCAATCACCTCTCTTTCGAGATAGTGAGTGACCGGAGGTTGAAGGGTCCGGAAGCCAAGTATGGTATAAGGCAGTACAATACATCACAGGCATGGTATATGTACCAGAAGGAAACTACCCTAGTACAAGCATTCGTCACAGAGCAATACATGTCCAGTCATTGGCACTCGGCCATACACAAATACAGGGACTCAGCCCAATACAAAGTACATGGAAACATAAAGTAAAATACATATCGACCCGACAAAGCGGGGGAATCCCAAATGGAGGCGAGAGCGAGAACACTCGCATAGTCAATAAAATAGTAAGGCAAGAGGATAGCGAGATCACTCGCCTAAATCACTGGAAAGCCGGAAAGTCTGGAATCCATGGAACTCGCGCACGCGCCATAAAATAATATATAATTGTGAGGAGAGAGAAAGTGAAGAGGAGAGAGAAAGAGGGAGAAACCTAGAGAGAGAAAGGACACAGGGAGACGCGAGTTGGAAAGTGAGACGCGGGGGTTGCAGACGCGGGAGACGCGTCGCAGGAATAGCAGACGCGGGAATCACAGACGCGAGAGTCGCGTTGCGGGATTAGCAAACGCAGGAATCACAGACGCGGGGTTCGCGTTGCAAGAATAGCAGACGCGGGATAGCAGACGCGGGATTCGCGTCGCATAGATGCCTCTAACGCGAGACCTGCGTTCAAGTGCGGACGCGAGGGAAACGCGGACGCGGACGTGGGTTCTGCGTCGCGTCAATACAGAAACGCGCGGAGCGCGTTAAGGGATTGCCTAGACGCGGGGTGAGATCCGCGTTAGGAAATAATCAGAGAGGAGGAAAGGTGATTCCTTTGTTGTGCCCGACGAAGGGAGGTTCGGTCCCAATCCAAAAGGAGGGTACCGGCCCTTTGCGTCGCGCCAACGGAGAGGAACACGGCCCCAACCAAAAGGTGAGGCCGGTCTCACAAAGTGATGGAGAGAGGTTGAAGGTGGTGTACTTGGTGGTGGTTAAAGTGGTGTATATGGAGGTGGAGATGGTGGACAAAGGAAGCAAGAGGAGGAGCTCTCTCTCTTGGTGGCTTCTCTGTTGGAGGCTGCAGGAAACAAGGAAGAAGAAGAGAAGTAAAATGAAGGGAGAGAGAAGGAGAGGGGGTATTTATAGGAGTTGAGTTTGTGAAGGGATGCAAATAAATAAAGGTAAGGGGGTTTTTGCAAAATTGAGGGGATTTGATGTCTCTTGGCCACATGGCCGATTGTGATGATGAGAGGGGTTGGAATATCAAGGAGGAGACTTTTTGGAAGAGAGGCATTTAATGAAGAGAGAGAAGGGGGATAAAATAATGATGGTGCACATAAAAACACAAAAGAACAAGGAAGGGGATTCTTGCGTTTCCCACATTGAAACGCAGCCCCCTCTCTCTTTACCAGCAATGATGATGAGAGGGGAGTGGGGTGTCTTGGAAATGATGTTTTTGGAAGGGAATTAATGAAGATAGAGAAAAAGGATATCATAATGATGTTGCATACTATATAAGACAAAAGAGGCAAGGATGAAACTTGCGTTTCTTCCCACACAAAACGCAGCCCTCACCTGCGTTTGGGCAAAATGGTTTAAACGCGGGGATTAGGCCGCGTTTAGGGAAAGATGCCAAAGCTGCGTTTAGTAGAGGAGAGAGAAAGTCATGATAATTGATGGGATTTGATCTGAAGTGCATTAAATGCGGAATGGGGAGGATCTTCACAATAAATGCGGAATCCCAGGTTGGTGAGATCCGCGTTTAGGGAAGGAGAGAGAAAATGGGGAAAAGACAGAGTGGAGAATATGGAACAATCTCCTCGGTATCTGGGAAAACACCGGAAAAGCCTAAAAATAAAGTAATCCGGAAAGCTTCCAAAAATCCTCAAAAATCATAAATATTATAAAATGATTTTTGGTGAAATCGGTTTTCAAAGATTCAATCTCATTTTCAAGATAAAAATCCTGAAGTCAACCGTCAATCTCGGTATATGCCGGATTGGCCGGGTTTTCAATAAATCTGATAAATCCCAGAAAATGTATTTAGATAAAAAATATGATTTTAAGAAATAATGCCTAAAGGCACTTTTGGTAATTCCAAACCATTTGTAAATTAAAAATCCGGGAATCGGTCAACGAAACTGGTCGACACCGGTTTTGAAGATTTACAACTTAATCCAGGAAAATTCCAGAAAATCATATAAAATCTAGAATATTGGAAAATGATATTTAAAACTGAAATCGGTCAAATCGGAATATCAGAATATCCAAACCGGGCAATACTCTAGGATCGGGTCCTTGGTTCAGACTAAGGCTGACTCCGAGTTCACAAATCCAAATCCAAGGCAATACGATCATATAAAGAATTCATAATACAAAACAAATACAGGAAGTAAATCAAAAAAATACGATCAGAAAATATGAATACGCAACTAAGTACGTATTCCAGGAACGGGGTGTTACACTCTATCCACCTTACAATAAATTGCGTCCTCGCAATTTCGATAAGGGGTGGAATGAACACAAAAAGATAGGGATGAGGATTATGCCAATCAAGATATGAATAACTATGAGCTGTCCTCCCAGACTGAACAACTATCTCAAGGCATTTCTGCACTACTGCCGCATTCATATAACCTCTGACGGTGTCATAATAATACTGGTCTGATTTCTGCTTATAAAGAACGCTGTCGGAACTTTGATAGACTACCCTTATTCCGAATGATATAAGGTGAGCTGGCTTGGTAAGATAATCAATAATGCTTCGATCAGACTGTGAGCCAGAGATGATGAAATCCATAGTGTTGAAGTCCATAATATAATATAAAACTCTGCATGGTAAGATGTTATCCTTTTGCAGTAGAATCACTGACGGCTGCATACTGGGCTTTGTTAACTCTGAAAGACGTAGCCAAGAATATAAAATAACTGTGAAGAATTTGGAATACTGACTTATGAATGATAAACCGACTGCAGATGAAACAGGAAGAAGATATCTGAGCCCTGTAAGATTGGTGAAATGGATCTTTGACAAGGGTCATGGCGATAGCTCAGATGTAGTGATGAAACTCTGTTCAACAGATCCATGAAAGCACACTGGCAGAAGAAATCCGAGGAATGGCTAGAGTGCTAAGCACTGAAGGGACTAGCCACGGATGAAACCAAGCCTAGATGAGGTCATCGCGTAACACAGCTCAGGTGTTAAACATTAGGGTGCCGCGAAGCTAACGCTCTACGAGGCTCGCATATGGCGTAGCTCACGTGGCGAAGCCAGCGCGTAACACAACGCTAAATGCTAAGCACCAGGGTGCAGCGAAACTCACACCCGGTTCGGTTCACGGATGACTAGAACACGACCCTCGCTAGGCGAGGCTAGCGGAGCCTTTGGTCCACCAAATTAATAAAACTGCCAGGAGTTATTGGCACTGAGAACATGATCAAGAAATCACAAGAATTGAATCGAGTCTCGAATACTGTCTTCTAAATAATAATCTGACTGCAAATCAGTTCTGAGAACACCCGAATTCCATGAACATAGTCGAAGAAATCATGACTGTCGTTGGAGTAATAGAAATGAAAAATATCATAACTTTGATTGCTAGAAATCCTGATTCTGACTCACTGTTATATACTGACACTTCTAATGAAATGATGCAATCTATCTGACTATATAAGTGACGACTACTCTGCTTGATGTACTGGTCTCCCGGGGTATATCCATAAATACAAGAATATAATGCAAGGCCAAAGATCCGTCTAATATAAGGTAACGTGATATACCAGAGTCGAGAAACACCAGAACATAATTAGAACGGACCACATCTGCCCGGCTGTTACCGCACTAGTCAACACATATCTTAAGTTGGCATAAAGATTATGAAAATCAAAACAGCAAAAATAGAGGAAATAGGAATCATGAAATAGGGAGAGAGATAGGACGGACTAGGATTGATGGTGATAGTGCAATGAGGAGGATATGATAGAGAGAAGTTTACCAACTCCCGGACATATTAAAATGGGGACAATGGTTACGGTCCGTCCTTCAAGGATTCCTCCTTCAGATATTGAGCATCCTTCCTGTTCTTACTCCATCATCTTGAGCATCCTGACTTCCTCTTCAGTCAGATTACATGCTTGCCTCCTTCTATCATATGCCCTAACTCTTGGTCTCTCTCGTGTATGACTCCATGCTGGATGCTGGGGATAAAGTGAGGTTATTCTGACAGCAGGTCCCTGATTCCCTCACAATGGTGATACTGGGTGAGTTGATCTGATCTGTGTAATGTTCTCTGCCTCCTTGAACAGATAGTCACTTCTCCACTAACCTCCAGACCCGCATACGACACAATCCGTACCCTTCCTGGCAGTTGCGGCGTAGGTGCCCAGCTTCAAACAATACCCACCGGTCATATGTCGAGGGCAGGGTTGGAGGGATGGCTTAGCTAGTAGGGCATCCAGAGGCCTGTCTGAGCCTTCAACTCCCATCAATTAAGAGGGCATCTTCGTCAACTTCATCTGCAACTCACCCTAATCTTCCTTCTCTGGGTCCATTCCACTTCCCGGATGACGACAAAAGAACTTGAGAATATTCCTTAGGCGGCTTGGGAATAAGAAACATCTTGATCCTCATCTTCATTTCTTACTAAAATATTGCTTGCTCAGTTCTCCTTGTCGGCCACCATGTAAGACACTGACCGACTATGCCTTAGGAATTTTGCAGTGTACTTATTTACTATTCAATCTCCTTACTGCAAACTGATAAATCATTCTTCCTATAGAAATCCTTCGAGGACTAGTCCCAAGTGTTGGGCTTTCCCAGTCTCGCTGCTTCTGCCAACTACTACATCCAGGCTACATCTTCTAACTGAATCTTGATCATTTTCACCTAGTTCTCGTCAGGGACCCAAGTTGACTTAGAAGATCCATCAGGTTTACTGACCACTGCTATGCATCCAGGGCTTCTCCATGCTTGAAAAGATTGCCGGCTGTAGTTTCCTGAAATCTAACATGTCGCCTGGCTTCTGTTCCCGGAGTGCAACCAATGATCCTTGGTGCAGGACCTTCGTCTGTACTTGATCGTGTCTCATCATATCTTGCAGAGATAGTCTTAAATCAAGATTTTCTCCATTAGGGTTACCCTAGGAAGAACCAGAACCGTTATGATTTCCCCATCTTTTCATGTCCAAGTTGGTCCAAGAATAACAAGAAACTGAAGTATGAAAGGATGGGAGAACTTCAGAATTCAAGGATAAGATTATCAAGAGAGAATGGATAACTTTGTACTTGTAGTTGGATTGTATAACCAAGACTCATGCATTCCAGTTGCAAATTTCTTTACCATTAATTTGCCGTCTGGACGTACTGAGGAGGTGAGAGCCTAAGCTCTGATACCAACCTGTAACGCCCCGATCCTGCGGGTACGGGGACGTCACTGCGACGTATATACGCAGGTCAGAAATACCCTCACGTATATACGCTAAGCATCAGTACAAGCAAGAATCAGAGTACGGAAGTAAGTGGTGCATTATACATTCCAACACATGAGTACAATTACAAAGTTATCACCAGAGGTGATCCAATATTACATGAATATTACATCACTGACATGCGCAATTGCGAGATTACAAGCAGATGTACATGGATGAATAGTACAAAAGGGCACTCACGAGTTTACTAAAGGAAACTCGAGAGGCACACAGGGGGCCTGGAAGGATGTGGCTCTGAACAGTCTGCTGGAGATCCACGCTACCGCTGCGCCACTCTGATCAGCAACTGGGAGGATCCACACGCTCCAAGCTCCTTGACCTGGACATGAGAATCCAGGGGAGTCAGATGAAACTCCCCAGGCGAGTGGTGATACAATGCCAAGTGGCGAGCAAGGGTAAGCACATGTATAGAGATAGAACCAAATAAAGCCGAGGACGAGCAAATCTGATTGTATGGTTTCAGATCACGGCTCCATAAGACTAGTACGTCGAAGGAATAATCCAAACAAGGAAACCCTCATCTATATACCCTTTATCTCATGTCACCATAATCTAAGCACATACAATCCGACTGCACTCAGGGCATGAAAAGATAATAAACAGGAGGCAGGTGGATACCAGGGATAAAGCAGAGTATGAGCAGTTAATATAATAATAGTCATGAAACCGGAAATCCGATGTAAAAACCGATACAAGCAAGCATGGTAAGACATATCACAGATTCATGGCCGTTTAAGTCGCAGGCTTCAGTATGCGTCCCATTCCACATACCTCTACTTACAACTTAAAGAGCCGGTTGTTATCTTGACACTTATTATTACTCGTCTTACCCTGATATCTAGATATGTGGACTAGCGTCCCAGCACACATAGATCCATATCCGAGTAAAGCAAGGTTGTTATTGGAAACCGGCGGGGTATCAACGAACTATGTTTACAGTGGGTCCCGTACATACCCGGGACCACGGCCCAGGATTGTTCCGTTGCTTGGTGACGGAACCTGCCGCAAGGCTAACAGGAGGGTCTTATAGGATGCCCTTGTCAAGATGGTACCAAGAAGGAGGGAGCCAGCACTCCCCTCGGTCGCCTGGAGGCCCACAGGTCAGACCGGAACATGTAGTTGCACAACATTCCTAAAACCACTGTAAACACGAACACATATTGATAGCCGCATGTTTCCCCCGACCCGATGCAAGTTGTTCCTTTTATGATTTATTAGGTTAATTATCAATTTACGGGAATAACAGGAACAGGACATGATCAGGAATTCAGGAGTTCAGGTCACTGTATATAATACAGGATAACAGGTCACTGATCATGATACAGGATATCAGGTCACTGTACATAGTACAGGATAACAAGGCAGGGTTCCCGTAAATGTGATAATCACAGGTCAAGTATATCATGCTGAGTGTCAAGGGATAGCATGACAAGATGGTGATATTAGACAGGTAACCAGTCATGTCAAGAGATTGATAATAATCCGGTGGCAAGTCATGTCATAACAAGGGGTCTTGCCAAGTAGTAGCATGTCTGAGGTCAGGTGATAACACATCAGTTGACAGGTGATATACATGTGTTAAAAGTAATATGAAAACGACAAGTAGTATAGACAGGTGTCAGGCGTGAAGTAATGGCATGGGGTAGAATAGTAGCTGAGCACAAACAAAGCGGAGCTGAGCAAGCTGGAAGTACAGACAGCAAACAGTATTTAACACTGGAGCGTCTGGCGAGGTTACCGGGACGACTCGACTGAAGTACGAGCGGTAAATCCGGCAGCAACTCGCCTAGACGAATCTAGTGGTAAAGCGCTGAACGCTGATCATGATAACCAGGCGGAGCTGAACAAGCAGGCGGAGCTGAGAAACCTGACGATCCCAATCACGCCTCTTTCGAGACAGTGAGTGACCGGAGGCTGAACTGAGAGACCTGCCAGTCCCAATCACCTCTCTTTCGAGATAGTGAGTGACGGAGGTTGAAGGGTCCGGAAGCCAAGTATGGTATAAGGCAGTACAATACATCACAGGCATGGTATATGTACCAGAAGGAAACTACCCTAGTACAAGCATTCGTCACAGAGCAATACATGTCCAGTCATTGGCACTCGGCCATACACAAATACAGGGACTCAGCCCAATACAAAGTACATGGAAACATAAAGTAAAATACATATCGACCCGACAAAGCGGGGGAATCCCAAATGGAGGCGAGAGCGAGAACACTCGCATAGTCAATAAAATAGTAAGGCAAGAGGATAGCGAGATCACTCGCCTAAATCACTGGAAAGCCGGAAAGTCTGGAATCCATGGAACTCGCGCACGCGCCATAAAATAATATATAATTGTGAGGAGAGAGAAAGTGAAGAGGAGAGAAAAGAGGGAGAAACCTAGAGAGAGAAAGGGACACAGGGAGACGCGAGTTGGAAAGTGAGACGCGGGGGTTGCAGACGCGGGAGACGCGTCGCAGGAATAGCAGACGCGGGAATCACAGACGCGAGAGTCGCGTTGCGGGATTAGCAAACGCAGGAATCACAGACGCGGGGTTCGCGTTGCAAGAATAGCAGACGCGGGATAGCAGACGCGGGATTCGCGTCGCATAGATGCCTCTAACGCGAGACCTGCGTTCAAGTGCGGACGCGAGGGAAACGCGGACGCGGACGTGGGTTCTGCGTCGCGTCAATACAGAAACGCGCGGAGCGCGTTAAGGGATTGCCTAGACGCGGGGTGAGATCCGCGTTAGGAAATAATCAGAGAGGAGGAAAGGTGATTCCTTTGTTGTGCCCGACGAAGGGAGGTTCGGTCCCAATCCAAAAGGAGGGTACCGGCCCTTTGCGTCGCGCCAACGGAGAGGAACACGGCCCCAAACCAAAAGGTGAGGCCGGTCTCACAAAGTGATGGAGAGAGGTTGAAGGTGGTGTACTTGGTGGTGGTTAAAGTGGTGTATATGGAGGTGGAGATGGTGGACAAAGGAAGCAAGAGGAGGAGCTCTCTCTCTTGGTGGCTTCTCTGTTGGAGGCTGCAGGAAACAAGGAAGAAGAAGAGAAGTAAAATGAAGGGAGAGAGAAGGAGAGGGGGTATTTATAGGAGTTGAGTTGTGAAGGGATGCAAATAAATAAAGGTAAGGGGGTTTTTGCAAAATTGAGGGGGATTTGATGTCTCTTGGCCACATGGCCGATTGTGATGATGAGAGGGGTTGGAATATCAAGGAGACTTTTTGGAAGAGAGGCATTTAATGAAGAGAGAGAAGGGGGATAAAATAATGATGGTGCACATAAAAACACAAAAGAACAAGGAAGGGGATTCTTGCGTTTCCCACATTGAAACGCAGCCCCCTCTCTCTTTACCAGCAATGATGATGAGAGGGGAGTGGGGTGTCTTGGAAATGATGTTTTTGGAAGGGAATTAATGAAGAGAGAGAAAAAGGATATCATAATGATGTTGCATACTATATAAGACAAAAGAGGCAAGGATGAAACTTGCGTTTCTTCCCACACAAAACGCAGCCCTCACCTGCGTTTGGGCAAAATGGTTTAAAACGCGGGGATTAGGCCGCGTTTAGGGAAAGATGCCAAAGCTGCGTTTAGTAGAGGAGAGAGAAAGTCATGATAATTGATGGGATTTGATCTGAAGTGCATTAAATGCGGAATGGGGAGGATCTTCACAATAAATGCGGAATCCCAGGTTGGTGAGATCCGCGTTTAGGGAAGGAGAGAGAAAATGGGGAAAAGACAGAGTGGAGAATATGGAACAATCTCCTCGGTATCTGGGAAAACACCGGAAAAGCCCAAAATAAAGTAATCCGGAAAGCTTCCCAAAAATCCTCAAAAATCATAAATATTATAAAATGATTTTTGGTGAAATCGGTTTTCAAAGATTCAATCTCATTTTCAAGATAAAAATCCTGAAGTCAACCGTCAATCTCGGTATATGCCGGATTGGCCGGGTTTTCAATAAAATCTGATAAATCCCAGAAAATGTATTTAGATAAAAATATGATTTTAAGAAATAATGCCTAAAGGCACTTTTGGTAATTCCAAACCATTTGTAAATTAAAAATCCGGGAATCGGTCAACGAAACTGGCCGACACCGGTTTTGAAGATTTACAACTTAATCCAGGAAAATTCCAGAAAATCATATAAAATCTAGAATATTGGAAAATGATATTTAAAACTGAAATCGGTCAAATCGGAATATCAGAATATCCAAACCGGGCAATACTCTAGGATCGGGTCCTTGGTTCAGACTAAGGCTGACTCCGAGTTCACAAATCCAAATCCAAGGCAATACGATCATATAAAGAATTCATAATACAAAACAAATACAGGAAGTAAATCAAAAAAATACGATCAGAAAATACGAATACGCAACTAAGTACGTATTCCAGGAACGGGGTGTTACACTATGCCTCCAGACAACTAAGAAATCATGAAAAGAATTATCCTACTCATGATCTAGAATTGGCTGCAGTTGTCTTCGCCCTGAAGATATGGAGACATTACCTGTATGGAGTATCATGTGTAATCTATACAGACCATAAAAGTTTGAAATACATATTCACTCAAAAGGAGCTGAACATGCGACAGCGGAGATGGTTGGAACTAATAAAAGACTATGACTTAACCATTCAATATCACCCGGGAAGGCCAATGTGGTAGCTGATGCTCTCAGTCGAAAGTCAGAAGGATCACTAGCCGTATTGATAACTCAACAATCAAGGCTACTAAAGGAGTTAGAAAGGATGCAATTGGAAGTTCGAATAAAAAGACCTGGGATTGTAACAAGCTGGGTGAATCAGGTTAGCGTTCAATATGATCTGTATGACCGAATCAAAGAGGCACAACAAAGGGATGGCGGAATAAAAAGGATTTTGGAGAAAGTTCAAGGCGGAGAAATTCAAGGTTTCGCTTACGATAAAGGAGTGCTGAAATTTGGACAACGTGTGTGTGTGCCACAAGATGCAAGGCTTAAGGAGGAAATTATGGCAGAAGCTCATCGCACTTCCTACACGGTACATCCTGGAGCAACAAAGATGTATCAAGATCTTCGAACAAACTTCTGGTGGGGAGGAATGAAGAAGGATATAGCTAACTTTGTACTAAAATGCTTAACATGTCAGCAAGTTAAGGCTGAACACAAGAAACCCCCGGATTATTGATGTCCTTACCAATCCCTGAGTGGAAGTGGAGTCATATTACTATGGATTTCGTTACAGGATTTCCCCAATCACTTCAAGGACGCAACACAATATGGGTAGTAGTCGATCGACTCACAAAGTCTGCACACTTCTTGCCCATCCGAATGAATTACTCGATGGAAAAGTTGGCGTAGATTTATCTTCGAGAGATAGTTCGGATACATGGAGTACCTGAAACAATTATATCAGACAGGGATCCTCGCTTTCTATCAAGATTTTGGGTGAGCCTATCCAAGGCATTGGGAACCAAATTACATCCAAGTACATCGGCACACCCTCAGACGGATGGACAATCAGAAAGGACTATCCAAATATTAGAGGATATGCTTAGAGCATGTGTATTAGACTTCGGGGGTAACTGGGAGAAGTATGTACCATTAGTGGAATTTGCATACAATAACAGTTACCAGTCAACTATAGGAATGCCACCGTTTGAAGCTCTATATGGAAGGAAGTGTAGATCCCCCATTTGCTGGGAAGAAGTGGGAGATCGAAGGTTATTAGGGCCCGAGTTGGTGCAAAAGACAACGGAAAAGATCAAGATAATCAAGAAGAGGATGAAAGCAGCCCAGAGCCGACAGAAAGCATATGCAGACAAGCGCCGCAGGCCTCTAGAATTCACTATAGGAGATAAGGTATTTCTGAAAGTGTCTCCAATGAAAGGTGTAGTGCGCACCAGTAGAAAAAGCAATTGGATCCTCGTTATGTAGGGCCCTTTGAAATATTGGAGAGAATCGGGCCACTGGCCTATCGACTGGCCCTGCCTCCAGAGATGGAGAAGATTCATGATGTATTTCATGTATCCCAACTAAGAAAGTATGTACCAGACCCCAGCCATATCCTTAGTTATTCGCCGCTACAAATTCAAGAAGACTTATCTTATATAGAAGAACCAGTGCAAGTTTTGGATCACAAGGTGAAGCAGCTGAGGAACAAAACAATTCCTTTGATAAAGGTATTATGGAGAAGCCAAAAATTTGAAGAAGCTACATGGGAGCCAGAAGAAGAGATGCGAAAATCTTATCCATACTTATTTAAAGGTATACTAAGTTTCGAGGACGAAACTCTCTTTAAAAGGGGTAGAACTATAACACCCGGAGTACGTTAATACTAATTTATACGGTAAGTATTTACATGATGGATACATTCCCATAATTAAGCATATATCATATGATTAATTAAAATGATAAATTAATTTATGTATAAGTAAATATTATGTACACGTGTGTATTGGTTGAATATAAAAGTATATAGATATATTTAGGGGTGTTTATAGGTCAGTGAGTGTATATGATAATAAATAATATCAATAATCATGCCTTGAATAGAACTAATCACTACCAATAACCTTGATTAATGATTTTTGACCTGAGAACTTTAAGTGGAAGAGTCAAAGGTCTTGGGACTTGGAGAGCCACCTGGAGAGAAGAGGGGAGACATAGGAAATTGTATAAGTGAGTTGTCATCTTGTTAGGACCTAGAGCATGCCAATAAAGGGAGAGAAACGTTATTCTTGAGAGAGAAAAAAAAAAGAAAAAAAAAAAAAAAAAAGATATCAACCAAAGCCTCTCCATCTTTTCCCACTCCCTAATTCTCCATCTTTCCTCCTCTCTGAATCAAGCATCCAACGACTACTAGAGGAGGCGGAGGCCAGGAGCGCGGGTGACCCGCGTAGCACAAGCGTGCTCGTGTCCTCAGCGCGCGCGCGTGCCCTGTGCGGGAGGGAAGCGGGCGACAATCTGAACCGTGTATACGCCAGCGAAGGACGAGAGTGCGTGTGTACTGGTATTAGCCTAATTGAGATGATTTAACCTTTAGGAGTTTAAAGTTTCTTACTTGACATTGAATGTTTAAATTCTAAAGAAACTCTTATAAATTTTGTGTTAGGAATCCTTGTGCAATGTTGTGATCTAATTACTCGAGCATTCGAAGAACATCAGAGATCCAGGTGAGTGAACTATAATCTAATTAGATCAAGATAATGATAGATTGATGTGGAAAATAGGGAGTTATGGCTATGTAAAAAAAAACAGTGAGGATATGGGTTTATATATATATATATATATATATATATATATATATATATATATATATATATATATATATATATATATATATATATATATATATATATATATATAAAGTTTAGTTAAGTGTTGAACTGCTAATACCAAAATTCTAGATCTCATAATGTAGGGACTAATAACTTCATACAAGAGTAGAATTGGATTTAATAGCTCAGGGAATTATTATAGTTTTTCTTATGTAGACTAATGAAAAAAAAAGTATTATGATTACAAGGTACAAGGTACAAATAGCATACAAGAAACTATTGATTGCACAGTATGGTTGTTCTATTGAACAATTAACCATATGATGTCATGATTCAGGTATTATGCTTATGAAATATTATTACCATGTAATGGTTGAGGATGACTTCCTTCTAAATGAAAATTTGTATTTACAAGGTAACTATAATGGACTAGGTTATAACAAATTCTAATACGAATTTAGATCAACCCAAATTTAGCAAAATCACGAAATTGCACGTGTATTGAGAATCATTGCTATAGAAATTTGGATAATTCCCACATTTATGTAAGTAGAACTCAGGTAATTGTGAATGATGAACTACATGACATGATTGAATATGAATGTCTTGCTTGTGTGGCATGGTCCTTGAGTTTATGCACTCAAATTATTATTATTTTATTTTTGTACTCGAAGGAAGGGGCCGGCGGGAGCCGGTAGGAGAGAGAAGTCGGTGTATCGTATTGTAAAATTTTGTGTTCGAAGGAAGGGGCCGGCGGGAGCCGGTAGGAGAGAGAAGTTGGTGTATTGCATTGTAAATTTTTGTCCATGAAGGAAGGGGCCGACGGGAGTCGGTAGGAGGAGGAAGATGGTGTAGTAAATTAAATAAGTTAAATAATGAAGAGGAGTGCCGGCGGGATTTGATAGGGGGAAGTGGGTGTTCATGCATCCATTGTGATTGGGCGTAATGATAGAACATTATTAGTCAAAATAAATCTTAATGAATAAAACTTGTGATATGAGGACGTAGAAGGTTAGAACTTAACTATAATTATAACCGGCGGGTGTGGCCGTGCTCACTAATATGAGAGTACAAGATAGACCTGATGGCATATTGAGTTATCCCAGTTTAGCATAGCTAATGAGAACCAATTATAGAAGTAACCTTGTAAATTACCCAATTCTAAACTTAATTAATGTATCAGCTAGAATATATATATATATATATATATATATATATATATATATATATATATATATATATATATATATATATATATAAATAGTTCCTCATTGAGCCGTTGAGCTCACACCACTCATTTGTAATGTTTTCAGGACTTAACAAAGGCAAAGGACCGGTGTAGGACCGTTTTGTGGTTCTACTGGAGGAGTTTGGCTTATTGAAATCAAAAATCTTTCTATGATTGTCTCCATCTATACTCCTATCTATTTTGGAAATTCCGTTTTGTATGAAGTACTTAGACCTGATATGTTTATAGAATGTAGCCATCACATATTAAGTCTCTTTTCACTTTTGTGTTAGTGTGAAGATCTAAGTTGAAAGATCATGTTATAAGGTTTGGTTCTGTTGGTATGAGAAGGAATATGTAATAATTCTATTTGGAATAGACTTAATGCTGGTTATGTAATATAATCTGTTGAACTTTGTGTAGATGTTGGAGGTGTCATGTAACTTGTTGGAGTTGTGCTTGGAGGTTCTTTGAAATAAGTTTTTTTTTGTTTTCTTTTGATTTGGGTTCAAGTTGAGTACTTCTAAGTATCATGACCTTACCTTGGATGAGATATGTATATATATTTGGGCGTGAGAATGATTGTTGTGTCATGAAAGCTAAATTGGGTACATATTGTATATGGACGACCATTAATAAAAGAGGAGATGCTGCCGAAAATTTTATTGAGTTTAAAATAATAATAATAATAAATAAATAAATAAATAAATAATGGGACCGTTACAGATCTTGTCATAATTCAGCTCAAAGATTCGCTTTTATATTCTTCAATTCCAACATGCAGCACATGGAAAGATACCAAACAAGATGCAAACCGAGCACTTGAACCAGAAATTGAGACTATACCATGCAATATGACATGGCACATCATAACATTATAAATATCACAAAAGTTCTGTTGAAACACTAAATTTTTCTGTTTTCTTTGAACCAGTAACTTGAACAAAACCAAGGAGCAAACAAAAGACAATGCTGAGCTTAATTGTTCTCCGCTTAATTCAGAGAAATCACGATAGGGTTCGGTTCATGTGTGTGAGCTACACACACATACAATAAGGTGGCTAATAGGTAGATGACACGTGGCAATGCTGTCGGTTCTCTAACAGAGATAATAGACTGTCAAATTCGAAGAAAAAACCGGTTCAAATCATTAAAAAACCGGTTCGCCTAAAAAAACCTGGTTCATCTCCATTCCCTATAATCTCCCTCAATCCTCTTCTCTGCAATTTTTTGTTGCCTGTCCCTTCATCTCCCTGCAAACCCAATTCATCTCTTCATCTCTTCTTCTCATCTAAAAAAAATACTTGCTCCTCTTCCAGGCAATGGGGATTTGGCATCAACATCGAGTCTTATAGGGATTTGGCTGCTCCTCTTCCTGGCGGTGGCGGTGGCAGTGACGTCGGCGTTGAGCCTCAACGGGTGATCGGTGACCGGAGACGATGAATTGAGTACATGGATATGCTGCCGGTTGTGGACAAAGGTAATTTGATTCTTGTTTTTTTTAAGAGTTAAGATTATATTGTGTTTTGATTTTGATTTTGGTTTTGGTTTTGGTTTTGGTTTTGGTTGTTGAGGTACTTCCATTTTGGGTTAATTGAGATAATAATGCAGCATGATTTTAATGGCTTATGAGAAGACAATTAACACAACAAAACAGGGATATTTCTTTTTGGAAAAAAAAAAGAGAGAAAAAACTTGTGGATTAATATTAGCTACCTTCGCCGACAAAACAAAACTATCATCATCCTCATTAAATAATCACACATCAAAATCGAATGCTTTTTTACTTCTGGCCTGGAGATCCAACCGGAAGAACATAGTCAAAATAAGCTAACATCTTGTTGTTACAAATAGCCTATATAATTAGCTAACAGGGATACAAAACTACATAATTCATTGCTTCTGATATTTTATTTTTAGAATGTGATTTTGATTTTTTATTTCTGAGAGAAAAAATCAATTTTGATTTTGATTTTGATTTTAGTTATATTGCTAATTAATTATTTTTTCTCTTGAATAAACATATATGCCATCGTCAGAAATAGACTTCCCTGTCACTTCTATGGGAAATATTACAAAGGAAGCATGGGAACTTGAAGTCGGAATGGAGTTTGATAGTGAAGACAGAGCTTTTGAATTTTATAACAAGTATGCTGGAAACAAAGGCTTTAGTGTCAGAAAATCGTTTCGCACAATCACTACTAGTGATGTTGTCACAAGAAGGATGTTCGATATGTTCTTGCTGCCTTTCTCTTCATCTCCTCCAAAACAATGACTGCTCCTCTTCCAGGCGGTGGCGGTGTCGGTCGGCGTCGATCCTCAGTGGGTGCCTGGAGATGATGAATTTAGTACATGTGTATTGAAGCTTTCAAGTTTTTGTTGAATTTTTTTTTGGATATATGGGGAGACCATTAAGCTTATTGTAAGCATTCTGGAAGAGTTTGTTGAGTTTTTTTCCCCTTCTTTTTTTTCTTTTTTTTGTATAAATAATCTCTTTGGTGATGAGAGAGAGGTACAAAGAGTGTGATCACAGTATTGAGATTTATTTTTTTGGTTAGAAAAATTTTCAATTTCTGGAAGAGATTCTCTGTATTTTTGCTATTCGTTTTACTTGATTTGAATGTTATTGATTAGTGGAGGAAAAAATTGGACAGGTGTACTGATGAGTGTGAAGAATGAGGGAAAAACTGTTTGTATCACTTTTTCTCTCCTTTTTTTTTTCTTTTCATTTTTTCATTGCAAGTCTGAGCTGTTGAAAAAAGTAAGAGAAGAAATCTTTGTACACATGAGAGGTTTAGAAACGAGAATTCACAACATCCCTCTGCGTTTTCATTAAGTTTAACGAAGCAAAAAAAATACTCTCCTTGAAAGAGAGAAAGTACGATCACACAAAAACAATATGTTATGCTGAAGAATTTAGACTTGTTGCAGCAGAAGCCTACAATTCACGAAATTGATTCATATGAGAACAAAGTTTCATGATTCCTTATATCATTTTGCTATTCTGGAACCCAAAAAGCAAGAAAACAATCTGTTTGTTTTGGTAATATATAGCTCATCATACTTAATATTTCCATTACTCCTTGTTTCAGAACAAAAGACTAGAGCAGGGATACAAATTAGTCTGCAAAATTTTCTCAGCACATGGAGAGAGACCTACTACATTTAAGAAATTCAAACATTGTCCAACACAAAATTTTTGTTCCCTATAAAATAGATTAAAAAGTTTAGAATTTCATTTCTTGTTGGCATAAATTGTTTGGAGCCAGCTTGATACCCTTGCAATTCTTATTGAAGATTGATATTCCTGCATATAATTCCAAGAAAAGGTTAATAAGTAATGGTTCTTTTTAAAATATACAAAGAGAATTTTAAGCATAATCAAAATAGTCTTTACTTACTTTAGCATTTAATAGTGATAAGAAACAGACCATAGTAACCAAATCCATGCTGCTTTAAAAGCTATTTGGATTGATTTGGTTGAAATTGGAAACCTGTCATACTCGGGTGTTGGGTAGTTCCAACCGAATACTCCTCCAACTAGAAACAAAAAGGCTATTATAAGTTAGTAATAAAATTGCATGAAAGCTATATTCAAATTCCCTTTTAAAAGCTATATAACTCCATGCCTCTTCCATTTATAGGAAATAAAATTCCTTTACTCATCATAAAACATCTCTAATTCTCAAACACAGCAGCCCAAAAACATAGAAAAATATTATTTATAAGATTTTAGATAGAATTACCTGATGTAATTGAGTAGAGAGTTGCTTAAAGTTGGTAAAATATGCACCAAATTAAGATGAGAGGATGCAGAAACTGATCCAAATTGATTATTAGGAAGAATAAAGGGAATATTACACTGATAATTTGAATGTGTGAATCCCTGCATAATATTAAAATAAAAATTAATTCACAAGTACTTAATATAATAACTTCCAAATATATTACTAATCAAATTTTACCTGAACGAAGTGTTTTTGCGAAATGTTAAGACTATGTTGCGCATTATCTGATTGAGCAATGGAAGTTTCATCACGATCTTCTCCTAAAACAAAAACAAAAAATTCCATGATTAGTAAAAGTAGAAAGAAAAATATAGATACTGAAAAATATAGATATTTTATGGTACATGCATGCTCATTTCATTTCAAACCTTTGCTCTTCTGTTTCTTTTTCTTCCCATTCAGCACACGTTTTGGTTGACGGATTCGTCCAACTCTTTTCTTCTTCTTAATTCCATTTATCACAATGGAAGATGTCGGATAAATTGTTTTGGTATTGAGACCGTAGTCATAGCCTTCATTTTGCTCAGAGTCCATGCCTACATTTTGTGGATGATACTCCACTTGATCATTTGAAGTGGAAGCCAAGTAATGACTACTCACTGATGCATTCTGAAGTCCTTTCAGTACTTCATCCATAAGTTGCCCTGACTTGTTTTCTAATAGAGTAAATGTTTCCTCACTTTCGGCTGCTTTTGCACATATTTGAACAAAGATTCGGCATAAGTAGTTGTACCGCCTCGACAGTGTAGCTTGAGGATCTTTAACAATTTCAAGCCCTTCATGATTTTTGACAATGCCCGACTTTGCATCTTTTGTCCACCTTTTTAAGATATATTGCGAAGGAACAATTTTGATTTTTTTTAAATCAAAGACTTTCAAAACATGACGACATAAAATCCCAGCAAACTCAAATTTTTTACAACTACAAACAAAAGTTCCAGCTAATGAATCAGCTTCAACAATGTGCGTTCTAGGTGGTCTGTCATTTTCCTCAAAAACAACACTATATTTGAATTTATTACCTGTCTCTTCAATATTCTCTATACTATAACCCATAACTAATTGAAACTCCTTTTGGAACATTTCAAATATTGCAGGTGTATATATCTTTGAAACTTGTCGTAGCATTTGAAGAGGAGGTATTGATGGTGCACTTTGACTTGCATAAAAATCAGCTTGTAATTCTGTATACCGCCGCTCTTCTAATAGTCTGTCGAAATGCTTGAAGAAGCGGGAAACATCCAACTTACCACACAAGTATCCTTTTAGCAAGCTATTGACGCTCTCACTTCGTTGGGTGCTCATCATCTGTGCAGAAAATGTTTGTCGTCCATAAACCACTGCCCACTTTTCTTTTTCTTTATATAAACTCTTTAACCACTCATTTTCTCTTAAGTTATACTTATCCAACATGGCGTCCCATGCTAATAAAAATTCCTCTTCTTCCTCATGATCGTAAACACAATTACCAAAATCAGTTACAAAAGATTTCTGGCTTCGAAAAATATGACTTAGATGCATTGTTGCATTCTTGTATATGTGCCACACACAGAGGCGATGTGTTGTCTCTGGCCATACTTCCTTGAGAGCAGTAATCATTGCAGCACATTGATCTGTAAATATTGTCTTCGGCAATTTCTCAGACATCGTATTCTGAAAAATCTCAAACAAGCACTTGAAAGTTTTTATAGATTCATCAAATAACAAGGCTGCACCAAAAAGAATTGATTGCTTGTGGTGATTAACACCAACAAATGGTGCTAGTGGCCTATGATAATTATTTGTTTTGAATGTAGTGTCAAAACACAATACATCTCCAAAATATGCATAGTCCAATATAGATTTTGCATCTGCCCAAAAGATACTAGTTAAATCACCATTGTCATCCACTTGAATAGCATAGAAGAATGATGGATTCTCAATCCGTTTCTTGGTAAAGTAATTCAACAAAGCGGAAGCTTCACCTTTTTCCAAAGCCTTCATACGATCTGATCTTTGCTGATTTTTCAAGTCCACATGAGTAAAACCGATATTTTCACGCCCACCAGATTCTTTTTCCATTAACTCATATATCCGCTTTGGTGCTATTCCAGTATCATATGCTAATCTCACTTGGGCACTTTGAGAGGCAGTTATAGATCTTTGTGATCTTAACATGTGAGCTTTTGAAGGACTTGCACACAGATGATTATGATTCTCTTCAAATTCAGAAACATAATATTTCCCTGATGGCATAATTTTGATAACCATACGTGCGAGACACCCAGTTCTTGTTACCCTTCTCTTTCTTTTAACATATGACTCGACAATTTTTTTTTTTTACAGGAAAACCTTCTTTAGAACATACGAACATCCTTCTTGTCACAACATCACTAGTAGTGATTGTGCGAAACGATTTTCTGACACTAAAACCTTTGTTTCCAGCATACTTGTTATAAAATTCAAAAGCTCTGTCTTCACTATCAAACTCCATTCCGACTTCAAGTTCCCATGCTTCCTTTGTAGTATTTCCCATAGAAGTGACAGGGAAGTCTATTTCTGACGATGGCATATATGTTTATTCAAGAGAAAAAATAATTAATTAGCAATATAACTAAAATCAAAATCAAAAATTGATTTTTTCTCTCAGAAATAAAAATCAAAATCACATTCTAAAAATAAAATATCAGAAGCAATGAATTATGTAGTTTTGTATCCCCTGTTAGCTAATTATATAGGCTATTTGTAACAGCAAGATGTTAGCTTAATTTTAACTATGTTCTTCCGGTTGGATCTCCAGGCCAGAAGTAAAAAAGCATTCGATTTTGATGTGTGATTATTTAATGAGGATGATGATAGTTTTGTTTTGTCGGCCAAGGTAGCTAATATTAATCCACAAGTTTTTTCTCTCTTCTTTTTTTCCAAAAAGAAATATCCATGTTTTGTTGTGTTAATTGTCTTCTCATAAGCCATTAAAATCATGCTGCATTATTATCTCAATTAACCCAAAATGGAAGTACCTCAACAACCAAAACCAAAACCAAAACCAAAATCAAAATCAAAACACACTATAATCTTAACTCTTAAAAAAACAAGAATCAAATTACCTTTGTCCATAACCGGCAGCATATCCATGTACTCAATTCATCGTCTCCGGTCACCGGTCACCCGTTGAGGCTCAATGCCGACGTCACCGCCACCGCCACCGCCTGGAAGAGGAGCAGCCAAATCCCTATAAGACTCGATGTTGATGCCAAATCCCCATTGCCTGGAAGAGGAGCAAGTATTTTTTTTAGATGAGAAGAAGAGATGAGGAGATGAATTGGGTTTGCAGGGAGATGAAGGGACAGGCAACAAAAATTGCAGAGAAGAGAACTGAGGGAGATTATAGGGAATGGAGATGAACCAGGTTTTTTTAGGCGAACCGGTTTTTAATGATTTGAACCGGTTTTTTCTTCGAATTTGACAGTCTATTGTCTCTGTTAGAGAACCGAAAGCATTGCCACGTGTCATCTGCCTATTAGCCACCTTATTGTATGTGTGTGTGGCTCACACACATGAACCGAACCCATCACGATAGGTCCTAATGATTCTGAATGAAGCAGAACCAGTTCTGGCATTACAATTACTGAGAAATTTCAGGATAGAGATAACAAACACTAAAAAGAAATAGAAAGGACACACAGCTTGCTAATCGTAACCATCAGATGAAATAGAGAATTCATTCTGTCCTACTTCCCAACATCCCTTTTGCATTACTTCTGAACCTTCATCGTGAAACAGGTTCTCATTCAATAAACTCCTGGCACAGCTTATTAATTATCCATAGCCCTATAGTCTACACCCATCCTTCGGTACCAACACATCACCTGCAACAACATAACCAACATATCATCTGTGAGAACAAAGAGACCATATTAGTCCGAATTACAAAACGAATACAGACAATAGTATATGAAGTTAAATGACAAGATTTAGCTCGTGAATCATGTTAATGAACTTACGCTTATATGTAAATGTTAAATAGAGAGTGATATAACATTGAAAAGGGGAAGCATGATTTTACATTACCCTCTCAACTAAAGAAAAAAAAGAATCTATGTCATGTCAAGCAATTCTCCCTTTCTAGTATCATCTCTCCCAGAAATCTGATTCTCAAGTTACATGAAGCTATTATGTTTTCAGGGAAAAAATGCACATAGGTAGATCATTTGTTGTAAGAGAACACAGGGTAAAAAGCATTTAGAACAGGGTAACAATACATGATGCACTCTATAGCAAACTTCTCTAGTGGAGTGCTTAGATGCTACACATTTTCACCCGTCCATAACAAGAGCCACTTTATTTACTGCACAATAGAAACATAGTGAACAAAAATAAGATATGCAGCATGTGCACACACAGCCACATAAACAGTTACAGTGAAAAATGCAATTCACTAAATTTTACTATGACAAAATAATAGAATTGAACTGCTAGGAGAGGTGATAAATTTAAGGGATGGTTATACAATACATGTTCCATTATAAAAAATGTGTTACCCACCAGAAAAGTATAAGTCACCAATATAAATATTTCTCAAAGAACGAGTGTTCTGAGATATGATGCTTCTGCAGCCATGCACTCCGCTGCCAGCCACGCTCTGCTAGGCCTAGATGTTTGAGATAGTTGGAGACCATTCCTTTTCTCCGTCTGCTATTTCCCATCTCTTGTTCTCCTCCTTATTGAGTTTCATCAGGGACAGGGACGAGAGCCATTTTTTCAGTTTTCACATGTTTCCTCCTTGTATTTCTTTTCAAGATATTCACACAATTTAACTGGAATTTGGTCCAATACTTTAAGTTGCCACAGCCCAACCAGCTTATGGCAAGCAGAGAGATCCAGTGACTGGAGCGAGGTGAGGCGACCCAACCACTCTGGCAATTTGACCAGTGACATACATTTCCCCAACATAAGACTGTGGAGTGAAGTGAAGTGAAGAAAATAGGAGCCTCCTGCTCTTCCCTTTCACACAGAGACTTTGTTTTCTGAAATATCTAAGATTCGAAGGGAGAGGCATCAATGTTGAATAATACTATTTGGTAAACAAATCAGTTCTTCACAGCTAAATATTTTTAGCTTTTCGAGTGAGATAAAGAACTGCATCACATTACTCAATGCAGACAGTGCTGATACTTTACAATTAATAATGCTCAGTTCTCTCATGCGTTGGAATCATGTTTAGCTCCCAGCGGACATCCAACTTGAGAATCTGTCTCCCACATATCCACTTATCTTGAGCTACTCGAGATCTTGGCAAGGTCGGAGGCCATCAAATACATCCTCTGCACTTTCACAATTCCCCTTCCAATTCAACTCCAACTGTTGCAAATTTTACTTTTCCCATAGGCTTGCAGTTTATGCCTCCATTTTGTCATTCAAATTTTGGAGATCCTTGATTTGAAACCGACCTCTGATTAAGTTCATATCATGCAGTTCCTTTATAGTGTGTCCATCCTTCTTACCGATAATAAACATTGTCAATGCCCAGAATTTAAATAATCGTCCAATGTGAGCTGACATGTGAATTAGACTGTCACAGACATAGACATCGAGGTGCCTAAGGTTGCTCATGTTGCTTACACCACTAGGCAACTCTTAAAGTTGGCGATAGTATGCTAGATTCAATGTTAACAAATAATGAAGGGTGGTGATAGAGTCTGGTAGTGTTCTAATATTAGTATTTGACAGGTTGAGAAGCCTTAATACTTACAAATTGCTTATTGAATCCGACAACTCTGAGATATCAGTAGAAGATAAATCAAGCACACGCAATAGATTCAGGTTTAACAACATGTCCCAAGAATTCTTCCTTAAGTTGCACCTCTTCTTACTGTTAGTAGTCAATGAAATTAAGGACCGGACCATGTCTATCTTAAACGGACAATTCTTCAAAAAATCCCGTGATAAACTTTCGCAAATTACTGATAATTAACGACAGCTGCAGTTTGCCATCCTGTTTCTGATGGTATGACCATCTCCATCTCCCACAGACAAAGACTCATCTCCAGCTACAAACAAAAACTCATCTCCTGCGAAAGAGTAAGCAAGTTTTGCACCACATCACGCATCTTAAATGATACTACCTGATTTTGGTCACTACATCTTGGAAAAAGTATCTCAACCAACTGAGCAATTTGCAAGTATTAAGGTTTCTCAACCTGTCAAATACTGATATTAGAATACTACCGGACTCTATCGCCACCCTTCATTATTTGTTAACATTGAATCTAGCATACTGTCACCAACTTCAAGAGTTGCCCAGTGGTGTGAGCAACATGAGCAACCTTAAGCACCTCGATATCTATGCCTGTGACAGTCTAACTCACATGCCAGCTCACATTGGACGATTATTTAAACTCTGGGCATTGACACTGTTCATTGTCGGTAAGAAGGATAGACACAGTATAAAGGAACTGCAGGATATGAACTTAATCAAAGGTCAGCTTCAAATCAAGGATCTCCAAAATTTGAATGACAAAATGGAGGAAGAAGCTGCAAGCTTATGGGAAAAGGAAAATTTGCAACAGTTAGAATTGTACTGGAAGGAAAATTGCTAAAGTGCAGAGGATGTATTTGATGGCCTCCGACCTTACCAAGATCTCGAGGAGCTCGAGATAAGTGGATATGTGGGCGACAGATTTTCAAGTTGGATATCCATTGGGAGCCAAACAGGATTCCAACGCATGAGAGAACTGAGCATTATTAATTGTAAAGTATCAGCACTGTCTTCATTGAGTAATGTGACGCAGTTCTTTATCTCACTCGAGAAGCTAAAAATATCTAGCTGTGAAAAACTGATTTGTTTACCAAATAATATTATTCAACATCGCTGCCTCTCCCTTTGAATCCTGGATATTTCAGAAAATAAGAACCTGAAGTCTCTGTGTGAAAAGGAAGAGCAAGAGGCTCCCGTTTTCTTCACTTCACTCCACAGTCTTATGGAGTCTTATGTTCGAGAAATGTATGTCACTGGTCAAATTGTCAGAGTGGTTGGGTCGCCTCACCACGCTCTAGTCACTCGATCTCTCTGCTTGCCATAAGCTGGTTGGGCTGCGGCAACTTAAAGCACTGGAACAAATTTCAGTTAAATTGTGTGAATATCTTGAAAAGAAATACAAGGAGGAAACAGGTGAAAACTGGAAAAATCTTCCCCAAGGTCTCGACAACACTGAACTCAGAGACCCAGACCCAAACTGGCTGGCCAAATTCCTCTTGGATGCTCTTGTCTTCGCAAACTAACTGAGCAAGTGTGGTCTTACCGATTCCTTCAAGCCCGACTATTGAAACGACGGCTAATTTCTCTCCTCCTTCATTATGGGTCAAGTAGTTTACTATCTTCTGTTTATCTTCATCTCTCCCGTGGATCGGGGGTTTAGGCACCGCCAAGAACGTCTCTCCCCCTCATAAATTGGAGTTTCTGTCAACGGAGATCCCTTGCTACGGCCAAGAAATAGTATTTGCTTCTCAAGCTCATCCAAAGTCTTGGTCACCTCTTTAATTTTTTTGTTCATTTTATGAGAAAACACAATTTTGTTAGTATCAGGGGAAAGGATGTCAGTCACCTTTGACTTGATGCTCCCCTTCTCCATCATCTGTCGCCGCAGCGCTTCGGCATGACACAGGTTGACTATATCGTCCGCGTCGTAGGCAGCATCCTTGAGCTTGTTCAGCCATTCGGTGAGGGCTGTGTCGGCAGCAGCGGCTGCAACACTTTCTTCATTGAGGATGACGGTGATTGCAGTTAGCCTCGTCCGCAGCCCGACGGCGCCCACTTTCAATTTTAACACCAGCTTCTCCCAGGCATTTGTGAGCAGCTTCTGCAGCACCAGGCTAACTATGGGATTGACAAGCATAGCTATCGCCAATGATGTCGCCATGGATTTGCTCTCTTTCTTTCCCTGTCTTCTTCCCAGCCAAGCTCTCCTTTTTCTGCTTCTAACCCTAACGCAATGGCTGTTTTGCTGAGGAAAGGGGGGAAGAAAAGGGAAAGTAGCAATTGCAGTCGGATGAAAAGAAAATTCCAGAACCCGGCGCATCAGGAGGGACAGCTGGATCCATCGCCTCTGAAAAAAAAAAAAAAGAAAAAGAAAAAGAAAAATCAGTGAAGAGGATTTAAAATCATCCCTTAGGCCCGCGCTCTTGCATTATTGTTAATAGTTATCAACTGCAACTTGTGTAACGGTCTCAGATAATAATAATCTCAATTAACTTAAGACACCTTATTAATTAAAAGATTATCATAATCATCTATAATTTCTTAAAAATTTCGACAGCATCTCCTTTGTAATACTGAATGTCCAACTATACATTTCATATCACAATAATTTCAGCTAACACCAGCCTACTTATTTTCAATCCAAGCATATAAACTAACCCAACAATCAGGCACACAATCACAAATATAATTCGGCTCACACGGCCTCTTTATATAAAAACTCAATAATTAAGTGCTCGAGAGCAACCCCCTCGGCATTCACATAATAATGCCAAACCATCTTTAACTCCAACTCATCATAATTATAACCAAACTCATATCTCCATACAATACATGAATTTAGACTATCCATCTATTCAACACTAACACTTGCTATAAGTACACGTCAAATAGGATAATGAACATATACAATAAGAACTAAATTACAATCACACAAAGTACAACTCTAAAACTTCTCTATGTAAAAAGATTTCCAACAAGGCGCTTGAAAGCTTACATTGAGTCTTCGCCTCACCATGACCTGAAAATATAATAATCTATGGGAGGTTGAGCTCAACAGCTCAGCGAGGAGATAAAGAAGAAAATCAAAGAATGATGAATATAATCAATAATAAGCATGATTTTTTGAGTAATAAAGCAAATCTGGATGAATAAGAAAAACAGAGAATCAATAACATATGATAAAACAATGGGTCTCTAAAATCTTCGGGGACGGTCCGACTCTTTAGGTCCTACATTTCTTATGACATTTCTCTGTACTCTATGCCACACGCTACAAGGTCTATAAGCTCTGTAAAATAATAACTCAGCGATTTTAGTTTATTATCAAATTCTTCTTATGCATTCAGAGTATGTGTCACATACGTATTTCAGATATCAAGCACGGACGCGCCAATCACACACCCACCATCTTATATATAGTGCATGTATTCAAATAACACATGCATCACAAAACATACTTGTATAATATATAATCATATCATACTTCTCATAATACAATATCGCATCACACTCCAAGTAATTCATGGATTAATCTGTACACTTTCACACAATTTACAATAATTTATTTCAATCAGCTAAATTTGTATTCTGATATTTTCATTATCATATACGATCCAACACACCCCTAGTGTCACACGCACACACACATATGTATCATACATAGCCATTCATTCTCAATCATTTGTAAAGATGCAAATATATGTATATCATAGTACCGTCTTCGCACTCTGCCCGTGCAATACGGGTCCCTTCCTCCCAATATGATATATAGCAACGTCTTCGCACTCCGCCCGTGCAATACGGATCCCTTCCTCCGGATATATGTATATAGCACCGTCTTCGCACTCTGCCCGTGCAATACGGGTACCTTCCTCCGGATATATGTATATAGCATCATCTTCGCACTCCGCCCGTGCAATACGGGTCCCTTCCTCCTGATATATGTATATAATGCAATAACACCGTCTTCCCCCTCCACCGGCTCCCGCCTGGCCCCTTCCTCCAATGAGCAAGAAAGCGAAAGACATGCTTATATTTACATGCAGATAACAACCAATGTAGTAACAATATGAATATCAATTAAACACTATGGTTTGCTTTGCAGCTTATCAGTTCTGTTACTAAAGAACTTCATGTGGTTCACTGCATGTGTATACATACACTCAGATAACAATCACTTCATCATATTACAACAATCTGACCATTTATTATAGTTCGATTCTCACACTTTTATCACTGGGGAATGTATGTAATTCACTGTATATGTGTATGCAAACATACGTTACATTTCACCTTCCTATTTAGTACTTCTCTTATCAATAAGATATATATGGTTTACTGGTTATACAATCACACATGAGTTGTAAGGCAACAGTAAAGTGACCTACGTATCTCATTCATGTAAATTGAGTTCTCATTCATATTATCAACAACTGCATATCCAGATAGAGGTGTATGTATATGAGCATGTATAACTGTATACCTCATGTTATACTTAATCACATTCATACTTCAGTATCATTCATATATAACAATCAATTTACACACAATATATTATCAATGTCAATCGTTTAGTATTTCGTCTAATCATTGATTACACTCTTAATACATAAATTCCTAATTCGTACGAGTAAGTCCTGCATTTAGCTATACTCCACCCTTCATACATCTTATTATTTAACTAATAGAGTTGATTAGCCACCAATCAAATTTTTGATTACTCTAATTGTTCACTATAGATGATTGCTCAATAGTTATACTCTAACAATACTCACATTTCTTTTATCAAAATTTTTACGTGCATTCAAAAGGTATAATACTTAATAATTTAAGTTCAGTATGCAAGTGTAAATGATCATCAAATTTATATCGATTTTTGAGTTTATCAAAAGTTTATTGGTTCTTCCGTTCTCCTTTCAGGTGATTAAGTGTTATCGTCACCAACTCACATATTGGGTTCGCGTAATTATGTATTGATTGTTATTTGTGGCCATCATCCATATACAATCCCATTAGTCATTCTAGTTCCACATGACTTGGTTACATTAAGAGCTTCAGGCTTATTCATTTGACCATAGCCACATTCAGTTAGTACATTGGGAAGTTTACCTTTTTACTTGTACATTGTATGGTTTTCACTGATTGTGCCATCATATCTACTACTCATTCTTACACTAACTAACTGACCCCTTTTTTTACATGCAAAATTGAGAAAAGCTTAGATGTCCCCAGTTAGAGTATGAGGGCACTAAATTAAGTTAGCATATATAAGGTTAACTCATACGCATCTTGCTATCGGATGTAGTCTCACCTTATCTTCCTTAATTCCTAATGGTTATATTCATAGTCGTAATTGAATACTTGGCTTCTAAACCCAAAATTTGCATCTTACGGCCTTTAATCGTTCATCGGGCTAACTTGATTATTCATATAAGGGAACCATCATAAAATCTTTTCTTCTTACTTGTGAAAAATCATATCCAATTTGGCACATGAAGGCTACAACCAAATACCAATATAAACACTCACCTTTATCCCTAATCGATTATCTCCCGCAGCTTAGTACATAAAGACTGATTATGATGCAACTTCAACTCCCCAAGCGGAGCCGCTTTCTCTCTCTGACATGAATCATCCTTGCTCGCCGAATATCTAGAATTCGATTGGTGGATAGTTCCCGCCAGTTGGAATGGCGTTTATTATATATCCAAACAGGTTCCTAGTTTCTGTAAGACTTAAAAGCTGAGGAATCTAAAGTAGAAGTCAAGAGAAAATGACACCTATCCTTCTAGATTATTCCTCGCTTATAGAAGGTAAATGTAAATTGTGGTGTGTCGACTAAGAGGAAAACCAATGAAACCAATACATAACTAGATCACTCATATTTTAAAAAACAACTAGTTAGGATCGAGTAGTATTCATGTCTACAATACTTGTCAGTCTGAAGACTAATATTATGCTTCAAGATATTGTAAGGGAAATATACTGAAAGTTTGTGATAGGACGAAAAAGGCCTCACAATTTAGTAATCACAATAGACCCTTCTTTACATCCCAGTCACACTACCCAAAGCACCCAACTACTTGCATACAAAAACTAGTTCCGTTATCCTATAATCACATAATTTGATTTAAGCTTTATTTGAAAATTTATATATAAGACCTAGAGCTATTAATACCAACATTCGGACAATCAAATTAACTCTACTTATCAAAAATCTTACTCTACTTTAATGGGTAAAATCTAGAGCAAAACATAATTTATAACCAAGCATGACTTCCTTAATTCTACTAGTCTTTTCAAAATTCGAATTTACACAGAATTGAGAAGGGAGGTTAAAAGGCTCAGTCACCTCTTTGCATGTGCAGATCACTATGGCATTATTGCAAACACCTATCGTGCATGCATGGGTTCAATTCTAAAATCCAATACTTCTCATGACAATATAATTCCTTTGACAAAAACATAGAAGGCATGTGTGTTAAATCTCCCTACGCAAGTTACTATAGATTATCCCCCATCTTCTACTAATTAATAACATGTAAACATAGACTTGATATGAGTGAAAGTCTTACATTTATTCAAGAAATTTTCAGAAATTGAATTCAAAATTTTAGGAAAATAAATTAGGATTAAGCCTCCTTCACAATGAGTTCTTCCTTCCTACCATCATACGATCACATGATTTACATAAGTTACACAAGTAACATACACCCCACAAATTCTAAATTTAGGGATAGATCAAGGTTTAAATAATAAATTCTACAAAAGTTTAGTTAGAGTAAAAGATCCCCATCCACAAAATTAAGATAAATTTTCATCAAGAATCAAGATTTACAGACGGATGTAAATCAGATCAAGGAATCTAAAACTGAAAAATTTAAACATCTCCCTCACCTATAGATCCGTAAGAAGACCCATTGCCTGCTACTGCTTGAGTGTCGCCGGTGTCGCCGCGGCTCTGGCCGTCGCCTGGCCGCGGCCCCGGCCGCACTCCTGGCCGCAGCCCTGGCCACGCCTAGCCACGCTCTGTCACGGCCCTAGCCGCGGCTCCGGCCGCGCCTAGCCCGCCTGGCCGTGGCTCCGACCTCGCGTAACCGTGCCCACGGCCCTCCAGCTGTGGTCCGCCTGTAAGAGAGAGAGAGGAGAAAAGAGAAGGGAGAAGGGAGAAGAGATTTTGTGGGGAGGTTTCTTCTCCAGATCTGAGAATGAAGCGTGGGTTGCAAATGAGAGAGGAGGGGGTTAATAATTATTCCCTTCACAATCACCCTATATTAATATATATTATCATTTTACAACTTCTCTCTCTCTCTCACACATCATGCCACATGGACACACAAGACCCAACCAAATCTTAGCCATTGATCACACCCCTACATGCATACCTACCTCATTCCACTAATTCCTCAACAATATAATATTATGATATTTCAAATGTATTAAATTGTATTTTTCTTGTATTTTGTCAATATACTCATATACACTAATTTAATACATATATGAACATACACAATATAATATATAAAATTGTTATATATATATACAAGTACATGTATTTGTACAAGGATGATCGTATTTCGTAAAAGTTTTCACATACAAATCACACATACATATATATACAAACCCACAAATTTATCCCACTTCATAAATTTCCTGCAAAATTTCTAAAATCCATTTTTACATAAGATTGATTTAATCATCACCTCGGATAATCTTGTATAAATTTTATTAATCAAAGGTTAGAATATTAACTCAAGACTTTTAAAAATCAGAGTGTTACAGTTCTACTCCCTTACAAAAGCTTCGTACTCGAAACTTAGTACCTGAACAAGTAGGTATAATAAGTATAAAAGTCTCACATTTCTCTGGCATATCACAAAATCTTTCTTTATGCAATCTGCTTCGCAATCGTTCACCTCGAAAATTCATTATCTTCTTCAAATATTGTTTTCCACCATCGAGAATTTGTTATTTCTTGATCACTTTCTACGCTATATTCTTACGATCTGACTTAATCTTAACTCGCTTGATATTTTAATCATTTTCTTACTCTAGTGTTCCATACCACTAGCAGCTCGTACTGAGGGCTCACACCTCAGCGAACACATCCGAATTATGGCATGTGAGTACCATAATCTGAACATAAGGCAGTGATCAAATATCCCGCGCTTCAGGATTAGTCATACACGTAAGAACTCCTACCCCCTTAAACCAACTGTATCAAACAATATTTTCACATACATACAAAGCATAACTATGCATATTAATCATAACAATCAGCCCTATCAATTCAATCCTCTTCTACTATTCATTCTAAGTCTAACCTCTTTCTATATCCTGTGCTCTGATACCAACTGTAACGGTCCCAGATAATAATAACCTCAATTAACTTAAGACACCCTATTAATCAAAAGATTATCATAATCATCTATAATTTCTTAAAAATTTTGACAGCATCTCCTTTGTAAATACTGAATGTCCAACTATACATTTCATATCACACTAATTTCGGCCAACACCAGCCTACTTATCTTCAATCCAAGCAAATAAACTAACCCAACAATCAGGCACGCAATCATAAATATAATTCGGCTCACACGGCCTCTTTATATAAAAACTCAATAATTAAGTGCTCGAGAGCAACTCTCTTGGCATCCACATAATAATGCCAAACCATCTTGTTGGCCCAAAGGCCCATCACTCTAGTTTTGATGATGATCAACTCATGTAATTATAGTATTAATGATCTTGTGTTTAATTAGTGTCAGATTTATGATCAAGATCTTAGTAGGTGTGTAGCTTCAACAAAGGATTTAAAGTCAAGTTTTGGAGCTAGCACGGTGTGATCCAAGAGCCATTGGATCGTGTTTGGACCAAATCAAGAAGATGAGAAGACTTCAAGTGAAGCCTTCAAGAAGATGAAGACTTGTGTCTAGGTTTGTTTTATAAGATTTTTATTTTTAGATAAAATGTAAAGGATAGAATAGTTGGTAGATTGCTCAAGTATCTATATGCACACACACTCTTGATTTAGTTTGTTTTTATAAAAGAATTTTCTTTTAGAAAAATATCGGTTTGATTTAGTTTGTTTTTATAAAAGAATTTTCTTTTAGAAAAATACCGGTTTGATTTTTGGTATTCAAGTTTACATGTTTTAACCAAAATCATATTTAGAGCTTAAAGTCAAAAACATAGATATTTTACCATGATTGTGTAGTGGATCATATCCATACACACTATGCTTTAAAAGAGTTTAAATATCTTGTTTTTGTATTTGGTGAAAGTTTAGAAAATAAGTTTTGAAAAAATCAAGTTATGGAAAATAAGTTTTTTGTTTTAAGCTAATATTTCCAAGTTACAAAAATAGTTCAAATCATTTGTAACATACCTTGATTTTGTGCAAGCATGTTTGTTTATCAAAGTATACTGGTAAAACTATTTTTGTAGATTTTCTGTGATTTTATGGGATTTTATGTGAGCCAAAAAGACCATACTTTAAGTCCCAGTTTTTCTGTTCTGACTTCAACCGGTCGACCGGACCGGTCGACCGAAGTCTGAAGTCGGTCGACCGGGCGATCGACCGACGTGCACAAACGTGCACGCCACTGTGCACTGGAGGGCCTGTCGACCGACCGGTCTACCGTCCAGAGAGCTTTGCTCTCTGGAAATGCCCCGGTCGACCGGGCCGGTCGACTGACAGAGAGTCTGCTCTCTATTCCAGAGGCTGGGTCGACCGGCCGGTCGATCGCAGCCCCAACGGTCGGATTTTTGACCGTTGGCGGTCGACCGGGCGGTCGACCGACGGGTCATTCTGGCCCCATAACGGCTTATTTTTGGAGCCCTATAAATTGGGCCATTTGGGGGCTATTTTCAAAAAGATTTTTAGTGGGTTTTGAGCTAGTTTTTCCTACTCTATTAAGAGGGTTTTCTCCACTAAATGAGAGCAAATACTTTCAATCAAAAGGGGAATTTTATCAAGAGTGTTAAAAGAGTTTTTCTTGAGTTTTCCTCGACCACTCTCATCCTTATTTTTCTCACAAACACTTGAGCAATCCATAGACATATTCATCCTATAGGAGTGTTGTAGTGAGATTGTTTTTTTGGTGATTTAGTGTTGTGATTACCAAAGACTTCTTCTTTGTACTTTGAGGAGGCAGACGAGTGCGTTCGCGGTGTTTCAAGTTCGGGTGCCAACTTGTGGTTTGAGGTGCGGCCTCAACGAGCTAGTGGGGCTTGCGGTGTGTACGGACTAGGGAGTCTGAGAGCTTGTAGGTGTTGTGGCACCGAGTGATCCGGTGGGATTGATTTTAGTGGAAATCATTCGTAGTGTCGAAGGCGGAGATGTAGAGCAAGTGTGCTCGAACCTCGAAACAAATCCCGCGTGTTTGTGATTGCTCTTTCTCTCTCTCCCTTACTTGTTTATATCTTGCATACTAACATTATCTTTATCTTTATATGCTTGATATATATTTGTGCTCATACTGTATATACGTAGGATTGTTTGCTAACACTAGTTTTCAACCAAGAGAGTCAACGTGGCACCTCAACTCTTATTTAGAGGAATCTTGAGGAGTTAGTCCAGAGCCCTTCACGGGAAATTCGGCTACACTCTTGTGTTAAACTTGGTGTTTAGTTTAAATAGTTTTTAATTCTGCATTATTTGGCATTTAGTGTCATAAGATTAGCCATCACCTATTCACCCCCCTCTAGATGATTTTACAATTCGTATCAGAGCCAAGTGCTCTTGATTTAGGTCTTAAACCTAGAGTTAAAGATCCTCATTTTAGGCTAATCACGTTATTTGTACACACACCATGGACTTCATGTCACCACCAACTTTTGACATTCTTAACATCCAAATTTGGAAGGTTAAGATGTCTTTGTACCTCAAGGCCCTAGGCATTCATGTTTATATTGCTACAATTAAAGATTCATATGTTAATGATAGCAAGTATATTGAGGCTAACTCAAAAGCCATTCATGCTTTGAAAAGTGCCCTAAACAATGATTATTATGTAGGGTTGCTAACATTGACTCGGCTTTTGTAGTTTGGAACACCATCATCTCCCTTGGCGAAAAAGATCAATATTATGCGGGGAGCGACTCGGATGTTGGAAGCAACACCTCCAACGTGTGCTATATGGTCTAAGGGGATAACCCCCTTGAGGTAACTACCGAATCCGAGGTAGAGGATAATGACATATCATATGATGAGCTTACATCTTTTTGTCAACTTCTTCTAGAAAAATATGACATGCTTAAGAAAGATAATAAAAATTTGAAAAAGAATTTTGATTGCATGCTAAAAGAAAATGATTCATTTAGAACTAAGGTTGCATGCATAGAAAAAGAAAATGAAATTTTGAAAAATGAAAATGTTTCCTTGATGTCCAAATTAAATGATCTTTGTGAAGGAAACACTAGTTTGAAAAATAAAATTGTTTTGCTGAAAAAACAAAAGGAAGTTGCTTTTCAGGAAAACACTTCTTTAAAAAGAAAAATTTTTGAAAAAGAAAAAGAAAAAGTTTCTAAAAAGAATAAGAAAAATGATTCTTTATCTCATCATGCTTTACATGCCACCTCTAATGAGATAAATGTTTTGAAAAATAAAATAAATAGTTTGAGCTCTACTTTGAGCACATGTGCATTTAATCATTCTATATTGGAGTCTTTGTTTTCAAAGAAACAAACTCCACATGTTCATGCACATCATCATCATGCATATGCTTATGTTGCACATCATGATCACACCACACACATAAGCATCCTAAGGTGTACAAATGTACACATTGTGGCCGCAAAGGCCATTTAGCAAAATTTTATTTTGATAAGATGCATCATATTAATTTTGCTAATAAAAATGTTTGGGTGCCTTATAAAGCTAACTCCCAAGGACCCAAAAGAAAATGGGTACCAAAATCCCCACCTTTTATTTTTGATGTAGGTGAGGGCTCTCACAAAACGTGAGAGGATTGGTGCCTTGGTGGTGGTTGCATGGACTAGAAGGACACATATTTTAATGCAACGCTATCAAGGAGTTTTAGTGGGACAACCACCATATTTTGGAGATTTGGAGTATAGTTCATGTGTTGGTAACTATCTCTAAACTCCCATTTTATTTATGTACATGCTTGTTCATACATGATATTTTTAGCATGTTCATGTTTTTATATGTTTTGTGCTTCATGTGGTAAATACTAGTTTAAATGTAGTTTTTATCAAAACTTGTATTATACGCGTACAAATAGTGCGCAACAAATTGATTCATATATGTTTGCACTTCATTGCTCATTTGTACTCACCATATGCACATGTATAGGCTAGTTTTGATGATTCTCTCATTTATACATGTTTTGCCAATTTTCATGTTTTACTTCATGTATATGCAATTTTTATTCAAATCTAATAAATATACATGTATACCCGTGAGTCTCTTGCCTTCATGCAAATATTATTAATAGACTATTTTATGTTTGGGATATGTATGCATATTGTTAGTATTGGATAAATCATACATATACCTAGAAGTTATGTTTTATTGAAAAATGAATTTTCATGTTTTGTTTGATAAAATAAAAAAATAATAATAAGATTCATAATCTTTTTGAGCTTCATTGAATACTTTCATGAAAATCTTACTTACATAATTTTTGTACACTCACACTTCATTTATTTTATCATGACAGTGTTTCATGATTATTTTTATGAGCTTAGTAGATTTTGAGTGTCAAATCTTGTGTATTTGGTATGATTCATGAAAAACATATGTTTTGGTTTCATGTTTTGAAGGATCTTTAACTAGTTTTTCAAAATTAATTTAACTAGTTATTTATTCTTCAAATTGGTAGTTTATGAAATATACACATGATCCTATTATTATTTCAATTGGTATCATTGAATCGTTTCAATTGGTATCAATATTGATTTTTGTATATCCTCATATTTTGTTCCTATGTATGTATGCTTCATTTCATATAGTATCAATTTCGATTGGTATTTCTTTTTCATACATATATATGATTAGTCTGTGCTTAAGTTAAAAATTATTTTACATATTTCAAGCACAATGTTTGTTTATGCTAAGCTTAATTCAAATCTTATTTTTCAAAGCTTATGCATTAGTTTTTAAATTGGTATCAATATGTTTGATCATTATTTTCAAATTGATATCAAAATTCAAATTTTTTAATTTGTATTGCCTATATGCAAGGAGAGCTTAACATCTCTTCTACATATAGATTCATGTTGAGTGTATCTTGTATTGAGGAGCTTGACAACTCTTTTTTATGTGGTACACGTGTGTAGGGGGAGCTTCACATCTCCTCTTATGCATTGCAAATTTTACGTTATGTGAATTAGGGATTGTCATCCCTCTTTCATGTAATGTATATATGTAGGGAAGCTTCATATCTTTCTCTTCATGAATGTATATCGCATATACCATTTATTGATTGATTTATGTTTACCCCTTCATTGGTTCCTTGTTTCGGACAAAAAGGGGGAGAAAAATTTATTTGTTTTGTTTTTTACTTTAACCCCTTTGTTGATGAATGACAAAAAGGAGGAGAAGTATTTGAGATATGTTTGATATATATGCATGTTTTCCTTGCTTTATTCATAAAGGGGGAGTAGTAATTATATTATGCACATATATGTTTTGTTTTGCAAATAGGAGAAAAAGAATTTGATTTGTTTATGTTTATCTCCATACATTTGCATACATGTTTATGAGCATACATTGCATAGTTATTTTTTTATTTGGTATGCATGAGTTAAGGGGGAGTTTCTTTAAAGCTTTACTTTAATCCATGCATATATAACTTCATGAGTTTTGTCATCATCAAAAAAGGGAAGATTGTTGGCCCAAAGGCCCATCACTCTAGTTTTGATGATGATCAACTCATGTAGTTATAGTACTAATGATCTTGTGTTTAATTAGTGTCAGATTTATGATCAAGATCTTAGTAGGTGTATAGCTTCAACAAAGGATTTAAAGTCAAGTTTTGGAGCTAGCACGGTTTAATCCAAGAGCCATTAGATCGTGTTTGGACCAAGTCAAGAAGATGAGAAGACTTCAAGAAGATGAAGACTTGTATCTAGGTTTGTTTTATAAGATTTTTATTTTTAGATAAAATGTAAAGGATAGAATAGTTGGTGGATTGCTCAAGTATCTATATGCACACACTCTTGATTTAGTTTGTTTTTATAAAAGAATTTTCTTTTAGAAAAATACTGGTTTGATTTAGTTTGTTTTTATAAAAGAATTTTCTTTTAGAAAAATACTAGTTTGATTTAGTTTGTTTTATAAAAGAATTTTCTTTTAGAAAAATACTGGTTTGATTTAGTTTGTTTTTATAAAAGAATTTTCTTTTAGAAAAATACCGGTTTGATTTTTGGTATTCAAGTTTACATGTTTTAACCAAAATCATATTTAGAGCTTAAAGTCAAAAACATAGATATTTCACCATGATTGTGTAGTGGATCATATCCATACACACTATGCTTTAAAAGAGTTTAAATATCTTGTTTTTGTATTTGGTGAAAGTTTAGAAAATAAGTTTTAGAAAAATCAAGTTTTGAAAAATACAATTTTTTGTTTTAAGCTAATATTTCCAAGTTACAATAATAGTCCAAATCATTTGTAACATGCCTTGATTTTGTGCAAGCATGTTTGTTTTCAAAGTATATTGGTAAAACTATTTTTGTAGATTTCTGTGATTTTATGGGATTTTATGTGAGCCAAAAAGACCATACTTTAAGTCCCAATTTTTCTGTTCTGGCTTCAGCCGGTCGACCGGACCAGTCGACCGAAGTCTGAAGTCGGTCGACCGGGCGATCGACCGACGTGCACAGCGTGCACGCCACTGTACACTGGAGGGCCGGTCGACCGACCGGTCGACCGTCAAGAGAGCTTTGCTCTCTGGAAATGCCCCGGTCGACCGGCAAAGAGTCTGCTCTCTGTTCCAGAGGCTCGGTCGACCGCAGCCCCAACAATGGGATTTCCGACCGTTAGCGGTCGACCGACAGGTCATTCTGGCCCCATAACGGCTAGTTTTTGGAGCCCTATAAATTGGGCCATTTGGGGGTTGTTTTCAAAAAGATTTTTAGTGGGTTTTTGAGCTAGTTTTTCCTACTCTATTAAGAGGGTTTTCTCCACTAAATTGAGAGCAAATACTTCCAATCAAAAGGGGAGTTTTATCAAGAGTGTTAAAAGAGTTTTTCTTCAGTTTTCCTCCACCACTCTCATCCTTATTTTCCTCACAAATACTTGAGCAATCCATAGACATATCATCCTATAGGAGTGTTGTAGTGAGATTGTTTTTTTGGTGATCAAGTGTTGTGATCACCAAAGACTTCTTCTTTGTACTTTGAGGAGGCGGACGAGTGCATTCGCGGTGTTTCAAGTTCAGGTGCGAACTTGTGGTTTGAAGTGCGGCCTCAGCGAGCTAGTGGGGCTTGCGGTGCGTACGAACTTGGGAGTCCAAGAGCTTGTAGGTGTTACGGCACCGAGTGATCCGGTGGGACCGATTGTAGTGGAAATCCTTCGTAGTGTCGAAGGCGGGGATGTAAAACAAGTGTGCTCGAACCTCAAAACAAATCTCGCGTGTTTGCGATTGCTCTTTCTCTCCCTACCTTACTTGTTTATATCTTGCATACTAACATTGTCTTTATCTTTATATGCTTGATATATATTTGTGCTCATACTATATATGCGTGGGATTGTTTGCTAACACTAGTTTTCAACTAAGAGAACCAACGCGGCACCTCAACTCTTATTTAGAGAAATCTTGAGGAGTTAGTCCAGAGCCCTTCACGGGGAATTCAGCTACACTCTTGTGTTAAACTTGGTGTTTAGTTTAAATAGTTTTTAATTCCGCATTATTTGGCATTTAATGTCCATAAGATTAGCCATCGCCTATTCACCCCCCTCTAGGTGATTTTACAATCTTTAACTCCAACTCATCATAATTATAACCAAACTCATATCTCCGTACAATACATGGATTCAGACTATCCATCTATTCAACACTAACACTTGCTATAAGTACACGTCAATAGGATAATGAACATATACAATAAGAACTAAATTACAATCACACTAAGTACAACTCTAAAACTTCTCTATGTAACAGGATTTCCAACAAGACGCTTGAAAGCTTACATTGAGTCTTCGCCTCACCATGACTTGAAAATATAATAATCTGTAGGGGGTGAGCTCAACAGCTCAGTGAGGAGATAAAGAAGAAAATCAAAGAATGATGAATATAATAAATAATAAGCATGATTTTTTGAGTAACAGAGCAAATCTGGATGAATAAGAGAAACAGAGAATCAATAACATATGATGAAACAATTGGTCTCTAAAATCTTCGGGGATGGTCCGACTCTTTTGGTTCTACATTTCTTATGACATTTCTCTGTACTCTATGCCACACGCTACAAGGCCTATAAGCTCTGTAAAATAATAACTCAGCGATTTTAGTTTATTATCAAATTCATCTTATGCATTCAGAGTATGTGTCACATACGTATTTCAGATATCAAGCACGGACGCGCCAATCACACACCCACCATCTTATATATAGTGTATGCATTCAAATAACACATGCATCACAAAACATACTTGTATAACATATAATCATATCATACTTCTCATAATACAATATCGCATCACACTCCAAGTAATGCATGGATTAACCTGTACACTTTCACACAATTTACAATAATTTATTTCAATCAGCTAAATCTGTATTCTGATGTTTTCATTATCATATACGATCCAACATACCCCTACTGTCACACACACATATGTATCACGCAAAGCCATTCATTCTCAATTATTTATAAAGATGCAAATATATATATATATCATAGCACCGTCTTCGCACTCCGCCGGTGCAATACGGGTCCCTTCCTCCTAATATGATATATAGCACCGTCTTCGCACTCCGCCCGTGCAATACGGGTCCCTTCCTCTGGATATATGTATATAGCACCGTCTTCGCACTCCGCCCGTGTAATGCGGGTCCCTTCCTCTAGATATATGTATATAATGCAATAACACTGTCTTCCCCCTCCCACCGGCTCCGGCCCGGCCCCTTCCTCCAATGAGTAAGAAAGTGAAAGACATGCTTATATTTACATGCAGATAACAACCAATGTAGTAACAAGATGAATATCAATTAAATATTATGGTTTGCTTTGCAGCTTATCAGTTCTGTTACTAAAGAACTTCATGTGGTTCACTACATGTGTATACATACACTCAGATAACAATCACTTCATCATATGACAACAATCTGACCATTTATTATAGTTCAATTCTCACACTTTTATCACTGGGGAATGTATGTAATTCACTGTATATGTGTATGCAAACATACGTTACATTTCACCTTCCTATTTAGTACTTCTATTATCAATAAGATGTATATGGTTTACTGGTTATACAATCACATATGAGTTGTAAGGCAACAGTAAAGTGACCTACGTATCTCATTCATGTAAATTGAGTTCTCATTCATATTATCAACAACTGCGTATCTAGATAGAGGTGCATGTATATGAGCATGTATAACTGTATACCTCATGTTATACTTAATCACCTTCATACTTCAGTATCATTCATATGTAACAATCAATTTACACACAATATATTATCAATGTCAATCGTTTAGTATTTCGTCTAATCATTGATTACACTCTTAATATATAAATTCCTAATTCGTACGAGTAAGTCCTGCATTTAGCTATACTCCACCCTTCATACATCTTATTATTTAACTAATAGAGTTGATTAGCCCACCAATCAGGTTATTGACTTACTCTAATTGTTCACTATAGATGATTGCTCAATAGTTATACTATAACAATACTCACATTTCTTTTTATCAAAATTTTTACGCGCATTCACAAGGTATAATACTTAATTATTTAAGTTCAGTACGCAAGTGTAAATGATCATCAAATTTCATATCAATTTTCGAGTTTATCAAAAGTTTATTGGTTCTTCCGTTCTCCTTTCAGGTGATTAAGTGTTATCGTCACCAACCCACATATTGAGTTCGCGTAATTATGTATTGATTGTTATTTGTGACAATCATCCATATACAATCTCATTAGTCATTCTAGTTCCACATGACTTGGTTACATTAAGAGTTTCAGGCTTATTCATTTGATCATAGCCACATTCAGTTAATACATTGGGAAGTTTACCTTTTACTTGTATACTGGTATGGTTTTCACTGATTGTGCCATCATATCTACTACTCATTCTTGCACTAACTAACTGACCACTTTTTTTTACATGCAAAATTGAGAAGGGCTTAGATGTCCCCAGTTAGAGTATGAGGGCACTTAATTAAGTTAGCATATATAAGGTTAACTCATACGCATTTTCCTATCGGATGTAGTCTCGCCTTATCTTCCTTAATTCCTAATGGTTGTATTCATAGTCGTAATTGAGTACTTAACTTCTAGACTCAAAATTTGTATATTACGGCCTTTAATCGTTCATTGGGCTAACTTGATTATTCATATAAGGGAACCATCATAAAATCTTTTCTTCCTACTTGTGAAAAATCATATCCAATTTGGCACATGAAGGCTATAACCAAATACCAATATAAACACTCACCTTTATCCCTAATCAATTATCTCCCGCAGCTTAGTATATAAAGACTGATTATGATACAACTTCAACTCCCCAAGCGGAGCCGCTTTCTCTCTCTGACATGAATCATCCTTGCTCGCCGAATATCTAGAATCCGATAGGTAGATAGTTCCCGCCAGTTGGAATGGCGTTTATTATATATCCAAATAGGTTCCTAGTTTCTGTAAGACTTAAAAGGTGAGGAATCTAAAGTAGAAGTCAAGAGGAAATGACACCTATCCTTCTAGATTATTCCTCGCTCATAGAAGGTAAGTGTAAATTGTGGTGTGTCGACTAAGAGGAAAACTAATGAAACCAACAAATAACTAGATCACTCATATTTTGAAAAACAACTAGTTAGGATCGGGAGGTATTCATGTCTACAATACTTGTCAGTCTGAAGACTAATATTATGCCTCAAGATATTTGTAAGGGAAATATACTGAAAGTTTGTGATAGGACCAAAAAGGCCTCACAATTTAGTAATCACAATAGACCCTTCTCTACGTCCCAGTCACACTACCCAAGGCACCCGACTACTTGCATACAAAAACTAGTTCCGTTATCCTATAATCACATAATTTGATTTAAGCTTTATTTAAAATTTATATATAAGACCTAGAGCTATTAATACCAACATTCGGACAATCAAATTAACTCTACTTATCAAAAATCTAACTCTACTTTAAGGGGTAAAATCTAGAGCAAAACATAATTTATAACCAAGCATGACTTCCTTAATTCTACTAGTCTTTTCAAAATTTGAATTTATAGAGAATTGAGAAGGGAGGTTAAAAGGCTCAGTCACCTCTTTGCATGTGCAGATCACTGTGGCATTATTGCAAACACCTATCGTGCATGCATGGGTTCAATTCTAAAATCCAATACTTCTCATGACAATATAACTCCTTTGACAAAAACATAGAAGGCATGTGCGTTAAATCTCCCTACGCAAGTTACTATAGATTATCCCCCATCTTCTACCAATTAATAACATGTAAACATAGACTTGATATGAGTGAAAGTCTTTCATTTATTCAAGAAATTTTCAGAAATTGAATTCAAAATTTTAGGAAAATAAATTAGAATTAAGCCTCCTTCACAATGAGTTCTTCCTTCCTACCATCATACGATCACATGATTTACATATGTTACATAAGTAACATACACCCCACAAATTCTAAATTTAGGGAGAGATCAAGGTTTACATAATGAATTCTACAAAAGTCTAGTTAGAGTAAGAGATCCTCACCCACAAAATTAAGAAAAAATTTCATCAAGAATTAAGATTTACAGACGGATGTAAATCAGATCAAGGAATCTAAAACTAAAAATTTAAACATCTCCCTCACCTATAGATCGGTAAGAAGACCTATTGCCCGCCACTGCCTTGAGTGCCGCCGGTGTCACCGCGGCTCCTGCGGCGCCTGGCCGCGGCTCCGGCCTCGCGTGGCTGCGTCCACAGCACTCCGGCCGTGGTCCGCCCGTGAGAGAGAGGGGGAGAGAGAGAGGAGAAAAGAGAAGGGAGAAGGGAGAAGAGATTTTGTGGGGAGGTTCTTCTCCAGATCTGAGAATGAAGCGTGGGTTGCAAATGAGAGAGGAGGGGGTTAATAATTATTCCCTTTTGTACAATCACCCTATATTAATATATATTACCATTTTACAACTTCTCTCTCTCTCTCTCACATCATGCTACATGGACACACAAGACCCAACCTAAATCTTAGCCATTGATCACACCCCTACATGCATACCTACCTCATTCCACTAATTCCTTAACAATATAATATTATGATATTTCAAATGTATTAAATTGTATTTTTCTTGTATTTTGTCAATATACTCATATACACGAATTTAATACATATATGAACATACACAATATAATATGTAAAATTGTTATATATATACAAGTACATGTATTCATACAAGGATGATCGTATTCCGTAAAAGTTTTCACATAATCACACATACATACATACATACATACATACATACATACATACATACATACATATATATATATATATATATATATATATATATATATATATATATATATATATATATATATATACAAACCCAAAAATTTATCCCACTTCATAAATTTCCTGCTAAAATCCATTTTTACATAAGATTGATTTAATCATCACCTCGGATAATCTTGTATAAATTTTATTAATCAAAGGTTAGAATATTAACTCAAGACTTTTAAAAATCAGAGTGTTACAACTTTCTTCACAGAAAATTATGTAAAGGATATATAAATAAAAGACAATGTCTAAGCCGAGCATCTCCACCAGTGATTGTAAAGAGAATATTTTTTGATATATTCTAAAATAATGGGAATGAACTCTAATCATATTCCTCTGGTAAAGACTCTATTTTATTTTTAATTTTTTTTGCATTTTTTATTTTTTTCATTTCAAACAATATTATTCAATATTAATCTCATTTTGAAGATATTGATGAGAATTTTCAATGCCATAATTTTTGTTTAAAATTATTTATTAGATTTAAATTTATATCAATTTCAATTAACTAAGATATTAATTGAAAATGGGATTGACAAGCGTAGTTGTCGCCAATGCTTTCGCCGCGATTTTCTCTCTTTCTCTGGTTTCTCTCCTGCTGAGCTCTCTTTTTCTCCTTCTAAAACAAAGACTGTTTTGCTGTGGGAAGGGGGAAGAAAAAGAGAAGTCAACGTCAATGGGGACTAGTGGCTAGTAATTGCAATTTGATGAAAAGAAAAGTTCAAAACACGGTTCATCAGGGACAGCTGGATCAATCACCTGGAACAAAAAAAATCAGTGAAGAGAATTTCAAACTGTCACACCCCGCTTCCTAAGTTACTGGAATACAATATGTTTCATGATCGGCGACGTACATTCGCAGGATGATAAATCATGCGTATACATGCTAAGCCTTCGACCTGTACAATTATAATAATAAAGTAAGAACACTGCTGATATGATATATGTGTCTGTGTGTAACAAGAGTACATAATATAGTCTCGTACAGTACCAAAACAGAGTACATATGAGTCCATCAGCTAATTTATGAAAATTTACAGTACAAGTACATAAGTAGAATATAAAAAGAGTTGGCTGTGTAGCATACTGACAGCCAAAAGGAACAAAACGGTCACGAATAGTCCTACTGTAGCTCAGTCAATCTGTCTATGTACTCCAGGTCCTCCTCTGAGGGTAAAATATCTGGGCATATAAACTCATGGTCTCAGATGTGACCGAGCAAGTGTATAAAAGAAAGAGAGTGAAAATCTAGAATAACATGACGTTGGTAGCCCCGATCCCACAGATACGGAGACACTACTGCGACGTACATACGCGGGGCGATAGTACCATCACGTATGTACGCTAAGCATCAGTACAATACAGGAATCAGAGTACAAAAATACGTGATAATATACATTCCAACACAAAAGTATAAGTACTCAGTCATCACAGACTGTGACACATATATTACATAAGTATTACATCACCATCAAGCACAAAAGTAGACTATATAGGGTACAAAAGATAAGAATTCACGAGCTGAAAGAGAGAATGTCACGAGCAGGGTAAGACAGGATGAAGGTATGACTGATTCGTCTGCTCCTCGAAGAAGGCCTGGTCCTCAGCTGAAGGGTCCACCTCAGTCCAAGCTGCAAGATCTGAACATGCAAGTCCAGGGTTGTTCTGGGTAACTCAGTGAGTGCAAGAAAAAACTAAATGGCAAGTATAAACAAAAGCAAGTGCATTAAGTATTATGTACTCAAATCAGCAAGCATGAAACAACCACAATAAATGGTAAAATATGGAAATGACATTATAATTCATGTGACATGAAATAAAAGCAAGTGTAGCAGGTCAAGTGTTATGTACTCAAATCAGCAAGTATGAAATAATCACAATAAATGATAAAATTAGGAAACGACATTAAAATTCATGTAGCATGAAGCCAATTATCAAGTTATTATTAAGACTCGTTCAATTGTATGTTTCGGTATATGTCGTATACCATATACATCCGCACACAAGTCGAGCGAGATTGGTTATTGAAAACTGATGAGGATCGATGAACCATGTTTAGAATGGGTCCCGTGCATACCCGGAATAACGGTCCAGGAGTATCCAGTACTGAGCCAGAACGTACCGCTAGGTACCGGGTCTAACTATATGCCCGTAGGACTTAGTATACGCCCGAACATGAATAAAGTGTTACAGCTCCCCAAAGGAATATACCCAGGGTATTACGGCACACCCGGCAGGCAGGCAGGCAGAGGAGTAGGGATGCCAGTACACCCCACGAAAAAACCTAGTGGCCTCTAGGTCGAATCCCAGGAATTAGTTGTGCAACACTTGTATGGCCACCATAAACACAGAAGCTATATCGGTACCCATCAATTTTTTCCGTCCTGATGTAAGTTGTTAAATTATTACAGATTGTCCAATGATAATGTCTACAGGTATTCACAGTAGTCCAATATCCATGGTTATCCTATTACGGGGATCAACAGGAGTATAATATCAGGAGCATAATGCCAGGAGTCTCCCTATTCTAGGGGTTCAAGTATACAGGAGTTTGGGAGCACAGGCGTTCAGGAGTACCAAATGTCTGGTAACAATATAATAATCATGCCAAGTCCCCATAAAAGTGATAATCATGAATATGCAATGTAATACAGGTGTCAGATGTAATAGTATCCAGTCAAGTGTCACAATATCAGGTCAAATGTACTAGTACAATGTGAAAGCAAGTCAAGTAAGTAATAGCATGTCAATTGTCAAGTGTCATATATTAGGTGTCAGGTATCAGGTGTCAAGTGATAACATGTCAAGTACCGGTATCAGATATAAAGTGTCAGGAATCAGGTGTTTTCCATTATATTCGCAAAGGGGGAAAACTTACAAAAAAAAGGGTTGAGGAGCTAAATTACAAGTATTCTTAAAAGATTACAAGTAGATTTCCTCAGAGATTCTGGAGAAGTGTGCCGATAGGAGTCTGGTCAGCGCGCGACCACTTTGTCCCTTTGACGATGCGAGCGATGAGATTCCCTTCTCGCTTGGTTCCGGGAATCAGAGAATAGAGGGTTGGTAGGACCCTCTTGCTACTTCTCAAGACCGCCTTCTGTAAGGAATTCCTTCTCGCCTGGTTCCGAGATTCCTTGAGGAAAAGAGGTGATTAGGGTATCGCCACCCTGAAGAGAGAAGTATTTCTCTAAAGAGTCTCTGAATTCGAGAACGCACGGTGCGTTGTAAAGAAGCCTCTGCTTGTGGAGTCCTCTCTCTTTTTTTTTTCTGAAAGTCTCTCCCGATCCGATCGATCTTCGTGCGTCCGTGGTGCCTTCCTCTCCTTGTACCCTTGATGGGCTATTTATAGGGAAAGCAAGGGTATAATCGTCCCCTTTGAAGATATGGAAACAGATTGAACCGAATCTGTTTGAATTTAGAAAGTAGCCTTGCTGCGAGGCTAAGATAACTTCTGCGGAGCTAGATTTGGCAGGTCGGTTGATCTGTTTTGATCCTTTCCATATTGTTGGGAGATTCTCCTTGATCCTCTTACTCGTTTCAAGAGAGTCAAGAGATAGCGGCAATCACCTGCCATATTTGAATCCTGATTGGATTTGATTTGTTTGAATCCAATCTCATCAGGAGATTTGATTGGTCAAAGGTTGACCGTAGTAGATCAATAGCGGAGCTGCCCGCTTTGAAGCTCATAGCGGAGCTAAAGGCAATCCTTGGCGAAATCCGAAAAGAGGCTTTTCGGCGAAGCTGTCAATTAGCTTCCTGGCGAAGTTGGATGATGCTAGCCTCTCAATCGAGGCTATCTCCTTGGGCTAATGTAATGCTAAATGCTAGCATCTTAGACCTGCTGAGGTCTGTTTAGAAACGTCCCGGGCTCACTGTTCTGCTTGCTGGATCAGTGGAGTCCAAGCTGCTTCCTTGTCCCTTGGAGGTGGATGAAAACTGGTCTTCAGCTCGTCTGCCACTTGTCTTTTGTAAATGTCAACAAGTTAGACATTTGTTCAGACCAATAGGAATCTTGTCTTTTTTAAGTGTCAACAAGACCCCCTTCAAAGTTTTCGAAAGTCTGCAATAGCCCAGACTTCGAAACACTTTGAACTGCTGTGATCGATGGTGTGTGGAATATGAACGTCGCCATGATGGTTGAGTTCAGCTTCGCCTTCAATCCTGCTTTGGGATAAATCTGCCGAAGAATTGCACTGGATCGTGACTCTGAGTAGCTTTGCGCACGGGTAGCTCCGCATCTGGACTTCCGGGAATAAGTTCGCTTTGGAACTCCTGTTGCCTTTTCAAAGCCAACTGTCATGGGCTGATTTACGAGGAGGATCATTTCTCCTTTCGCGCCGTTCGAGGGAGATATTCTCCGGTCGCACCTTACCAAAGGAGGATGTTTCCCTTTTTCAAGGCGCCATAAGTGCCTTTTATGAGGGAGACGTTTTCTCCCTTTGCACGGTTCCAAGGGAAAACCGTCCCTTCCATCAAGGCGCAATAAATGCCTTGAATGCACTCGAGCTTCCACGCTTGAGGTGAGAGTGCTCAGGCCATGGGGCCTATAAATAGGACACTTGAGGTCCTCTGAAGAGAAATGGCCTGCTTGTTTTCTCTTCTCTTGGTTGAGAGATATACTCAGATCTCTGAATTAGTGGGAAAGCCCACTCTGGTTCTTATCCGGCCAAGGACCGGTAAGTCTTGATCATTCAGAGACTTCACCGCTTTTAGGGAACTCATCTCCCTTGATTTGCTGCTTTAGGGATTGGCTGGCTTCCCTTGTTCTCCATCTTGCAATTGGCTGCTGCAGAGAAGGATCTCATCATAGCTTTCTGTGAAGCTATCATCTTGATTTGTTCACTACATGTTAAGTCCGCTACACAGGCAGGACTTGGGACTTGGTCTCTTCAATAGTTGAGCCAGTCTTGCCATATTGGTGGGTTGAGACTATATCCCACAAGATCAGTCTGACTTTGCCATATAGGCGAGGCTAGGACTTGGCGTTTGCTGAGCTAGCCCATGGTTGCTGTGCGAGCGAGGCTTATCCTCTGCTTCGACTGAAGTCGGATTGCTTTGCCGCTGAAGAATCTGACTTAATGTTTTTGCAGCTTTTCTGTGCTTGACTGCTGACTTGCTCCAATTTGCCTTGCAGCGAGCTATGCTTGCCAGTCCGATAACTTGATGGAAGAAGCCATAAAATTGCCTTATGCTTTCCCAGTTGAAGCTTTACTTTTAAGCAGGAGGAACAATTCGGGGCAGCGGGTGCGTGTCCCAAAGGCCGTTGGCAGCCTCTTATCCATGATGATTCGTTCTGAGGTGAGGCTGGCTGCCGCTTTTACCGGAGATGATCCGCTTCCAGATAGTGGGCGTCGCCTGTGGGATCGCCGGCACCATTGCCGACTTTCAACTTTGGTGGCCTTTGATGGCGATGATCCACTTCGGAGGAGTGGGCCTCACACCCGTCAGATTACTGACATCACTGCCAATTCCCGTGTTGGTGGCGATAAGTTTTATTGCCAGGCTTCAACAAAAATGGCCTAGCAAGATCTGTCATTTTGTGGAGAAAAATGACCGTGTCCTAGTGGCACCATCTGTTCATGTGCGAAGGATTACGGTCTTGTGCCGGAGGAAGGCCTTTCCTGTCCCATTGACTTGGCTTGAAAGCAGATAAAACCGCTTGTTTGCCTCAAATGAGCCTGTTGGGCAACTGAATGTGTTTGTATGAAACACAACTTTGATGTAATATCAATGTACCCTTGCTTTTGAATCAATGAAAGTTCATCGTCTGATCATCTGATTTTTTGCTTGCTTTCACTGAGAGTCTGGCCATAGCTGGGCTAAACTGTGTGCGGAGCTAAGGACATAGCACCTTTTTAGAGGGCTAAGGTAAGCTTCCTGGCGAAGTCCTTAAAGGATTGTGCGAAGTCCGCACTTTGCTCTAGTGCGAAGTTAACCTTTAGTGGGGTTGAACCGTCGCTCTTTGGGAAAGCGCCTCAGGCGCTTCGGGCACTGTTTCGAATTAATTCGAAACGGCGGCATGTGCCCTTTTTCGAGGCCTCAATTTAGGCGCTGATTGGCCTATAAAAGCCCGATCGGGCTGAACAGAAAAAGATCTCCTTTTTTCAGAGAAGTTTCTGTCTTTTCCTCTCCTTCCTCCTTCTTTGCTTCAGAGTTCTTTGAGAACCCTTGCATTTCTTCGATGGCGCCCAAAAGACGAGCGGGAAAGGAAGCAGCGACTTCTGCAGCGGAGGGCCCTCCTCCTCCGGTCATTGAGCGACCTGTCGCCGGTAAGAGACTCTTCTCCTAGATTAGAGATGGTGGTCTTCCTCCTTTGGAGTCGATATCTAACCATTAGGATGATCGAATATGATCTGTCCTTATCAGGGAACTCGTTTCCCTTAATTTCCCTATTTTGCTTGCACCAGGGAATTAAGAACTGAATAGTTCTTCTTTGGGCTTTCGCACGAAGCCATAACTTGGGCCATCTCCGTCCTGTTTTGAGGAATAAGACTTGAATAAGTCCTTTCAGTCATGATGACTTTTGACCATAATGCCCTCTTGATGACATCAGCCCTCGGGGTTGTACCACTTCCTGCTGGAGCGAGGTTGGTGCTTCGGATATTTTCTGCGAGGCTGCAGTCTTATCCGCGAGATCAAGCTTCATCGAAGCTATCGCCTTGCTGGCTTTGCTCACTGAGCGAGGCTATGCCTTAGTGAATTTTTATATTTCATATCCACTTGATTGATGAACTAATCATAGCTCATTTCTGTCTTTGCAGTGAATTACGTCTCCGGTATCCCGAACAATCTGTTTGGGTTATCCAGGCGAGCAGGTGGTAGCCTCAGCCTGCAGTTCCATGGAGAGGCTTCTTTATTCAGTGAGCGGAGCTCCCTTGTCCGGGATACGCTCATCCAAGGCGGTCTCCCGCAGACCACCCGGAGTATCTTGACCACGGCTCCTCTTGAGGATGTCGATCGTCAGACTTACAGAAAGCCTGACTTCATGTTCGGGGATGCTGCGCCTGATTCCGATCGCCAGTTGCAGGCCGGCGAAGGGCAGTGGATCTTTCAGTTGGATGGCGAGAAATCTTATCTTCCGTCCACTAAGCGACATTTCCCTTTGTCCTCCTTCGCGGCTGTGACTCAGGCTCGGAAGATGGCATGGAGTGTGAGCCGAAGCGCTGAATCTGTCCATGTTGGGAGATTGTCATATCAGTCTGGCTATTCAGGGGCGGGCCCTCCTCGCAGCATAATGGGGCTGTACCCTGGGAAGGTATCGCGAGAACTTCCAGTGGGAGAAAATCCGGCTGTGGCGCAGACTTTTGGCGCCCAATTCTGCGCAGTTGGCGGGAATTACCCCGCTACTGACTTCAGGACTCCTGGTTGGGTTCATCCTCCCAAGACATGGTGGGCTGAGTTGACCAACTATGTCCTTACTAATTTCGGGAAGGACTTGGAGAAGTTAAACCTCCATGAGGCCGTCAGGGCGACCTGCTACGACATTGATATGAAGGTGGCGTGCTTCTACGCCATCCTTGAGTTATACTGCCCTGCCTCGGGGACCTTTTTTACCCCGGTTGGTGAGTTGGGCATGGCTCTGCACGAGATGTGGGAAATCTCTGCCTTGCCTTTCGGGTCTCTTCCGTACGAAGAGTACTTTCCCTGTGAAGCGGAGTTGGCTCTGTTGGAGAAGCAGGAGCCTGCTTTGCTCGAGACTTACCGGGAACTGATGTGCCACTTGCACATTTGTTCCAGCATCCACACTGGTGGCAAGAGTAGCTCGAAGAGCTTAAAGAGCTGGGGGAACTATCTGTTCCCGGACATGAAGAGTGCGCCTGAAGCTGCTCATTGCGGAGTTGCTGAAGGGGACATCTTGGCCCGGATGGAGGCGCATGCTGAAAAGGACATCGTCGTGACTGAAGATGATGGTCCTTTTGAGGAAGGTGATGTCCTTCAGAGCTTTCACCACCAGGCTCGTCGGCCTATGTCTCGGAAGGCGCTGCTGGCCGGTTTCTTAACCATCTGGTTAAAGAAATGTGTGGTGCCGTCTTCCTCGGGTGACATCGTCCACCCGAATGTCTTGCTGCCGGCTGTGCGCTTGGTCCATGGCCACCGTCTGGGTCTTCTCCCGGCTATGGTGTGCTGTATCCAGAGGGGCCTTCGTGCGCTGACGGAGGCTTTCTGCAGACCATCGGCGTCGAGGAGAGGAAAAGGTGCCGTCCTGCCCCGTGACGGACCCAATCCTAGGGTAGGTTTACCGTATACCTACTTGATGGCGTGGTTCGCCTTGCACTGCCCTGCTCTTATTGGAGCTGGGGCGGACCCTCCGCAGGGTGTTCGAATGGCGCTTCTCCGCCGCTTCGAGGGTTGTTCATGGCAGAAGATCTACGTGGCTGAGGCCCGTAAGTTAGTGCGTCGTTATGACGCCTATAGCCTGTTCCGCTGTTTTCCTCGCATGCGGGATGCGGGGTTCAATGAGGAATTCCATGATGCGGAATCGGGTGACTCTCCCATGAGTCGAGGTGTTTTCGAGTGGCTGGTCAGCATCCGGCCCTCGCATTTGCTGTTCAGGAGTGGGGACACCTGCTACCTGGAACCCTACGTTCCGAGCCGGTTTGCCCGCCAATTCGGGTATGACCAGCTGTACGTGGACAACCCAAATCCGGACTTGAATTTCATGGGGAGCCTCATTGATGGGGCTCGTGCCTGGCAGTTCTTTACTGCGGATGGCACTGGGGCACGGCTACGCACGCCGTTGAGGGATCCCGGCCTTCGGACGACCCTGTGCTTCTGCCAATGGTATGCAGCTTCGAACTTCACGCCTCCTGGATTCACTGTCAACAGTTCGGGTGTGAGATTGATTGCTCATCGGATGAGGCAGAAGGCTTCTGAGAGGAAGGAGGGCAAACGGGTCCGTGTCCCTGGCATAGAGGAGTTCATCGCTGTGGATGATAGCGAGGCTTCTGATGCAGGGAGTCCTCGCTTTGAGGCGGGGACAGGAGCTGATATCCGTGAAGCTGACGCTTGTGAAGCCGGCTCTGGTGTGGTGGGGACAGCTCTCCCTCGACATGTAGAAGAAGTGGAAGAAGAGGATTCTGACGTCCACTTCAAGAGGAAACGCGGGAGTGGATCCCGTAGGAAGTCGTTGGCGAAAAAGCCCCGTCGCCAGGCTCCTACCATTGTGGTAGAGGGCGAACCCTCTGCAGCTCTTCATTCTGCTGCTCCATTAGTGGCTGAACCGTCGGTTGCTGAACCGACTACTGGTAAGATTGGCCCCATCTAATATGCCTTCAGCGCACTTTAAATAACTCATCATTTGCTTTTTGTCGCAGGAGCTGAGGCAGTTGGAGAGCAAGGGGAAAACTACGATCCCCTGTTCACTTATAGGGCTGCAGCCAGCTCTTCCGCCCACTCGCAAGAGTCTGGGAGTGGCGCAGCTGATGTCGGTCCTTCGGGCGTTGGGATTTCCAAAGGGAGTCCTGTGGCATCAAGCTCTGTTGAGTGGTCTGCGGGGACTCGGCGGGCGAGAGCGGGCCGGCCATTTACGTCGAGTCTGGTAAGAACTTCCCGATGGGACCCTTGGATTCCGATGCGGCTGACGAGGTGACATCGGCCTTCGGTATGACTACGACCTCTTGGTCTCTTTTTTATTTGCAGCATCTCCTTCTTGACCTTGGTTTTGTTGCAGGTGTTCGTCCCCAAGGTGCATCAGCTTCGAAGGAGCCGGAGGGTTCTCCTGAGAGGTCAGAGGGCGAGTCGAGTGCTTCGACCGCGGCGGATGCTGCTGTGTTGGACGCGCTGTATGGCGACCTCCCCTCTTATCAGCCCATGACAACTGAGAGGTCGGGGGTTGTGGAGACGATAGCCCCACAGGTGTCTTCACTCCTGAGTGAGGTGCCGGCGAGTATGGAGTTGAGGGTGATCACCAACCCTGCTTCTCCATCTCAGGTGGTTGTGCCTGCTGCTCCCGAGGTGGTCGCCAGCCCTTCCCTCGCGGTGGCTGGTGTATTAATTTCGATGAGGACTCCGCCGAGATCGTCCTTGGCCTGTCCTGCTGCTGTCGATGTTCCCGCTTCTTCTTCGGCGGTGGTGTCGGCCGGGCTGGTAGACTGCTCCGAGGTTGTCCCTCTACCAAAGATTGATGAAGGTGAGAATGACTTCATAGGTAATCTGGTCGATAGCTTCTATAACATTTGGAGCAGACTATCGATCTAGTCTTGAAGGGCTCGCCTGTGCCATTTTCAAAGCTGAAGGTGGTCCTCTCCCGCGGTATTGATTGCATTCGGGACTTTGAGGGGTACCATCAAGCTACTGCTCTAGAACTCCTGGTAGATGACCTTGAGAAGGACGTGGAGGAATGGCGCCGTCTCTATCGTTCAGACGCAGCGTCTTTGGCTGATGAACGGCTCACACATCTTGTTGCCCAAAGGCGCGAGGCTCAGCTCGCCGCTCAAGAGGCTGCTGAGGCTATCTCCTCTGACTTGAAGTCCTTGGAGACAGAGCAAGTAGAGGTTGGGAGTGCAATTGACGCTTCTACCAGTGCTCTTCTTGATGCCGAAGATAAGGTTAAGAGGGCTGAAGAGATGATCCGGAAGGCAAATCTCCTCTTATCCAAGGCTACACAGATGCGTCATGAAGAGACTGCGCGGCTTGAGCAGCTTAGAGCTCAGAGCGAGGAACTGGCGCGGCAGGAGTCGTCACAGAGGGCGACTTTAGCGGAGGTTGAAGCTCGTCTGGCTCAGGCGGTGGACTTCGATGAGGCTGAGCTGAGATCACAGGCGCTGGCCCAGGCTGCTGCTGACAGGAGAGCGAGGCTAGCTTCGCTCGGGGATCGGATTCGATCTTACCATATACGCCTGTAGGCCATTGTATATGCCCCTCCATGTATCCCATCTTTTTGGCTTTAATAGAAAATTTTCCTTTTGACTTCTGCTGTTTGGATAATGAGACATGACTGTCTGTTGGTTCAGAGGTCGCAATGACATAACCAATTGAGATGTTGCCAGTCTCGTGGTTAGCCCATTGCGGGGCTGAAGTGAAGATACTTGCCTTTTGTAAATGTCAGCAAGTATGAGGCCTGTCTTTTGTAAATGTCAACAGGGCTCAAGATTGAGACTTAGCTGTCCGCTGGTTCAGAGGTCGCAATGACATAACCAATTGAGGCGCCACCAAGCTCAATGGTAGAGACTTGGCTTTCTGCCAGTTCAGAGGTCGCGATGACATAACTGGTTGAGAAGCCACCAAGCTCAAAATAGGTGATACTTGTCTTTTGTAAATGCCAACAAGTATCGAGACTTGTCTTTTGTAGATGTCAACAGGGCTCAAGATTGAGACTTAGCTGTCTACTGGTTCAGAGGTCGCAATGACACAACCGATTAAGACGCCACTAAGCTCAATGATAGATGAGACTTGGCTATCTGCCAGTTCAGAGGTCGCGATGACATAACTGGTTGAGAAGCCACCAAGCTCAAGGGTGGTGATACTCGTCTTTTGTAAATGTCGACGAGTATTGAGACCTGTCTTTTGTAATTGTCAACAGGGCTCGGGGTTGAGACTCAGCTGTCTGCTGGTTCAGAGGTCGCAATGACATAACCGGATGAGACGCCACCAAGCTTCAAAAATTGGTGATACTCGTCTTTTGTAAATGTCAACGAGTATCGAGTTTGCGGTAGAATTTGGGAGAAGTCTCGTTTTCACGGGGAGAAACGAGGGAATTGCTGTCATAGGTTTAATGTTAACGTAACAGCGAAATATATGTGGCCTTACCATCCTATGGATGAGAATTGGTAAGTGATTTTGGAGAGGGGATCAAATGGGAACAGGTCCCTTAGGATTTTTAGCAAACCCTCAGCTGTCAACGGGTTTGATATGCCTTTACCAACTACCGTTTGAGTTGGGCTAGCCATGCTATTCCCCTCAGCATGATGAGTTGTCGAGGACTTATGTTGGGCTTACAGGCCAACATTTTCCTCTACCCTTAATCGTTAAGGATATTGGATTATCGGGTTAATGTCTGCATAACCCTAACTCTCCTTTAGGATAACTGGTGCACGGCCAGGTTCCTGTTGGTTTATAGCTGTATGACCTCACTGGGAGGAAGAGAAAGGCTCTCTTTGTGTGTGCTTCGGGCACGGAGATCTTGATCAGAGGTGCAGTGTTAACTTGATCAAGAGAAGAATCCTTGATTAAGGATAATACTTCTTTAAGAACTTGCCATTGATCGGCATCATGAGTAGGTCGCCTTCTGCAGTCATAAGGCGGTATGCTCCGTTTGAATAGACTGTTTCTATCACAAACGGTCCTTCCCATTTAGGCTGAAATTTGCCTCTGGTCTTGTGCGCCATAATCATCGGTCGTCTGACGGCTAGGACCAGGTCTCCTTTTTGGAAGACCCTCTGTTTGACCCTCTTATTGAAGGCTTTTGACATCCGAGCCTGATATAGCTCGATGCGTTGCTGCGCTTGGAGCCGCTTCTCGTCTAGGGCTTCGAGCTCTTGGAGACGTAGGCGATCGTTGTCCTCTGAGGTGATCTTGGTAATTAGAGCTATCCGCAATGATGGCATCTGAATTTCCAATGGGATGACTGCTTCGCATCCGTATACCAGGGAAAAAGGCGTATTGCCTGTCGGTGTCCGAACCGTGGTTCGGTAGGCCCAGAGACATTCACCGAGCTTTTCGTCCCAATCTCGCTTGTTCGAGGAGACGAACTTCTTGAGCAGTTTGATGATCGTCTTGTTGAACGCCTCCGCTAAGCCATTGGCAGCAGGATTGTAGGCGGTTGAAGCCACATTCTGGATTCGGTATTTATCGCAGAACCGATAGAATACTTGGCTTATGAATTGGGGACCGTTGTCGTGGATGATCCGCCTAGGGACACCAAATCGATGGATGACATGGTGTTTGATAAAATTAACCACATTAGAGGTTTTGACTTCGGCCAACGGTACGGCTTCTGCCCATTTTGAAAAGTAATCGGTTATTGCTAGGATAAACCGGTGGCCTCTTGCCGAAGAGGGGCTGATTGGCCCTACGACATCTATTCCCCATGCTTCAAATGGCCATGAAGCAGCAGTAGGGTGGAGCAACTCCGAAGGCTGGTGTATAAAGTCAGCGTGAATCTGACATGCCTTGCACCTTCGCGCATATTGGATGGCGTCGGTTATCATAGTTGGCCAATAGTACCCAAGCCGATGTAGCCTGTCTTTGAGCTTCGGACCCGGCTGGTGGGCTCCACAAATGCCGTCATGTGCTTCTTTGAGTACTTGCTGTGCCTCAGACTGAGAAAGGCACCGAAGGAGGACACCGTCATATGAACGACGGTAGAGCGTCTTCAGAGTAGGATCGTAATAGAAACGGGGGGACCTTCGTCTGATGGACGCCGCTTCTTTAGGATCGTCAGGGAGCAATCCGTGCAGAGCATAGTCAATGAGAGGGAAGCGCCAATCCCTCGGCTCGAGGTGTGCCGAGACATTATGGACCTCTTGGATTTTCAGCATATGCTTAGAGCATACGAGGTGTCGGGTCGCGACTGTGAGATAGTACTCGGTGTCGGCTGGCAAGGCTAGCGTCGTCGCTAATGCAGCGAGAGCGTCCGCCTTGGTATTTTGAGATCGAGACACATGCCCGATGTAGAAACCTTCAAGTAGGTTAGCCAACTCAATGGCCGTATGGTAATAAGGCACCAAGTCCTCATGGCGGACTTCATATTCGCCTTTAACCTGATTGATGATCAGTTTTGAATCGCCATAGGCTTCAAGGTAGCGTACCCCCATTCCATGGGCGAGCTGGAGACCAATGAGCAGAGCATTGTATTCTGCTACATTATTGGAGCATGATTCTGTCAAAGAAAATGCTCTGGGAAGAACATGGTTCTGCGGGGAGATAAACACAACCCCCACTCCGGCAATAATCTTGCCTTTAGGGCCCATTCGCGATGCTCCATCAAAGAACATCTGCCATACTTCCTCTACTGAAGTTGCGTTGGACTCGAAGACTTCATCAGGGATGTCTTCGTGGAGTTTTGAATGCTCCGGAACTGGATGAGCAGCCAAGAATTCTGCAAGGGCTTGGCCTTTGACCGCCTTCTGAGGAATAAAGGTCATGTCGTATTGAGACAGCAGAAGTGCCCATTTAGCCAATCTTGAATTTAGTGACCATGGCTTCGTCATAAGAAGACGTAAAGGATTCACCCTGGAGATGACATGTATGGTCTGGCCAACCAAATAATGCCGTGTCTTCTGAACGGCAAAGACGAGAGCTAAACACTCTTTCTCAACAGGATTGTAGCGAGATTCCGCTCCTATGAGAGTCCTGCTCAGATAATAAATGGCCTGCTCGTGGCCATTGCCGTCTTTTTGAGCGAGGAGGGCGCCGAGGGAGTAGTCCAGAGCTTTTACATAAAGCAAGAATGGCTTCCCTGATGTAGGGGCCACTAAGACTGGAGGCTTTGTGAGGTACCTCTTGATGTCTTCATAAGCTTCCTGACAAGCTTGATCCCATACGAAGGAAGCACCCTTTTTCATGAGCCGGGTGAACGGCTGACAGCGGCCTGAGAGATTTGCAATGAATCTTCTGATGTAGGCCAACCTGCCTTGCAAGCCTCTCAGCTCTTTGATGTTCCTTGGCGGATGCATGCTCTGGATAGCTCTGACTTTGTCTGGGTCAAGGTGAATCCCTTTTGATGTGACGATAAACCCAAGGAACTTGCCACTTGACACTGTAGGTGCCCGGAAGGAGATTTAGGTGAGAAGGATCGGGGTGTAAATATTTCCTTGAATCAGTTGAAACAATTACAACCAGACTTTCCTTTCTTTCCGGTTACAAGGGAGGGAGGATGTTGAATCTTGAATCCCCCTTTTGTTTAATGCTGGGTTCTTCGTGTGGCGGTGGAGAGTGAATCTTGTTCTCCGTTGACCGGATGACTGTTTGGACCGTCGGGGATCTTCTCTTCGGTCGGTAGAGAGAGTAACTCGGCTCTGTCTACCAAAACTCTAGAAGAGGAGCTAGGCAAAGAGCAGCTAGTACGCAGTAAGCTTGCTGAAGAGTCTTCTCTCCTTCTCTGTTGACGATGCCTTCGTCCGGTGATCGTGCGTGTCTCTCTCTACGCGTGTTGGATGCGTATGCCTGTATGTAGGTACGTCTCTCCCTGTGTGTCTGTGTCTTTGTTGATGCCAACAGGGCTATTTATAGAGGTCCCTGGGGATGAACGTGCCCCCTGAAAATGCTCCACAATGAGGGGCCACTTCCCGCTACATGTGCGGTGACTGGCCCTTATTTCGGGTAGTTGCAACCGAGACGCGGGCGTCGAGCGAACGCGTCCTGATGCTGAGACGCGGGTGTCGAGTCAACGCGCCTTGTTGCTGAGACGCGGGCTTCGGGCCGACGCGCCTTGATGCTGAGACGCGGGCTTCGGGCCGACGCGCCTTGATGCTGAGACGCGGGCTTCGGGCCGACGCGCCTTGATGCTGAGACGCGGGCTTCGGGCCGACGCGCCTTGATGCTGAGACGCGGGCTTCGGGCCGACGCGTCTAGATGTTGGAACTCTGCTTTCTTAGTGGCTTGTCTGTTGGACATTTTTAGACAGCCTACAGAACCCCCTCCAAAGTTTCCGATATTCCGCAGTTAAATGGGACGGATTTCGGAATACTTTGGATTTTAGCCGCGTTCGCCTTTATGACTGGACTATTAATGCTCCGGGTTTGATCTTATCTGGAGTTGGTCTTTGTGAGTGTACTGTTGAACTCTTTGAAGCCATCAGAGTTGATCGTGTTGAGTGTCTAGATACAAAGTCTAAACCTCCCCGATCGCTTTTAGTCTGTCACGAGTGCGCTTTTGACCAGGAGTGGTTGGCCTTCTGCTTGTGCCAGTGTACTGTTGAACTGATTTGCAGAAGCCGAACGCAGGTTTTTTTTTTTGAAAAGCAGAGACTGCCTTAAAGACGCAACTTCCATGGGGTGCGTCTTTTTGGTGATAGGAACGCGACTAATATTCCATGAGGTAGACGCGATGTTTAGCCTCCTTGGGAGGACGCGAATTTTAGATAGACGCGTCTTTTGGATGCAGACGCGATTTTCTGGACACAACGCGACTTTCTGGGTGCATTTATGGTGATGCTGACGGGGCATGTCCATCGGAGAGGCGCGTTCTTTGGGCGTGAATCTGTGCCATGTCATGATTACGCCGCCAGTTGGCCTGGGGAACCTGAGAGGTTTTCTCCGTTAGGCGCGCGGATTTCCCGGTTCATTAAATGAACTGCTCCACGTGTCGACTCCTCATTGGGCTCGGGCGTTAATGCCCTTAAATGTAAAACCGACGCTGGCGGTTGAAAAACCGGCGCTCTCGACGGTTTCCAAAGCAGCGTTCCACGCGTCAGTCCTTGATTGGACTTTGACGGTCGTGCGCGGCGGTTCCGATTGATGCACCATTAATGACAGTTATTAGGGACTGCCTATAAATAGAGTGCACCCTCTCCCTCTTCAACAATCCAACTTAGACTGTTTTCATTTGTTTTGCTCCGAGAGAAGTCTCGCCTTCTTTAGAGTTTCTGACAGAGATCTGTCTCCATGGGTGATGGTGACTCTGTGGATGAAGATGACCCAAAGCTCTCAGGCTTCTGTCTGGTCTCTTCAGGAGGAAAAGCCTCTTGGATCATCTTGTGCACCTGCGTTTGGACGCGGAAAGGCCAGCTCTGGATAGAGGCCCCTGCTGGTATGTCACCCTGATGACATCTATAGCCCATCCAGGCCTGCACCTTGGCGTAACCGTCTGAAAGAAGTCTTGGCGCATTCCTTTTCTGGAATTTGCGCCATTGATTTGAACTCCTCTGAACGCGGGCGCTTGACGCGTTCGTTGCTCATTGCGTTTTACAGCCATTGTCTTGACGTGTTTTATAGCCAATGCCTTGGATGAATTCAAAGTTTCCGACCTGAATCTTGCAACTCCTGTTCACCCAGCAGAGAGATGGCAATTTTCGGCGTTTACACTTTTTCGCGTCTTGTGCTTTTAGGCGCGGACGCAAGATAAAGCCGCGTTTGAATCCTGCGCATGGCACAGTTTTGACCCGCGTCTGAAGTCTCTAAGGACTGCCGCGTCTGTTACTTAGTTTTCTTTTGTTAAAGTATACTAAGTTCCAGATTTTCTGATTCTCTTATTTGTTCTTTGCAGGTTCGCTGGTCCCCTGGAAGAATGCTTCAACCGGCGAGCTTGTTCAATGTTCACCTATGAGAGAATATATTATGGTCCTCGTCACCTATGAGAGAATATATTATGTCTCTGACGAGGACCCAACCCTCGCCAAGGTCTCTTCAGATCTCCTGTACCAAACATGCCTGATGGCAAGAGATGGTCAGGGTATGCATGACGGCGATGAGGGTCCGGCGGTTGTGGTGGCGGATAAGATCCTCTTCCTCTCCCACTCCAGAAGTGACATCGAGGACATTCCGTTAGATGGCCTGCTGGGGAAAGGGATGGTGATGAATGAAGGGTTGCAGGACTTTCTGCTGCCACCGGACCTCAAGAACACCATTGCTCTTAGCTTAGTCAGCTATGGCGCTTTCAGAGTTTGGCGTTGTTGCCATGGTGCAACCGACTCCAATTGTCGTCACAGTCGGGCACTTTCCCGGACATCATGTATTTGGAATCAGATGCGGCTTCAAGGAGTGAGTACGGCCTCTAAGAGAGAGAGGGACTTCTTTGTACTCCTTAATTGTAACACTCAATCTTATTGTATAAGAGAGCGTTTTGTATCACTTTCATATGCTTGAATATCAATAAAAGTGACACTTTTCTTTTTGCCTCTTTCTGTTGTCTTGAATGTTTTGTTTTAGAAGCAAAAGAATGATTTTGGTGGACCCGCCACTTTATAAAAGAAAGTGACAGGGGGAATGCGTACTCCCAGAGAAGGTGAACTTTTGTCAAGTGTCTGGGATTGACTTGATTCAAGGTCAGCTGGGGAATTTGATAAAACATTGTCAGCGGTGTAATGTTAACCTAACAATGTCTTTAGGTGGACCTGTTATTCTGTTGAAGAGAATAACAAGTGAAACTAGACCCGCGAGGAATCTAGTAAAGCTTTTACCGTTAGAGGTGTGATATTAACTTAACGGGTTGGAGATAGTCTTGTCAGAAGTGTGGTGTTAACTCGACAAGGATGTGAGTCAGAGGTGTGATATTAACTTAACTCAGAATGTCACTGTCATAGGTGTAATGTTTAACTTAACAGTGAGGTAATGCTAGAGGTGTGATGTTGAACTTAGCATTGGTCATCTCGACTTAGACGAGGAAGTCGAGGAACGGTCATGGCCATAGGTGTATTGTTGAACTTAGCGATGACTCGGATGCTAGAGGTGTAGTGTTAACTTGGCATCATTCATCTCGGCTTGAACAAGGAAGTCGAGGAAAGGTCATGGCCATAGGTGTATTGTTGAACTTAGCGATGACTCAGATGCTAGAGGTGTATTGTTAACTTGGCATCATGCATTTCAGCTTCGATATGGAAGACTGAAGAAAAGTGACTGTCAGAGGTGTAATATTAAACCTGGCAGAAACTTGAAGTGCTGCTTAGAGGTATAATGTTAACTTAAACAGCGGTTTTGTCAGAGGTGTAATATTAACTTGACAAGAATTGGCTTGATGCCGAAGATAATTTGAGGACCTGTCATTCGATGAACGAGAATTGACAAGTGGAATTTGAAGTGCCAGAGGTGTAGTGTTAACTTGGCAAAATGTAGAGTTGACAAGCAAGATTTGTACTCTACAAGGGGTATCTCATAACCAGAGGTATGGTGTTAACTTGGCAACGATTGTTTTTTTTTTGTGGTCCTACCATTCTGTGGATGAGAATTTGGTAAGGGATTTTGGAGGAAAGAGTGGAATCAAGTCCACTTAGGATTTTTAGCAAACCCTCAGCTATCAACGGGTTTGACATGCCTTTACCAACTACCGTTTGAGTTGGGCTAGCCATGCTATTCCCCTCAGCATGATGAGTTGTCGAAGACTTATGTTGGGCTTAAAAGCCAACATTTTCCTCTATCCTTAGCCGTCGGAGGCGCCGGATCAAATGGGAACGTGTCCCTTAGGATTTTTAGCAAATCCTCAGCTGTCAACGGGTTTGACATGCCTTTACCAACTACCGTTTGAGCTGGGCTAGTCATGCTATTCCCCTCAGCATGATGAGTTGTCGAGGACTTATGTTGGGCTTAAAAGCCAACATTTTCCTCTATCCTTAGCCGTCGGAGGCGCCGGATCAAATGGGAACGTGTCCCTTAGGATTTTTAGCAAATCCTCAGCTGTCAACGGGTTGGACATGCCTTTACCAACTACCGTTTGAGCTGGGCTAGTCATGCTATTCCCCTCAGCATGATGAGTTGTCGAGGATTTATGTCGGGCTTAAAGGCCGACATTTTCCTCTATCCTTAGCCGTCAAGGGCGTCGGATGTTTGATCAGAGGTGTACTTTTAACTTGATCGGAGGAAGAGTACTATTAAGGATAGTACTTCTTCAAGAATTTGCCATTGATCGGCATCATGAGTGTATCGCCATTTGAAGTTATGAGGCGATATGACCCATTTGAGTAGACTGACTCTACTACAAATGGTCCTTCCCATTTGGGTTGAAATTTTCCTTTTGTCTTGTGCGTCATGACCATGGGTCTTCGGACGGCTAAGACAAGGTCGCCTTTCTTGAAAGTTCGCGCTTTGACTTTCTTGTTGAAGGCTCTGGTGATTCGAGCTTGATAGAGCTCGATTTGCTGTTGAGCCTGCAAACGCTTGTCGTCTAAGGCTTCCAACTCCTGGATTCGCTGCTGATGCTTCTCCTCAGTTGTCATCTCCGCAATCAAGGCGACGCGTAGAGATGGAATTTGGATTTCCAGTGGAAGGACGGCTTCGCATCCGTATACCAAGGAAAATGGCGTGGCTTTAGTTGGGGTTCGCACCGTTGTGCGGTAGGCCCATAAGCATTCACCCAGCTTGTCGTCCCAGTCCCGTTGACTTTTCGAGACAAATTTCTTAAGAAGCTTGCCAATAGTCTTGTTGAAGGCTTCTGCAAGACCGTTAGCAGCAGGATAGTATGCCGTTGAGGACACACTCTGGATTCTGAACTTCTCGCAGAATCTCTGGAAAGCCTGGCTGATGAACTGGGGTCCATTGTCATGGATGATACGCCGAGGCACACTGAAGCGGTAAATAACGTGATGTTTCACGAACTTGATCACGTTAGAAGATTTTACCTCTTTCAAAGGGATAGCTTCGGCCCACTTTGAGAAGTAATCGGTTATCGCTAGAATGAACCGATGTCCTTTCGATGATGGTGGGCTGATAGGGCCAACCACGTCCATCCCCCACATTTCAAACGGCCAGGTAGAGGTCGTAGAGTGGAGGTACCCTGGTGCTTGATGGATGAAATCGCCGTGTATTTGACAGGCGTGACATCTCTTAGCATAAGCGACAACATCGGCGATCATTTTTGGCCAATAGTAACCCAACCTTTGGAGTCGATGTGCCAATTTTGGGCCAGGTTGATGAGCTCCACAAGTACCATCGTGGGCTTCTTTCAATACTCCTTGGGCTTCTTTTGATGAGAGGCATCGGAGCAGGATCCCGTCATGCGATCGACGATACAATGTTCGCGAAATCGCATTATAGTAGAATTTGGGGGCTTTCCTTCGGATGGCAGCCGCCTCCCTGGCGTCTTCAGGCAAGATACCGTATAAGACAAAAATCAATGTAGGGGAATCACCAGTCTCTAGGCTCTAGACCGTTGACACTTCAAGTGTTTCCTTGTCGTGATGATCTCCCGTTGACCCTGGGCAGTCTCCGAGTGAAATTTTTGGACAGTACAGGTCGTGGCTATAGACGAATACTTTCTCCATTGCTCCAGCTGGAAGGGCTAAGGAGGCAGCAAGGGATGCAAGTGCATCTGCATGCGCATTTTGCCTGCGCGGTACATGGTCGATGTAGAAGTTTGAAAACCTCTCGGCCATGTGGATTGTCGCATTGTAATAGGGTACTAGATCTTCATGTCTGACCTCATACTCTCCGCGAACTTGGCTGACGATGAGTTTAGAATCACCGTACGCCTCGAGATTTTTAACGCCAATCTCATCGGCGAATTGCATCCCAATCAAAAGAGCGTTGTATTCCGCCACATTGTTGGAGCAGGGCTCGGTTAACGAGATAGCTCGGGGAATCACATAATTTTGTGGGGAGACGAGTACTACTCCCACCCCCGCTACTGAGTGTCCCTTTGGGCTTGTTCTTGATGCTCCATCGAAGAAAAGTTGCCACACTTGCCCTTCGAACAACGTCTGAGTCAGGCAGACTTCGGCGATCTCGTCTGGGAGATCCTCATAGAGTTTGGCTGCCCTTGGATCTGGGTGCTCAGCTAGGAAGTCCGCCACTGCTTGTCCTTTAATGGCCTTCTGGGGTAAAAAGTGCATCTCATATTGGGATAACAATATAGCCCATTTTGCCAGCCGGCCATTCAACGAGGAAGGCTTTGTCATGAGTAACCTCAGAGGGTTGACTTTTGATATGACATTTATAGTTTGGCCTACTAGATAGTGTCGCATTTTCTGAATAGCGAACACCAGCGCCAAACATTCCTTCTCGATCGGGTTGTACCGATGTTCGGCTCCGATCATTGTTCTACTTAGGTAGTAGATTGCTTGTTCTCGTCCTTGTTCATCATTCTGAGCTAGTAGAGCTCCCAGGGAATGATCCATTGCTCGAACATATACCAAGAAAGGCTTTCCGGACACCGGAGCTGCAAGAACTGGTGGTTGGGTGAGGTAGTGTTTGATCTCCTCAAATGCTTTTTGACAAGCGTCGTCCCAAATGAATGAAACACCCTTTTTCATCAGCTTGGCGAAGGGTTGGCATCTCCCGGAAAGGTTTGATATGAACCTGCGGATGTACGCCAATCGTCCTTGTAATCCCCTGAGCTCCTTGAGGCTTCTGGGGGGTTGCATCTCTTGGATAGCGCGGACTTTCTCCGGATCCAAATGGATTCCTGTGGAAGTCACAACAAATCCTAGGAATTTGCCACTGGCTACCCCCAGGAAGGACTTGGTGGGGTTCATCTTCAATTGATGAGCCCGCATGATGTCGAAGACCACCTTCAGGTCTGCTATGTGATCACCTTTAGTGCGACTTTTCACCGCGATGTCATCGACATAACATTCCACCGTTTTGCGTATCTGCTGATGGAAAATGACGTTCATGGCCCTTTGGTATGTTGCCCCTGCATTTTTCAGTCCAAAAGGCATGACAGTATAGCAATATACCCCTAGAGGAGTCCTGAAGGAGGTATGCTTTTCGTCATCGGGATACATCTTGATTTGATTGTATCCTGAGAACCCGTCCATAAAGGACATTCGCTCGAATCCACAAGTATTGTCAATCATGACATCTGTGATTGGCAATGGGAATTCGTCTTTGGGGCAGGCCTCGTTTAGATCACGGAAGTCGATGCAGATCCGGATCTTCCCATTCTTCTTGGTGACGGGGACGATGTTGGCTACCCAGTCGGGATGCTGTTCCTCCCTGATGAAGCCAGAATCAATAAGCTTTCTGACTTCTGATTGAATTGCCTCCATTATCTCTGGACGGAACCGTCGCTGCTGTTGTTTAACAGGCTTCATGTCCGGATTGATGTTGAGGCGATGCATAGCCACTTGAGGATCAAGTCCAGGCATGTCCTCATAATTCCAGGCGAAGACGTCTATATACTCTTGTACAAGAGATATTAGATCCTCCTTTTCCGAAGGTGACAAGCCGTCACTTATGAAAATGGGCTTGGGGTTGGCCTCATCTCCTAGGTTGATTTGAACAACCTTATCTTCTGTGGGTGGCTCACGCTGTTCAAAGCGGATATCCCAAAGAGCATTCAAATGTTTGATCCAAGGATCTGTATCAGGTTGGATCATTTCTTCATCTTCATCTTCCAGATGGCCTGTTGAAACCATGTTTACTGAAAGCCCTTTGAAGATGTTGCCGACACTGACATCTGACTCCCACGATGACGTGTCTGAAGAGCAATCGTGACCTGACGACTCTCGAGAATCAGAGGCTGATGGGACTGGAGTTGATACATAGCCCAACCCCCGGCGCGTCTGATGATAATAATCAGGTGCTTTCCCTTTCGGCACAAAGGACCGGAGCAGCGTTCTCCTTCCTTTACCGAAGTTTAATCCGGGCCTGTTGGTTAGGTCATATCCCATGTGTTTCATCATTCTGAGCGCTTTCGGTTCATAATGATTGAACTGAGGGGATTCATCCTCGCCTTCCGATTCTTCGTGAGGCATCGGTTCAGACGAGATTCGCCCAAAAAGTATTGGTCTTTGGCCTTTTCGTCTGGCTGGAACCATAAATATAGATTCTTACGCATTACCATTATCTTGGTATGTCCCGAAAGATGATTTCACCGGTACATGCAAAGATGTCAAAGCATCCATTGCCGACCAGAGGTCATCGTCCACGTCGGTAGTAGTATCCGACGGTATTGTATCAGAAACATACACAGGAAAATACGCAAAATCTAAATCTTCATTAATGTACCAACCACCCGCATCGTCGGTGGTGTTGTCAATATCGAGCTTATTAGTGCTCTTTACAAGGGGTTCCAACTCCCACAGGCACTCTTCTTTCTCAGGCTCAATGTCAGCCTCATTACCAGAGTCTAGCTCCTCTGGTTGCGGGGTTTCATTAGTCTCCTCAGGATCCTGATATAGGAGGGAGTCCGTGAAATAGTTTTCAACCCCTTTAAACGGATGCCTTTCGGCAATCAACGTTTGAACTTGTCCACTCTCGTCAATGTATTTCATGACTTGGTGGAGAGTGGAGGGAACGATGGAATTACGGTGAATCCATGGTCGTCCCAGCAACAGGTTGTAGGAAGTGTCAGGGTCAATGACGTAGCATGTCACTTCCGACTTGAGGCTCCCGATCTGGCATTTGAGCTTGATCTTCCCCATCGGACGGGAGCTATTGGCATTAAACCCGTAAATAGTTGTCTGGGTAGGGCTCAGACGATGGGTAGGAATGCCCAGAAATTGTATGACTCGGCGAGGTATGATACTCAGCGCGGACCCTGGGTCTACCTGGATGCGATTTACCTCGGACGACCCGATATATCCTGTGAAGTATAGGGGTCGGTCATGCTTCCCTTTAACCTGCATGTCATCTGTTGTGAAGGTGATGCAGGGAGCATTTGGGGAGGCGTGGAGGCAATCTTCTACATCTTCCTCCCTTGGCACGCGGGTCATGAAGACCTCAGCATTTGCCAAAGCTTCTTGTAGAGCCTCTCTGGTTGACTTTGATAGCCTCAGGAGTTCATACAAGGTGATGCGTGCCGGGATGTTGGCTAGATGAGCCAAGACATCGAAGCGGTAAGGTGTCGAGGATCCTTCCGCTGCACCTTTTGAAAGAACCCGAGAAAACCGGGTTTCTTTCTGTTTCTCCACAGGTGGTTTTGTGGAGGGCTTGGCTGGTTCTACGGCTGGTTGCGGAGAAGCCGCTACCGTCTCGCCGTACTGCTTCAAGTATGCCTGTCCTGAACGGGTCCCCGCCATCGGTTGGCTGGGCTCTGCGGCCAGGACTATTGTTTCCTCTTCTGAGTCAGTCAACGAGGGAACATCAGTATCCGCTTCTCGAGAGGAAGCGCAGATCACATGGCACGATGAAGCTTTTGCCTTGCCTTTGGACTTTCTGTTGGTCACAGTAGTCCATTGTTGTTCATCGACGAGGTCAGGGTGGACCCACATGGTTTCCCCCTGAGGTGTAGGGACGGCTACCAAGCCCTTCTCCTGTTGCTGGTGAGGGTCTGTGTTGACCACTCTTAATTCTCCCCTTGGAATAGGAGTTACCCCTGCAGGTGTAGGAGGTTGTCTCCCGAACTGGAGAACTGACGTTACGTTGGCCGTGACCTTCTTCTGCTCTGGTCGGAGCTTTAACACCTCCGCGTCAATCAGAGCCTGAAGGATGTCCTTGAAGACGTAGCAGCTTTTGGTGGGATGTCCCAACATCCTGTGGTACATGCAGTAGTTGGGATTGTCGGTCTTGCCGACTTCGTCTGGGCGCCTAATTTCAGGGAGCTTCAGTCGGTTGCTCTTGTTGAGTAACTTGAAGAGCGAATCGACATGTTCCTCCTTGAAGGAATACTGCTTGTTGGCGCGGGGCTGGCTTGAAGAGCCACTCGCTTTGCCTGGTTGGGGCTTGGCGGGAGATTTGGTCTCCGTTGCCAAATTATCCTTCCGCTTTGTCTGGAGGGATGTGTCCTGCGCACGCCTTGTTGACCTCTCTGGCCTGGGCCTGCCTTCTTCTGCCCTGACGCGGGCAACAATCTCCTCAGCCTGTTCACCTTGTTGGACTAATTGTTTCCAGGTGCGGCTTTCAGCAACTCCTATTTGAGCAAGGAGTGAGGTTTGGAGATTATGACGACATGTTTCCACCAGGGTGGCCTGGGTCATGCCGCTTGGACATCGGAGTGCCACGTTCCGAAATCTTTCTACGAAAGACTTGACGGACTCTCCCTTTCGCTGTTTGGTTGCTAAAAGGGTGGGCATTGTCACTTCCGAGTCATCTTCGAAGAAGCGTGTCAGAAACAGCTTCTCCAAGTCGCTCCAGTTCTTGATTGAACCTTCTGGGAGCTTCATGAACCATTCAAAGGCCAACCCTTTCAGGGTGCCTATGAACAGTCGCGTCAGTATAGCGTCGTTATCTACTACATTCCCGGTCTGGGATTTGAAGTAGTAGATGTGCTGGTTGGGTGACCCCTTCCCGTCAAATGCTTGGAGAGTTGGAGCCTTAAACTTAGGAGGATACGAGACTAAGTCCCACTCGGCCGGATAGGGCCGGACTACTCCAGCCTCTTGGAGATCTTTACGACTGGCAAGGGCATTGAGTCGTTGCTCCAGCAGGCTCATTCTTTTAGCATGAGCCTTTTCCGGGTCTGGGTCGCTTCTTGCCTGCGACGAGGGCTTGGACACATCCGAGGTAGATCGTCGTGTCTCGTCGGAAGGTTCGGAGGGTGGGCTTTCTCCCTTTCTCCCTTTCCCCTTCGGCCGTCTAGGAGGAGATCTCACTCTTTCTTCAAGCAATTTCTCAAGCATATGCTTGAGGGAGTCAATGGATCTCTGTTGAGAGGCGATTATATCCATCTGGCGCTTCTGCGTCTGCTCTAAACGCCTGGCCGTCTCCTCAGGAGTGTCTGCCATGTAGGCGGAAGCCTCCTTCTCGACGGAAGAGTTTGAAGCCTGCGACTCCACTACAGCGGAGTGAGAATCACCCATTCTAATTCCGCGGGCTAAGGCATTATAGTCAATTGGGGGAATGGCCCCCGTCCGGGTGCAAGTGTGTTGATACACCCCTTCCGGCTCAGAGTCAGATTCCTCTGAGTTGACCATTGGTTGTTTTCCCTTGCTTCTGCTAGTCATGTTTGCAGTAAGCTCCGGGTATTCAACATCTGAAAAGGTTCTCCTTCTGTGGGAGCGTCTTCTTTTGGCTGACGGGGGAATCAGGGTCAGCTGTCTGATTAAGGACTGCTGGTGCATGCCTGATCCATAATGGCCTCCAGAGAGCATATGGATGAGTTGTTGACAGCAGCATGACGAAGTGGCTTGATTGGCACTTCTTTTCCTTGTCAAATAATCCCTCAAATCCGTGGGAGGGGGATTAAAGAGACTGGTCTCGCAACGTCGAAGACGGGAGACAGTCATGTGCTGTTCAGCCTGGACGCAGACTTCAGGGACGCGGCTCTCATGACGCGGCTGTATGACGCGCACGCGAGTCTCGCGTTGCTGCCTGATGCGTTTGGGCAGAGTTGCTTGAGAGAGAGCGGGCTGCTGGGCCCCACGCCTACGAGTGCGTACTTCCTGCGTTTGAAAAGACGCGGAGGTTTCACCCTGGCGTTTGATGAGTTGGTCCTCAGAGGACTCAACTTGAGGAGTCTCGCGTTTGGGTCGCCAAACGCGGATCTCACGCACTGGACGAGGTGCGGGCAAGGCATCAGATTGTACGCCGCGTCCACCCCCAGTCAGACAACCAACGGTTCTGACTTGGAGTTGACGCGCGCGTCTCCTCTGTCGACGCTCAGCATTCCGGTTGCGTCGTGGAGGAGGGGAGAAACCAACAACCTCCTGGTTTACAGAACCAAGAGTGTTCACCACGCGGGTCTCCTGGGAGACGTTGACGCGGGTATTCTGCGCGACGCAGTTGATCGCAGCAGCAGTGGTGCCTGGGACCACGCGGGCCTTCTGGGAGGCGTTGGCGCGTGTGTTCTGTGCGACGTGGTTGATCGCAACAGCAGTGCCTGAGGTCACGCAGGCCTTCTGGGAGGCGTTGGCGCGTGAACTTGTCTTGGCACAGTGGGCATCGGCACCCGGCAGAGCCTCAGATTGGGCTTTGGGTAGCTTTTCAGTTGAGACCCTGCGGCAGACGCGGGTCTTTGGGCTCTTGGAGCCAGAAGAGAGGAACTCTTCATACTTCGCCTGGTCGAACTCGACAACGAGCGTTTCGACCATCTTCCCCTTACGGAGAACATCATCCTGCGCCACAGCTTGTTCATCAGTGACAAACAGATTCCCCAGCGGAGTCGCCATCTCTTGTAGGTGCCCGGAAGGAGATTTAGGTGAGAAGGATCGGGGTGTAAAATATTTCCTTGAATCAGTTGAAACAATTACAACCAGACTTTCCTTTCTTTCCGGTTACAAGGGAGGGAGGATGTTGAATCTTGAATCCCCCCTTTGTTTAATGCTGGGTTCTTCGTGTGGCGGTGGAGAGTGAATCTTGTTCTCCGTTGACCGGATGACTGTTTGGACCGTCGGGGATCTTCTCTTCGATCGGTAGAGAGAGTAACTCGGCTCTGTCTATCAAAACTCTAGAAGAGGAGCTAGGCAAAGAGCAGCTAGTACGCAGTAAGCTTGCTGAAGAGTCTTCTCTCCTTCTCTGTTGACGATGCCTTCGTCCGGTGATCGTGCGTGTCTCTCTCTACGCGTGTTGGATGCGTATGCCTGTATGTAGGTACGTCTCTCCCTGTGTGTCTGTGTCTTTGTTGATGCCAACAGGGCTATTTATAGAGGTCCCTGGGGATGAACGTGCCCCCTGAAAACGCTCCACAATGAGGGGCCACTTCCCGCTACATGTGCGGTGACTGGCCCCTTATTTTGGGTAGTTGCAACCGAGACGCGGGCGTCGAGCCAACGCGTCCTGATGCTGAGACGCGGGTGTCGAGTCAACGCGCCTTGTTGCTGAGACGCGGGCTTCGGGCCGACGCGCCTTGATGCTGAGACGCGGGCTTCGGGCCGACGCGCCTTGATGCTGAGACGCGGGCTTTGGGCCGACGCGCCTTGATGCTGAGACGCGGGCTTCGGGCCGACGCGCCTTGATGCTGAGACGCGGGCTTCGGGCCGACGCGCCTTGATGCTGAGACGCGGGCTTCGGGCCGACGCGTCTAGATGTTGGAACTCTGCTTTCTTAGTGGCTTGTCTGTTGGACATTTTTAGACAGCCTACAGACACTCCCAAGAAGGATTTTGTCGGTTCATTTTCAGTTGATGAGCCCGCATTATGTCGAACATCTTTCGGAGATCGCGGAGATGCTCATCCATGTTGCGGCTCTTGACAGCAATGTCGTCGACATAACATTCCACTGTCTTTCGGAGATGATCGCGAAAGATCGTACTCATCGCCCGCTGGTAGGTTGCTCCGGCATTCTTCAGTCCGAAGGGCATTACAGTGTAGCAGTATACCCCCAATGGTGTTCGGAACGAAGTATGCTTCTCATCGTCGGGATACATCTTAATCTGGTTGTACCCTGAAAAGCCGTCCATGAAAGACATCATTTCGAACCCGCATGTGTTGTCAATCATGACATCAGTGATGGGCAGTGGAAATTCATCTTTGGGACAGGCCGCATTTAGATCACGGTAGTCGATGCAGATCCGTATTTTGCCATTCTTCTTGAGGACGGGGACTATATTAGCCACCCAATTTGGATGTTGCTCCTCCCGAATGAAGCCACTTGCAATGAGTTTGTGAACTTCGGCTTCAATAGCTTCCATAATGTTCGGATGAAACCGACGTTGTTGCTGCTTGACTGGCTTGACGTCGGGCTTGATATTCAGCCGGTACATAGCGACCTGTGGATCGAGTCCGGGCATGTCTTCATAGCTCCACGCGAAGACGTCTATATACTCTTTTACGAGCATTATCAATTCCTCCTTTTCTATAAGTGATAGGCTTTCACTTATAAAGATGGGTTTGGGATGATCTTGACTTCCCAGATTGACCTGCATCACCTTGCCTTCAGTAGGCGGCTCACGCAGTTCGAACCGTTTTTCCCATTGGAGGCTTAACTGCTGGGCCCATGGTTCATCATTGGCAGCTTCCGCAGGTTCCAATTGACTGCTTGAAGTCATATTCGCGGCGAGGCCTTTGAACATTTCTCCTATGCTGATATCGGAGTCCCACTCGGAGGATGAAGCCAACTGTGATGGAATTGGTCCGTCGTCTTTGACCTGAACTGTTACTGATGATGTGGGCGTGACGTAACCCAACCCCCTGCGTGTACTATCATAGTAATTTACAGGCTTCCCTTTCGGGACAAAATTACGCATTAGACTGCGCCTCCCTTTTCCAAAGTTTAGGCCGCCTCCCTGCTTCAAGTTATATCCCATCTTCTTCATAATGTGGCGGGTTGGCCGCGCATAATGGAAGAACTGTGGAGCATCTGACTCTGAGCTTGAGTCTGCAGTTGTAGGTTTCCGTGGCTGAGCTCTACCGAAGATTATCGGCGACTGACCTTGTTTGGAAGGAGGGATCACCAGCGTAGCCCCTTCTATGACCTCCATAGATGTATTGGCCGCACTTGGCTCATGTACGGGCATGTGCAGAGAGCCATCCATAATGGATTTGATCGACCGCATACTCACAGGATAATCAAAAGAAATATTGTCATTAATTACCCATTCACCTTCTTCCTCAGAAGGAGTATTACATTTGGGGTCAATGAGACATGCTGTAATTGGTTCGCCAGTCAGAATGGCCAGCATGCCCGCCTCGGACTCTGAATCCGCTTCATTGCCACTTTCACTGTCATCTGGCAATGGCTCCTCATGCGTTCCACCGGCCTCTTGATACAGGAGAGCGTCGGTGAAGTAATTTTTCACGCCTTTAAAGGGTTGCCTTTCGGCAAAGACAGTTCGTACTGTCGTATCATCCTCCACATATTTGAAGCACTGGTGGAGGGTAGAAGGGACGATCCAGTTGGCATGGATCCATGGCCGTCCTAGCAGCAGGTTATATGACGTGTCAGCGTCAATGACATAACACGTCACCTCTGACTTGAGGCTTCCGATTCTGCAACGGAGCCGAATCTTCCCAAGTGGATGGCTGCTCCCGACGTTAAAACCATATATTGTAGTAGTGGTTGCGGACAACCTGTACAGTGGTATGCCAGGAAATAGAGAAGCCGTTTGGGGATGATGCTGAGTGCCGACCCCGGATCGACTTGTACCCTTTCAATGCATGTTGAACCGATATATCCGGTGTAGTACAGAGGTCGATCATGCTTGTTATCTTTGAGAAGCATATCTTCCGCCGTGAAGGTAATAGCAGGCACTTTCGATTGTACATGATGGCATTCTGGGCAAGAAGACTGGGCGTCATGATTAGAGACCTCTGGTATGCATGTCAGAAGAGTCTCTGAGTTGGCCAAAGCGTCTCTGAGCGCTTCTCGTGTCTCTTTGGAGAGACACAGGAGCTCATGTATTGTGATACGGGCTGGGATATTGGCCAAGTGGGCCAATATATCGAAGCGAAAGGGCGTATCAAGCCCTTGGCCTGACGGTTTCTTCAACACATGGTCGAACCGTACCTCTTTAGGCTTTTCTCTCCCTTTGGTCGGGACTGGAGTGGATGCAGGCGTTGGTGCTGACGTCGTTTGCTGTTGTGTCTTGTCAGCAAGCTTCTCATACTGTCTCAGGTACGACTTCCCAGACCGGGTGCCCGTCTGTTGAGGTGCGTCTGCTTGCGCTGTACAAGCATGCTTTTCTCCTTCCGAATCGCTGAGGGAAGCCGAGGTAACATCACCGTCATCTGGTAGGACAGAGATGACATTGCAAGATTTGCCTTTTGAGTTGGGCCGCTTTGAACACCGTTGAATGTCTTGGACGAGATCTGGGTGTATCCACATGACTTCCCCTGTCTCCAATGTTAAGGGGACGAGACCTTTGTCGTCTTTAGTCATGGGCGAAGGATGCCTTACTTCCAATCGCGGCGTGGGGGCTGGATAAGTCCCATCAGGCACCGTGACCTTTTGGGTGCTGCCGAACTCGAGAGTCACCATATTGGCAGTGACTTTCTTCTGCTCCGTCTTCAGTGTGAGGACGCCGGCGTTAATCAGGGCTTGTATCCTGTCCTTGAGGACATAACACTTGTCAGTAGGATGGTGAATCATCCTATGATAGAGGCAATATTTGGGGTCGTTTGTGCGCCCTATCTCATCAGGACGTCGAGCATCCGGCAGCTTCAGCTTGTTCCCTTTGTGGAGCAGATGGAATATTGTAACCACCTGATCATCTTTGAAAGAGTACTGTTTCGGAGGGAACTTGGACTCCTGATTGTTGAAGCCGCTCTTCTTAGCCTTCGACTGCACGTCTCCGGATAACTCTACGGACATAATCTCTTTCCCCTTAGCTTGGGAAGACTGAGGCGGGTCGCCGCATCCTTTACTGTTCGTACCCCATTTGCCTCTGGGGGCGGATGGCTCGAACTTTTTAGCCGACTTCTCAGCTATCTCAGCTTGTTCGACTAATTCCTTCCAAGTGTGGGCTTTGACAGCCCCCATGCGAACTTCTACTTGATCCAAGAAGTTGTGCCTGCATGTCTGTAAGAGCATGGGTAACGGCATCCCTGCTGGACACATCAAGGATAAGTTTCTGAACCGCTCAATGTAGTCGCGGACGGGTTCGCCCTTCTTCTGTACGGTAGAGAGGAGCTTGTCCATGGTCACTTCAGTGTCGTCCTCATAGAAGCGAGAGAGGAACCGAGTTTCCAGGTCGAGCCAGGAATTGATAGAGCCTGGAGGGAGGCTTCGAAACCAGTCGAATGCCACGCCCTTTAGAGTGCCAATAAACAGCCTAGCCATGATGGCGTCGTTGCTTATGACATTACCAGTCTGAGACCGGAAATAGTAGATGTGCTGATTGGGCGAGCTCTTACCATCATACGTATGCAACGTTGGTGGTTTGAACTTTGGTGGGTATGGCACCGAATCCCACTCTAGTGGATAAGGACGGACTGTCCACACCTTCTTTAATTCATCCCTCTGAGCTAGGGATGCAATCTGAGCCTGGAGGCCCTTAAGGACTTCAGCATCTAGGGAAGAACCTCCCTTGGATTTCGGATCATTGCTAAAGTGTTCCTCCTCATCGTGGTGGCTTCCGGTATCATTGCCGCCCCGATTGCTGAGGAGTTGGGCAAGCATCTGTTGAATATTGTCCAGGGCTTCCTGCTGGGTCCTGGAGGTTTGCTCTTGAGCTTCCAAACGCCGACGAAGGTCAACGTTAGCGTTATCGGCCATGTTGACTGATGCTTTGTCGGTTCGCACTGAACTGACCGTCGCTGACGAGGCATACCCGCTGTCTTCCTTTTCTTCGTCTGAAGATTGAGGTGACTGCCCGGGTGATGGCGGGATCAGGGCCGTCGAGGAAGAAGGTTGCTCGTAATTGTAGGGTATTGCCACCCTGGATCTGGTATTTCGGAAAACACCTTCTTCTTGTACCGAGACCTCGCCTAGGCCTGGATTATAATCTGGATCTGGAGAACTGTAAGGGGGACCATCAGATGTCTGACTCTCCTTGCGTCGCTCTCGGCCTCTTCCGGTCATATTGACGGAGGCGGAGATTGGATCTGGTGAGGCGCCCCTTCCGCGATGCCTCGTAGGAACATGTGCGGACAACCGATCAAACACCGATTGCCGGTGCGGAGATACAGCCATGGTTGGATGTAGCCGGCAGCGGGTTGAATGGATTGTCACAAGTCGGCATCCTCTTTGACAACAGGGGAAAGTAGTTCGGAGGGGCTCCGGCTTCCGCTTGCTTACCAGGAATTCTCGTAGGCCAGGCCCAACAGAGCCTGGATAACTTCGCAGAGAAGCTTTTTCGGAGTGTACATGGGACGATACTCCATTCTTCTTATCCCTGCAAAAGGGATTAGCACTGAATAGTGCTTCAGATCTAGATTCGCCAGCAGGTGCGAACTTAGTGCTTGATGAACTAGAGAGCGGAGCACGCCGAGGTGCTTTATCCGCTATTCCGCCGCGAAGGGGATTAGCCTTAGATGACTCTTTGGCCTTAGCCTCGCGGCCATGGATCCAATGAGTATGCTTTGGTATGGTGGCTTCGCTTGTGAAAGCGAGGCTGTCAGAAGGCTTTGCTGCCTTCGATTTGAGCGACGGTATGATTGCCGTCGGGACTTCATGATTGGCAGCATCGTTAGGGTAGATAGGCATCTTACCCTTTTCTTCGCGGGAGAGGCGCAGTTTCGGTGTGACTACACCGGAAACCTCGGTTGGAGACTTCTGCTTGGGCTTCCATATCCGCCTTGACGGAAGATGCTTAGGTTCACGAGGAACCTGAATAGCCACACGCGGGGCTGTGGGGTGTTGGCAGAATTCTGCCTCTGGTTTCTGATTTGAAACCTTGGTCGTGAAGACCTTCCTGTGCTTCCGTGCTCGAAGCGTCAGGTCACCCCCAGAGAGGACTTCTTCAAATCTTCCTTGGTCGATCTGGATGACCAAGTTCTCAAGAGTGCAGGGCTCGGTCTGCGGGCATGCTTCCTTGTTGCGCCAGAGCACCGCAGCAGGTTTGCAGGGAACCTTTTCAGTCTCCGCAGAGACTTTCCTTGAAGACTTAGCCAGAGAAGCTCTGGCTCACTGACTTTGTTGAATTCAGAGATAGACCCGAAGGTCTGATCGTCGCATTGCGACACTTGATTCTCAGCAGAGGAGAATATGATCCCCAGCGGAGTCGCCATCTTGTTTTCCATTATATTCGCAAAGGGGGAAAACTTACAAAAAAAAGGGTTGAGGAGCTAAATTACAAGTATTCTTAAAAAGATTACAAGTAGATCTCCTCAGAGATTCTGGAGAAGTGTGTCGATAGGAGTCTGGTCAGCGCGCGACCACTTTGTCCCTTTGACGATGCGAGCGATGAGATTCCCTTCTCGCCTGGTTCCGGGAATCAGAGAATAGAGGGTTGGTAGGACCCTCTTGCTACTTCTCAAGACCGCCTTCTGTAAGGAATTCCTTCTCGCCTGGTTTCGGAGATTCCTTGAGGAAAAGAGGTGATTAGGGTATCGCCACCCTGAAGAGAGAAGTATTTCTCTAAAGAGTCTCTGAATTCGAGAACGCACGGTGCGTTGTAAAGAAGCCTCTGCTTGTGGAGTCCTCTCTTTTTTTTTTCTGGAAGTCTCTCCCGATCCGATCGATCTTCGTGCGTCCGTGGTGCCTTCCTCTCCTTGTACCCTTGATGGGCTATTTATAGGGAAAGCAAGGGTATAATCGTCCCCTTTGAAGATATGAAAACAGATTGAACCGAATCTGTTTGAATTTAGAAAATAGCCTTGCTGCGAGGCTAAGATAACTTCTGCGGAGCTAGATTTGGCAGGTCGGTTGATCTGTTTTGATCCTTTCCATATTGTTGGGAGATTCTCCTTGATCCTCTTACTCGTTTCAAGAGAGTCAAGAGATAGCGGCAATCACCTGCCATATTTGAATCCTGATTGGATTTGATTTGTTTGAATTCAATCTCATCAGGAGATTTGATTGGTCAAAGGTTGACCGTAGTAGATCAATAGCGGAGCTGCCCGCTTTGAAGCTCATAGCGGAGCTAAAGGCAATCCTTGGCGAAATCCGAAAAGAGGCTTTTCGGCGAAGCTGTCAATTAGCTTCCTGGCGAAGTTGGATGATGCTAGCCTCTCAATCGAGGCTATCTCCTTGGGCTAATGTAATGCTAAATGCTAGCATCTTAGACCTGCTGAGGTCTGTTTAGAAACGTCCCGGGCTCACTGTTCTGCTTGCTGGATCAGTGGAGTCCAAGCTGCTTCCTTGTCCCTTGGAGGTGGATGAAAACTGGTCTTCAACTCGTCTGCCACTTGTCTTTTGTAAATGTCAACAAGTTAGACATTTGTTCAGACCAATAGGAATCTTGTCTTTTTTAAGTGTCAACATCAGGTGTCAAGTATAACATGTTGAGTACTGTTGTCAGATATCAAGTGTCATGAATCAGGTGTCAAGTATAACATATTAGTGTCAGATAATTAATATGTCGGTGTCCGGTGAGTTAAATACAGAGTATAATATCATATATCAACTCGTATAGCAATGTATCATGTACTAAAAGCTACAGTAGTAATTAGTAGGCATATAACGGTTGTAACAAGATATCCATATATTAATATATCATGCAATAAACGCTAAAGTAACAGCTACTAAACGTGAATTGAAGATAACAAAGCACTCGCCTAAAAATCAAAAAGCACTACCGAGTTAAAATCTGGGAAATCCGCAACACGTGCGAGCATGCTACCAATCCATATATTAATATATATATATATATATATATATATATATATATATATATATTATATGTTAGAGAGAGAATGAGAGAGGAGAGAGAAGAGAATTAGTTAGAGAGAAGGAGGCTAAGAGAGAGAGAGAGTTACAGGGGTAGAGAGAGGGAATGTGTATTGGATAAGGTGGGGTAATTAGGAAATGAGAGGAAGAGTAAAAGTGAAAAGAAGGGAAAAGGAAAGGAAGAAAGAAAAAAGAAAGAAAGAAAGAAGAAAGGAGAGGGGAGTGGGGAGATGGCCGGTGGCCGCCATTACCGTGGCCTGGGAGGGCAGCGGCGCCGCCGGAGGGGAGCGGCACGGCCGGGGCCCGCGGGAGGATTAGTGGGTGGTTGGAGTTTGGTGTTGATGTTGTTGTTGTTGTTATTGGTGATGGTGGTGATGGTGGTTAAAGATGGTGGTGTTGGGGAGTTCGAGGAGGAGGATGAGATGGTGTTGGGTGATGGGAGTGGAGGAATTAAGAGTTTTGATGGTGAATTTTGAAGAAGAAGAGGAAGGTGGAGTGATGAGTTTTTGGGAAATTGGAGAAGAGATGTGGAGTTTGGAGAGGAAGGACGTGGGGAGGTTGGGGGACGGTGGCGCCGGCTAGGGGTGATGGTGGCGCGAACGGTGCTGGTGGAGGCGGCAGCTGCTCAAGGAGGGAAGAGAAAGAAAGTGTGTTGGTGGGAGAGAAGATGAAATGGAGAAGATGGGGAAGGAGGAAGGAAAATAAGAAAGGAAATTAAAATGAAGGAGAAGGAGAGGGAGAGTATTGGGAGATGTGGGGGGAGATGCTGCAACTGGTGCTGCCATCGTTGGCTACAGGGATGGGAGGCATGGGGAGCAGGTAAGGGGAGAAAGAAAGAGAAAAAGAAAAGAAGAAAAGAATGAAGAAAAGAAAGGAAAAAGAAAAATAAAGAAAAGAAAAATAAATAAGGAAAAATAATGAATAAATATATTATTAAATAATTAAATTAATAGGATAACCTGGGAGTATAAAGTAGAGGAGTGGAGAAGGAAAAAGTAAGAAAAGAAAAGTAAGAAATAATATTATTATTTAAATAGGGTAAAAATTTGACTGTTTCAGAAACACTCCAAACAATTCTCAAAAATAAAAATATTTATTTTAAAATGCTTGGTGAAATTATATTCAAGAATTCAATCTGGTTTTCAAATCAAAAATTCTGGAATCTTTCGGCGACACCGATGGACACCAAAGTCGGTCAAATTTTGATAAATTCAGAAAAATCTCAAAAAAATGTATTTAGATAGAAAATAAGATTTTAAGAAGTAATATGAAAGTCGTTTCTAAAATTTAAATTTTCTTTGAAAATTAAAAATCTGGTAACTGGTCAGCGATGCCGATTGACACCGGTTTTGAAGATTTTGCAGAATAATTCTGAAAAAAATCAGAAAATTATGAAAAATCTAAAATATTAGAAAATGATATTTTAAATTGAAATCGGTCAAATCAGACTACCAGAAAGGTCAAATTGGGCAGTATGCTGGTATCGGGTTCTTGGTCTAGGCCAGGGCTGACTCTAAGTCTGGGAATCCAGATTCAATACAAAATAACATGAGCAATCACAACCCAAAAACAATTACTAGGAGAAGATTGAAATAATATGGTGAGAAAAATTGGGACACGCATCTGGGTACATATCACGGGAATGGAGTGCTACAATCTACCTACCTAACAAAAATTTCATCCTCGAAATTTCAATAAGGAAGGAGATGAACATGAAAATATAGTGTTGATAAGACAAGGAGTTCAGGTGAAAAGTTACCACTCAAGGCTCGAATAGATGAGGGTAACGGTCACGAATGACATCTTCTCTCTCCCAAGTTGCTTCTCCTGGACTATGCCTGTTCCTTGAAACTAGCACCAACGGGATGGTCTGATTCTTCAGGATCTTAACACTTTTGTCCATTATAGCCATTGGTTGCTCTGTATATGACAAATCTGGATGCAACTCTATTTTTGAATAATCTAATACATGGCTCTCGTTCCTGATATATTTTCTCAGTTGTGACACATGGAACACATGTACACTCCTTCCGGGTGATAGCGGAAGTGCTAATCTATAGGCCACTTCTCCTACTCGTTCCAAAATCTCAAACGGGCCTATATAACTCGTCCCACGTGCACCAAATATGATCACTCTCTTGGTTGGAGATATCCTCAGAAACACATGTTTCCCCACCTGAAACTCCAACGGTCTTCTATTTGAATCTGCCCAACTCTTTTGTCTATCTTGTGCAACACAAAGGTGCTCTTAGATGGTTCTGATCTTGTCTACTGCTTGTACTACCACATCCGGTCCCAAATGCCTTCTCTTACCAACTTCATCCCAACACAATGGTGATCTAATCTCCTGCCGTATAGAACTTCGAATGGAGTCATCTTGATGCTCGCCTGATAGCTGTTATTGTAGGAAAACTCTGCCAAATGTAGATAGTCTTCGCACGATCCCTTGAAGTCTATCATACATGCCCTCAACATGTTCTCTAAGATCTGTATGGTCTGTTTGGACTACCCGTCTGTTTCTAGATGATAAGATGTGCTAAACTTCAGATGGGTCTCCAGACTCTCTTGAAGGCTCTCCCAAAGCGTGATCTGAACCTCGTGTCTCTGTCCGACACGATACTAACCGAAACTCTATGCATTCGAACTATTTCTCTTATATACTTGTCTGCCAGAAGCTTTATAGATTGTCCCACTCTGAATGGTATGAAATGTGCTGACTTAGTGAGATGGTAAACAACTATCCATACTGCATTGTTCCCTTTTGGACTGCGGAATGGTGTAGTGACAAAATCCATTATAACATGCGTCCACTTCCATTCTAGTATTGGCAAAGGCTGAAGTAATTCAACTGGTCTCTGGTGTCCAACCTTCACTTGATAAGACACTAAACACTTTGCCACATATTATGCGATCTCTCTCTTCATCGCATTCCACCAGAAATCTTGCTTCAGATCCTGATACATTTTTGTTCCTCCAGGGTGTATAGAGTAAGCTCAGATATGGGCCTCGTCTAAGATCTTTTGTCTAATCTCTCCCTGAGGCACACAAATCTTATTCCTGAAATAGAGTGCACCATTAGTATTTATGCAAACATCTGACCTCAACCCCGTCTCTACTTGCTCTCTGAACTTTAGCAATATGGGATCTTCTTTCTGTGCTTCTCTGATTTCTTTCATCAATATCGGCTGGATCTAAAATACCATCAACTGCACTGACTCACTAACCCTCTGAATCACCATCAAGTCTAACTGCCTCATCTACTTGAGTAACTCCTTTTGCTGAGTGAGCAGCACTACCATGTTGGTTTTAGGTCTCCTACTCAGGGCATTAGGTACCACATTAACCTTGTCAGGATGGTACTGCAGATCTATATCATAATCTGCCATCAACTCGAGCCATCCTTCTGCCTCATGTTCAATTCCTTATGGGTGAAACTGTATTTTAAGCTCTTATAATCGGTGTAAATCAACACTCGGTCACCCAGTAAGTAATACCTCTAGCTCTAGATCATGCGTTGGGTAGTTCTTCTCACGTGGTTTTAATTGCCTGGATGTATAAGCTACCACATGCCCATGCTGCATCAATAAACATCCAAGACCCTTCCCTGATGCATCATTATATATGACCATTCCTCCTGTCCCTGAGGGTGTCTTCAAGATTGGAGCTGAAATTAATTTGTTCTTCAACTCCTCAAAAGCAGACGCACACTCCTCAGTTCATACATACTTCTCTCCCTTCCTGATAAGCTTGATCAAATGAGCTGCAATTTAGAGAAGTCCTGCACGAACCTTCGATAATATCCGGCTAATCCGATAAAGCTCTGTTGCTGACTTTGGAGTTGGCCAATCCTTCACTGCCTGAATCTTACTGGGATCTACTGAGATTCCTTCCTTAGAAATAACATGACCCAAGAATGTTATACTCTCCAGCCAGAACTTACACTTACTAAGTTTGGCATGAAGCTGCTCAAGTCGGAGCGTCTGTAGCACAACCCTCAAATGCTCTGCATGTTCTTCTTTATTCTTGGAATAGACTAAAATATCATCGATGAATACCAACACAAACTTATCCAAATAGGGTGAAAAGATTCTCTTCATCAAGTCCATAAAAATTGTTGGGGCATTCATTACTCCAAAGGGCATAACCAGGAACTCGTAATGACCATAGCGAGTCCTAAATTCCGTCTTCTGGATGTCTTCTTTCTTCATCTTTAACTGATGGTACCCTGACTGCAGATCTAACTCTGAGAATACTTAGGCCCCATGAAGTTGATCAAAGAGATCATTGATCCTTAGCAAAGAGTGCTTGTTCTTAATGGTGACTTTGTTCAATTCTCTATAATCGATACACAATTTCTTGCCACCATCCTTCTTATTTGCCAATAACACTGGTGCTCTCCAAGGAGAAGTACTCGGTCAGATTAAACCCTTACTCGAATACTCATGCATTTGTTCCTTCAATATTGCCAATTCTTTTGGTGCCATCCGGTACGGTTCTTTAGAGATGGGGTCGCTCCTGGAATAATGTCCATATAGAACTCCACAACTCTGTCAGGTGGAAGTCCTGAAATCTCCTTAAATATATCCAGGAATTCATTCAACATTGACACCGTCTTCTTCTTATCTTCTATAGTGGCACATTCAGTTGATCCTCCTTCCTGAGGGAATTGCACTCTCTGATTAATTGAAACTCCAGTTGTGTGGAATTCTAAAGATCACTTTCTTCTTCTGACAGTCGATCACTGCATGATACTTGCTAAGCCAAGTCATACCTAGGATCATATCGTACTCTCCAGTGTCCAATACGAACATGTCGGCTTCTAACTTTCTATCACATAACTCCACAATGCATGCTTTGCAAATCCTGTTAGTAATAACTACCCCATTCTATGTACTAATTTTCCATTTGTCACTCATACATACAAGGGGTATAGAATGCAAGGTAGTATATCTACATAATGTGATGCGCCGAGTCAAAGAGTGATAAGAAGTGAATTGAGTGGACCAAGACTTTACCTGTCACTACTTCTCTCAATACCTCAGCTTCCTCGGCGGGCAAGTTGTAAGCCTGGCCTCTCCCGCGGCCTACTCCAGTCCTGGGTCCCCTCTGAGCCTGATCCAGAGTCCGACGTCGGGGAGGAAGTGGAGCTCCTCTGCCTATAGGCCCTGGGTTCCTCCTCATCGGTGGTGCCGAAAGTGCTGGGGGTGCCACTCGTGCTGGAAGTACTGGTGGTGTTAGAGCTGCATTCCACGTCTTCTTGAATGAGCAATCACCCACTGAGTGGTCGCTAGATCCGCAAGCCAAACACAATCCATTAACCATACGGCAGTGGCGTTGATTGTGTCTGGGCTTCTGACAATATCCACATACAAGCTGTTGAGGAGGAGGCTGAAATAGTCTCTTGGCTAATGGGACATCAATAGATATGACTAGATTTTCTCTGTTCACTTGCTGGAATTGGTGCTTCATTGGTGTAACGTCCCGATGCCAAGGATACGGAGACGATATGGCGACGTACATACACAGGGCGGAAACCCTCACGTACGTATGCTAAGCCTCAGTACAATAAATAATCTCCATCAATACCTGAGTTCCAGCATGAAATAAGTACAAGAATACCTGCAGAAAGAGGTCAGCGATCATAACAGATATGAAAATAGGGACAAATAAGATAACAACAATAAATCATAAAGATACCTATGAAGGGTCTCGATGAGGAATCTCCTATGTGACTCCAAGGCACTCTCGGATACTACGATACGCGGATCTCCAATCTGGGCACACAAACCCAGGGTCGTCAGAAAGCGACCTAAATGAAGGAGGCAGTAATATATACAATAGTAATACAAGCACGATAATAATATATAATACAAGTTAATGTATTAATGATACCATATAATAAGCATATAAGAAGCAGTAGGAATATATAACCATGGAAGCAGTAGGAGTATGTAAACAGGTCATCTTTATTGCCATCACTACCTAACCGGTTATCATCAGGTCATGTCTATAGTTGTCTCCAGGTTATAGCATAAATAATGTGGTCTAGTGGAACATGCTAGTGGTGACGTGATAGAAGTGAACATGCAGATGTACATATGCAATATCCCCATAATACGGTGTTGTGCATATACAGTAATGATATCCGCAAGGAATATAGGAGACAAAATATATGCAATGCAGAGTATACATGTACATGAGTAGGATGCCACCACAGAATGTATAGCATGAAACAGGTAAAGTAACAACATATACATGTAACATGATAGCGGCGAAATGATCAGGTACAGGAACATGTACAACTAAACAATAGAATACCTGTCTCAGGCAAGTCATGTTATTTATAAAATAGTAGCAATCAGTACCACTTGGTATTTTAATCAATCTCTTCCAGTGTCCCATACCACTAGCAGTTCATACTGGAGCCCGCACTCCAGTCAAACCCATCCGGACATGGCCTACGGGTACCATTATCCAAACGAGAGAATGACCAAATAACAAGTGTTCCCGACGTCACTATTGTGTATACTGTTTTATTATGTTAATTGGAAACCCCATGGTCGAGGAGTTCTTATCGGGTGGGTATATCCCATACATACCCAGGACAACGGCCTTATCAGACCCCTGGCTGCTGAGACCAGGACCAGCCCGCTAGAGCTGTAATATGTAACGGGAATCTCAATGAGCTAAAACAATAATGGGATGCTCATAATTAACAGACAGTAGCCAGCACTACCCCGTCCCCTGCAGTGGGACAAACAATGGATCCAGACATCCACCCGATATGATCTAATCAACCGTCAAGTCTCCCCCATAACCAAATTATCTTTATGATCTAATATGTCAAGTATACAATGTAATAAGAATAAATACAGTACAAGATACGGGTAACAAGATAACTGGACCTGAGCTCTATTGATAGCATAGAACAATATAACGGGAACGGAAACAATATCACGGGAACAATATAACGGGAAACGGGAACAATAGATGTGGGATTCTACATATCGCATATCAACAGCTCTCATGTCCAGTAACGGGAATGTCCATATCAGTAACAGACAATCATATAACATGAATACGGTAACATGAAATAATAATACATGTAATATGCACGGTGATCCATATGACAAGAATAGAGAAACCATACATGCATGTGTAACAGTGATATACCGATAATCCATGTAACGATGATCACAATATATGACATGACGGTATTCTGTGAAGTGATGCACATGAAGACGAACTATTGGTGTGACGTGTCATAGTATCGGTGCAACATGTACATGTAATGATAATGGTCAATGTCTAATATCATGTACGGTGAACTACAGTATCCGTGTAATATGAAAATGCACTACTTATCCGTGTACTAGTGGAACATAGATGTGTAGCTATCCTCCGTGTAACATATATGTGTAGCACTAGTACATGTACTAATAATAGTCCGTGTCTTGTGTAATACCAGGTCCTGTGAATTACAGTAACGGTGTCTAGCATGCATGTCTAGTGACAGTGTAGGGTCATAGACCAATACATGACATAAGGGTGTCCAAGACTATGGTGCGAATATTAGTGGCTGTGCAGGTCCGATGATTGTGTCCCAGTTGTCTATATCAGTATTTATTGTTATGATTATTACTTCATATGAAATCAGGAAATACCTAACAATCTTCTAGGTTAATTTTATTACAATGCCTGTCCAATCATTACCAGTTAATAATTACTTTTTACCGTATTTTATCCATAAGCAAGATCTATCAATCACTTGCACTAAATATGAGCAAATATAATTTATAAAAGAGAAACACTCACAAACTAGTCATGGGAAGGTAGCTCTCTTTCCCACAATCGGAACGGATCCAGAATCGTCCAAATCGGAGTCCGGATGCTCCCGATATCGCCCGAATACTAAAATAGAATAAAAAGGGTAAATACGTAAATAAAAATATGTCAAACGCAAATACGGAAAACTAACAGGGGATTTATGCTAAATTACCTTTTGGATGCGGGTAGACGGGTTAACGGGTCGGGTTTAGATCCAATACCCAAACCCTTAACTTTAAGTTAGTGGGTAATTGGGTTAACGGGTTGAGGGGGAATATTGGGTTTTTAATTGAACCCAATAGGGACTATTGGGTTTGGGTTCTAACCCAAACCCATAGGGAAAAAGAGCAGCAGCACAGGGAAAGAAGAAGGAGAAGAAAAAGAAAGAAAAAGAAAGAAAAGAAGAAGGGAGAAAAAGGGGGCGGTGGAGAGACTTCAGGAAGAAGAAAAAGAAAAGAAAAGAAAAGAAAAGAAAGAGAGAAAAATAATATTTAATTAATATTATATTAGCCTAAAATTCGACCAGCTCCGAACGGCGCCCAAAAATTACAAAAAATAGATAATAATATCTTGAGATGTAATATGAAAACAGTTTGCCAAAATTCAATCCAGTTTACAAATTAAAAATCTCAGAAGTCGTCGCGGTACCGGGCGACACCGTTTTGACCGGATTTTCAATAAATTCAAAAAAATCGCCAAAAATACCCTAGCGTAGATAAAAATGATTCTAAGGCGCATGGTGAAAGCGGATTCTCAAAATTCTACTTCGTTTGTGAAATAAAAATCGCAAAGCCCATTATCGGTATCGGTCGATACCGACTACGGAGATTTGCCAAAATAATCTAGAAAATCCTGAAAAATCTCAAATATTAGAAAATGATTTATGAAACTGAAATCAGCTCAATCAGACTACTACGGAGGTCAAATCAATTTTTGTACGTCGTATCGCGTACCGATACTGTGATACGTACACCGGGGATCAGGGGGTTACATTTCTCCCCACCTTACAAAAAATTGCGTCCTCGCAATTTTCAATCAGGAGTGAGAACAAGATTTTCAACCCAAAGCCGCAATTACGGGTCCATAACACTTCTGCTGTGCACTCTGATAACGATAAGGAACTCGGGACGGAGAAGTATTGCAGTGTACGAACACTAACAGATGGGAAGTAAGACGATGCAAGGAAAGTGAAAGAAATCGGATGTTCTGATTGACAACTGGAAGGAAGGAAGGAATACAAACGAGTCAAGGATTGACTTGTCAAGGTCATGGTATTCTTGTACTCGTTGCTGGAATCCCCAAATTCAGATCCCGATCAGTGAATCTGAGCCTGATTGTACTGTTGGTAAGAGCCCGAGGATTGACCCAGGTGGTTACCCACACCAGGTGTGAAACCTAGGCTCTGATACCACTATGTAACGTCTCGATGCAAGAATACGGAGACGTTATGGCGACATACATACACAAGGCGGAAAACCCTCACGTACGTACGCTAAGCCTCAGTACAATAAATAATCTCCATCAATACCTGAGTTCCAGCATGAAATAAGTACAAGAATACCTGCAGAAAGAGGTCAGCGATCATAACAGATATGAAAAATAGGGACAAATAAGATAACAACAATAAATCATAAAGATACCTATGAAGGGTCTCGATGAGGAATCTCCTATGTGACTCCAAGGCACTCTCGGATACTACGATACGCGGATCTCCAATCTGGGCACGCAAACCCAGAGTCGTCAGAAAGCGACCTAGTGAGTGGTAAAATGAAGGAGGCAGTAATATATACAATAGTAATACAAGCACGATAATAATAAATAATACAAGTTAATGTATTAATGATACCATATAATAAGCATATAAGAAGCAGTAGGAATATATAACCATGGAAGCAGTAGGAGTATGTAAACAGGTCATCTTTATTGCCATCACTACCTAACCGGTTATCATCGGGTCATGTCTATAGTAGTATCTAGGTTATAGCATAAATAATGTGGTCTAGTGGAACATGCTAGTGGTGACGTGATAGAAGTGAACATGCAGATGTACATATGCAATATCCCCATAATACGGTGTTGTGCATATACAGTAATGATATCCGCACGGAATACAAGAGACAGAATATATGCAATGCAGAGTATACATGTACATGAGTAGGATGCCACCACAGAATGTATAGCATGAAACAGGTAAAGTAACAACATATACAGGTAACATGATAGCGGCGGAATGATCAAGTACAGGAACATGTACAACTAAACAATAGAATACCTGTCTCAGGCAAGTCATGTTATTTATAAAATAGTAGCAATCAGTACCACTTGGTATTTTAATCAATCTCTTCCAGTGTCCCATACACTAGCAGTTCATACTGGAGCCCGCACTCCAGTCGAACCCATCCGGACATGGCCTACGGGTACCATTATCCAAACGAGAGAATGACCAAATAACAAGTGTTTCCGACGTCACTATTGTGTATACTGTTTTATTATGTTAATTGGAAACCCATGGTCGAGGAGTTCTTATCGGGTGGGTGTATCCCGTACATACCTGGGACAACGGCCTTATCAGACCCCTGGCTGCTGAGACCAGGACCAGCCCGCTAGAGCTGTAACATGTAACGGGAATCTCAATGAGCTAAAACAATAACGGGATGCTCATAAGTAACAGACGGTAGCCAGCACTACCTCGTCCCCTGCAGTGAGACAAACAATAGATCCAGACATCCACCCGATATGATCTAATCAACCGTCAAGTCTCCCTCATAACCAAGTTATCTTTATGATCTAATATGTCAAGTATACAATGTAATAAGAATAAATACATTACAAGATACGGGTAACAAGATAACTGGACCTGAGCTCTATTGATAGCATAGAACAATATAACAGGAACGGAAACAATATCACGGGAACAATATAACGGGAAACGGGAACAATAGATGTGGGATTCCACATATCGCATATCAACAGCTCTCATGTCCAGTAACGGGAATGTCCATATCAGTAACAGGAAACAATCATATAACATGAAAACGGTAACATGAAATAATAATACATATAATATGCACGGTGATCCATATGACAAGAATAGAGAAACCATACATGCATGTGTAACAGTGATATACCGATAATCCATGTGACGATGATCACAATATATGACATGATGGTATTCTGTGAAGTGATGCACATGAAGATGAACTATTGGTGGACGTGTCATAGTATCAGTGCAACATGTACATGTAATGACAATGGTCAGTGTCTAATATCATGTACGGTGAACTACAATATCCGTGTAATATGGAAATGCGCTACTTATCCGTGTACTAATGGAACATAGATGTGTAGCTATCCTCCGTGTAACATATATGTGTAGCACTAGTACATGTACTAATAATAGTCCGTGTCTCGTGTAATACCAGGTCCTGTGAATTACAGTAACGGTGTCTAGCATGCATGTCTAGTGACAGTGTAGGGTCATAGACCAATACATGACATAAGGGTGTCCCAAGACTATGGTGCGAATATCAGGGCTGTGCAGGTCTGATGATTGTGTCCCAGTTGTCTATGTCAGTATTTATTGTTATAATTATTACTTCATATGAAATCAGGAAATACCTAACAATCTTCTAGGTTAGTTTTATTACAATGCATGTCCAATCATTACCAGTTAATAATTACTTGTTACCGTATTTTATCTATAAGCAAGATCTATCAATCACTTGCACTAAATATGAGCAAATATAATTTATAAAAGAGAAACACTCACAAATTAGTCATGGGAAGGTAGCTCTCTTTCCCACGATCGCAACGGATCCAGAATCGTCCAAATCGGAGTCCGAATGCTCCCGATATCGCCCGAATACTAAAATAGAATAAAAAGGGTAAATACGTAAATAAAAATATGTCAAACGCAAATACGGAAAAGTAACAGGGGATTTATGCTAAATTACCTTTTGGATGCGGGTAGACGGGTTAACGGGTCGGGTTTAGATCCAATACCCAAACCCATAACTTTAAGTTAGTGGGTAATTGGGTTAACGGGTTGATGGGGAATATTGGGTTTTTAATTGAACCCAATAGGGACTATTGGGTTTGGGTTCTAACCCAAACCCATAGGGAAAAAGAGCAGCAGCACAGGGAAAGAAGAAGGAGAAGAAAAAGAAAGAAAAAGAAAGAAAAGAAGAAGGGAGAAAAAGGGGGCAGTGGAGAGACTTCGGGAAGAAGAAAAAGAAAAGAAAAGAAAAGAAAGAGAGAAAAATAATATTTAATTAATATTATATTAGCCTAAAATTTGACCAGCTCCGAACGGCGCCCAAAAATTACAGAAAATAGAGAATAATATCTTGAGACGTAATATGAAAACAGTTTACCAAAATTCAATCCGGTTTGCAAATTAAAAATCCCAGAAGTCGTTGCAGTACCGGGCGACACCGGTTTGACCGGATTTTCGATAAATTCAGAAAAATCACCAAAAATATCCTAGCGTAGATAAAATGATTCTAAGGTGCATGGTAAAAGCGGATTCTCAAAATTCTACTTCGTTTGTGAAATAAAAATCGCAAAGCCCATTATCGGTATCGGTCGATACCGACTACGGAGATTTGCCAAAATAATCTAGAAAATCCTGAAAAAATATCAAATATTAGAAAATGATTTATGAAACTGAAATCAGCTCAATCGGACTACTACGGAGGTCAAATCAATTTTTGTACGTCGTATCGCGTACCGATACTGTGATACGTACACCGAGGATCAGGGGTTACAATTGGCTTGTTCTGCAGCTTGCTTCTATTCTTCTTCTCCAATCCCTACTCTACATCACTAGCTATAGTAAGAACTTGGAGTATGTCTTTAGCTGATGGGGTATAAGTAACATCTGGATATCCACCCTCAATCCTTGTTGAAACCTGCTAGCTCTTTTCTCCTCGTCGGCCACCATATATGGTGCAAACTGACTAAATCTCAAGAATTCAGTAGCATACTCATTCACCAATCGATTCCACTGCTGCAACCTAATAAAGTATTCATCCATCTCCTTCTGAGCCGTTGCAGGGAAAAACCTCTCATAGAAGCCCTTCGAGAACTGGTCCCAAGAGATGGGCTTCTCCAGCCTCGCCTCTTCGGCTAGCCACCAGGTCCTTGTCACATCTTTAGTTGTATCTTGTTGACTTTCCCCAGGTTCTCACTAGGAATTCGGGCCGCCTTCAGAAGATTGGTCATGTCAATCAGCCACCGCTCTACATCCAGGGGCTTCTCAGTGCCCGAAAAGACTGCCGGCTGTAACCTCCTGAAATCTGATACAGTACCCGACCTCTGCTCCCGGGGTGCAGTCAACAATCCTTATCGCAAGAGCTCTATTTGCTATTTCTGGCTATTCATCATTCCCTAAAGTATCCTCATCATGTAGTTCTCCCTATTAGAACCGTCGCAGGAAGTGTCAGGACCGTTACATGTTCCTCGTCTATCCATATTTGAGTTGGCTGAAAAGGTAACGAAAATAAAGAGCCGCATGAGATTTCAAAAACCAAGGGATGGATTTCAAGGAAAGAATAGATAACTTCGTACTTGTGATTAGAATGTATAGCAATGACTCGTGTGACCCAGTTGCAAATTAATCTAACATTAATCTGCTGACTGGCTGTACTGAAGGAAGGAACCTATGCTCTGATACCAACCTGTAACGCCCCAATCCCACGGATACGAAGAAACTACTGTGACGTACATATGCGGGGCGATAGTACCATCACGTATGTATGCTAAACATCAGTACAATACAGGAATCAGAATATGAAAATACGTGATAATATACATTTCAACACAAAAGTACAAGTACTCAGTCATCACAGACCATGACATAATATTACAAAGTATTACATCACCAGGAAGCACAAAAGTAGACTGCACAGAGTACAAAAGATAAGAACTCACGAGCTGAAAGAGAGAATCTCAAGAGCGAGGCAAGACAGGATGAAGCTACGGCTAATTCACCTACTCATCGAAGAGGCCTGGTCCTCAGCTAAAGGGTCCACCTCAGTCCAAGCTGTAAGATCTGAACATGCAAGTCTAGGATTGTTAGTGGGCAACCTAATGACTGCAAGAAGAAACCAAATGGTAAGTATAAACAAAAGCAAGTGCATTAGGTCAAGTATTATGTACTCAAATCAGCAAGTATAGAACAATCACAATAAACAGTGAAATATGGAAATGACATTTGAATTCATGTGGCATGAAACAAAAGCAAGTGTAGCAGGTCAAGTGTTATGTACTCAAATTAGCAAGTATAAAATAATCACAATAAATGGTAAAATAATGAAACGACATTAAAATTCATGTAGCATGAAGCCAATTATCAAGTTATTATTAAGACTCGTTTAATTATATGTTTCGGTATATGTCCCATACCATATACATTCGCACACAAGTCAAGCGAGGTTGGTTATTAGAAACTGATGGGGATCGACGAACTATGTTTAGAATGGGTTCCGTGCATGCCCGGAACAACGGTCCAGGAGTATCCGGTACTGAGCCGGAACGTACCGCTAGGTACCGGGTCTTACTATATGCTTGTAAGACTTAGTATACGCCCAAACAGGAATAGAGTATCACCGCTCCTCAAAGGAATATACCCAGGGGATTACGGCACACCCGGCAGGCAGGTAGGGGAGAAGGGGTGCCAGTACACCCCATGAAAACACCTGGTGGCCTCGAGGTCGAATCCCAGGAATTAGTTGTACAACATTTGTATGGTCACCATAAACACAGAAGCTATATCGGTACCCATCAATTTCCCCCGTCCCGGTGTAAGTTGTTCAATTATTACAAATTGGCCAATGATAATGTCCACAGGGTATTCACAGTAGTCCAATATCCATGGTTATCCTATTACGGGGATCAACAGGAGTATAATATCAGGAGCATGATGTCAGGATTCTCCCTGTTCTAGGGGTTCAAGTATGCATGAGTTCAGGAGCACAGGAGTTCAGGAGTATCAAATGTCTAGTAACAATATAATAATCATGCCAAATCCCCGTAAAAGTGATGATCATGAATATCCAATGTAATACAGGTGTCAGGTTTAATAGTATCCAGTCAGACGTCATAATATTAGGTCAAATGTAGTAGTACCATGTGAAAGCATGTCAAGTAAGTGATAACACGTCAATTGTCAAGTGTCATATATCAGGTGTCAAGTGATAACATGGCAAGTACCGGTATCAGATATTAAGCGTCAGGGATTAGGTGTCAAGTATAACATATCGGTGCCAGATATCAAGTATCATGGATCAGGTGTCAAGTATAACATATTAGTGTCAGATAATTAATATGTCGGTGTCTGGTGAGTTGAATACAGAGTAAAACATCATATATCAACTCGTATAGTGATGTATCATGTACTAAAAGCTATAGTAGCAATTGTTAGGCATGTAACGGTAATAACAAGACATCTACTTATCAATATATCATGCAATAAACGCTAGAGTAGTAATTACTAAACATGAATTGACGATAACAAAGCACTCGCCTAAAAACCAAAACACAATACCGAGTTAAAATCCGGGAAGTCCGTGAACACGTGCAAGCATGCTACCAATCCATATATTAAAATGTATATATATTATATATTAGAGAGAGAATGAGAGAGGGGAAAGAGAGAGAGAGAGAGAGGAGAATTAGTTAGAGAGAGGGAGGTTAAAAGAGAGAGTTGTAAGGGGGAGAGAGAGAGGGAGTGTGTGTTGGATAAGGTGAGGTAATTAGGAAATGAGGGAAATAGTAAAAGTGAAAAGAAGGGAAAAGGAAAGAAATAAAAGAAAGAGAGAAAGAAAGAAAGAAGAAAAGTAGAAAGGAGAGGGGAGTGGGGAGGTGCCGGCGGCTGAAGGCTGGCCACCGCCGACAGCCTTGGGGGGCGGTGGCGCCACCTGAGGGGGCCGACACGGCCGGGGCCCTGGGGAGGAGTGGTGGGTGGTTGGAGTTTGGTGGTGGTGGTGTTGTTGTTATTATTGGTGATGGTGGTGGTGTTGGTTGATGATGGTGGTCGTGGGGAGTTGGAGGAGGAGGAGATGGTGGTGGGGTGGTGGGAGTGGAGGAATTGTGAGTTTTGATGGTGAATTTGAAGAAGAAGAGGAAGGTGGAGTGATGGGTTTTGGGAAAATTGGAGAAGAGGGTGTGGAGTTTGGAGAGGAAGGAAGTGGTAGAGGAAAGTGGGGAGTTTGGGGGATGGCAGCGGCGCGGGCGGCGCTGGTGGAGGCAGCGGCTGCTCAAGGAGGGAAAAGAGAGAGTGTGTATTGATAGGAGAGAAGGTGAAATGGAGAAGATGGGGAAGAAGGAAGGAAAGAAAGGAAGGAAACTAAAAAGAAGGAGAAGGAGAGGGAAAGTATGGGGGAGATGTGGGGGGGAGATGGTGCAGCTGGTGTTGCATTGTTGGCTGCAGGGATGGGAGGCATGGGGAGCAGGTAAGGGGAGAAAGAAAGAGAAAAAGAAAAGAAGATAAAGAAAGGAAAAGAAAAGAAAGGAAAAGGAAAAATAAAGAAAAGAAAAAGAAATAAGGAAACATAATGAATAAATATATTATTAAATACTTAACTTAATAGGATAACCTGGGAGTATAAAATAGAGGAGTGGAGAAGAAAAAAGAAAGAAAAGAAAAGAAAATAATATTATTATTTTAAAAGGTAAAAATTTGACTGTTTCAGAAACGCTCGAAAAAAGTTTTTAAAATAGAAAATATTATTTTAAGATACCTGATGAAATCAAATTTGAGAAATTCAATCTAATTTTGAAATTAAAAATCCTGGAATTTTCTAGCGATACCGGTTGACACCAAAGTCGGTCAAATTTTGATAAATTCAAAAAAATCTCAAAAAATGTATTTAGATAGAAAATGAGATTTTAAGAAGTAATGTGAAAGCTATTTCTAAAAATTCAATTCCATTTGAAAACTAAAAATCTGAGAACCGGTCAGCGATGCCAATCAACTCCGGCTTTGTAGATTTTGCAGAATAATTCTGAAAAAATTCAGAAAATTATGAAAAATATAAAATATTAGAAAATGATATTTGAAACTAAAATCGGTCAAATCAGACTATCAGAAAGGTCAAATGGGGCACTATACTGGCATCGAGTTCCTGATCCAAGTCAGGGCTGACTCTAGGTCTGAGAATCCAGATCCGATATAGCATAACATGAGCAATCACAACCCAAAAATAATTATTGGGAGAAAATTGAAACAATATGATCGAAAAAATTGGGACACGCATCTAGGTACGTATCCAAGGAACGGGGTGCTACATACATGAAATAAACACGATATCCATGAGATGACAATAAGTACAGCATGGTCAGAGAAGTAAATCTGCACAATATTATTTGTGAGTGTATAAAGACTGAACAATCGAGGTGCTCTGATCAGGTTGGTATATCTCGTGCATACCCGGGATCACGGCCTTAAACAGACCAGCTGCTGAGACCAGGGTCAGCCCGCTAAGGCTGTAACATGTAACGGGAAACGAGAAGCGGGAGCTCATCGAGCTATAACAGATGGTAGTAAATGCTACTCCATCCCTGCAGTGGGATAATAATGGATCCGGACACCCACCCAACCAGATCTAGTCAATCATCAAGTCTTCCCATGCCCAAGTGTTTGTATTACAATAAAGTGATCATAGTCTGATCAGTTCCTATGACTTCTTACAGTAGTAGTAGTAGTAGTAGTATTAGTAGTAGTAGTAGTGTGTGTGTGTGTGTGTGTGTGTGTGTGTGTTGTACAGATAATAGGAGTCAATAACAGGAGTATCTGTAACAGAAATGTTCATGTAACGGATAACGGGAATAAATTACATAAATAACCAGGTAACATGTAACAGGGATAAATAACAAGAATACGTGAAATTATTCTAACTAGTAACATGCATAATAAACCATAACCATCATGAATAACCCAATAGGGCAAGCCCAGGTTGGACGACTCATAACATGCTATAAATTCTGCTGCCATGGTGGAGGTAGCTATGAGTGTTTGTTTAGCACTCTTCCAAAAAATAGCTCCTCCAGCTGACAGGTAAATGTAGCCCGATGTGAATCTCCTACTATCTTGACATTCAGCAAAGTCAGAATCCGAATACCCAATGTAACCCCCGATCCTTGATGTACGTATCACAGTATCAGTACTCGATACGATGTATAAAGTTAATTTGACTATCCTGATAGTAGATTAAGCCAATTTTAATTTCAGATATTATTTTTCAATAGTTTAGATTTTTCAGAATTTTCTGGAATTTTTCTGGCTTATTTTGGAAAATCTCTGTAGTCAGTGTCGACCGATACCGGTAATCGGCTCTATGATTTTTAATTCACAAATGGAATAGAATTTTGGGAATCTTCTTTCACCTTGTGTCTTAGAATCCTATTATCTACGTATTAGTATTTTGGAAATTTTTCTGAATTATTTCAAAATCTGGCAAACGGTGTCGCCTAGTACCGGCGAAACCTTCCTAGATTTTTAATTTACAAACTAGATTGAATTTCTTCAAACCATTTTCATCTTATATCTCATAAAATATTCTCTATTTTATGTAATTTTTGGGAACCGTTCGAAGCTAGTCCAATATTGGCTCAATAAAATAATAATAAAATATTATGATTATATGCTTTCTTATTTCTCCTTTCTTCTAGACTTCTCCTCCACCGCCATTTCTCCACCGCCATTAACCCAACCGACTTCCCCCTCCTTTATAAACTTTTCCTCTCTCTCTTCCTCTATCAAATCTTTCTCTCAAACTCTCTCTTAAAATCATCCCTCACCCTCTCTCTCTCTAAAGCCTATCTTTCTCATTGTCTCTCTCTCCCCCTACACTCTCTCTCTGTCTCTATTTTTCTTCCAACCACGGAGGCAGATCGCCAGCAGCAAGGCCGCCGGTGAGCTGGTGCGGCCCGGTGGCCGGCGCGCCACCGGGCACCACTCCCACCATCCTCTCTTCTTCTTTTCCTTCTCTTCTTCTTCTTCTTCTTTCTTTTTCACCTTTTTTCTTCAAATTATAAATCTCTCTCTCCCTCTTCCCCCATCTCTCTATTCCTCTCTCTCTCTCCCCCTACTCTCCTCACCCTCTCTCGGCTTGACCCACGGCCGCGCCGCCGGCGGCCGGGACCGCCGCCGGCTAGCAAGGCTGGCCGGCTTGCTCGCGCGGCAGCAGCAACAGCTGCTGCTGCTGCAGTTATGGGTTCACAGCCCATAAATGGGTGTGAACCCAATTCAAGACCCGCTTACCGATTACCTTATAAACCCAAAACCCAACCCGTTAGCCCTATAACCCAATAACCCATCACTTATGTTAATGGGTATGTGTTGTGGATTTAGACCCGACCCGCTAGCTACCCAAATCCGCTTCTAAACCCAATAAAGGTAATTTTCTGTAAAACCCCTATTAAATAATAATTATTACATTTTACTCCTTATTTATCTCATATTTAACCCATTTCGATTACTTTTAGTGTTCGGGCGATATTGGGAGCATCTGGGGTTCGATTTGGACGATTCTGGAACAGTTGCGATCGTGAAAAAGAGAGCTACCTTCTCATGGCCAGTTTGTGAGTGTTTTTCTTTTATAAATTATATTTATCATGTTTAGTGAAATTGATTGATTGCCTAATTAATAAATCTTAATTATCGATAAATCATTATAATTATTATTTACTGAAAATGTAATTGTTCGAAAATTACTATAATTAAAACATAATAATAGATAGCATACTTATATTATAGCATGTATAGATATATATGGATGATTGTTTAGCTATCGAGATTCTGAAGTTAATAATGTTCATAAATAAAATTAGCCAATAAATTGATAATTAAAATAGATCTTTATGTCTATTACTTTGGTGGTACCTACCGTATTCATAAGATAGTAATCATTAGTATAATTAGAAGTATTTGACACTCAAGTAGATGATATAGCTACCCTTCCTGTCTTACATCGGACACGGTTGTTTACATACAGTGAATTACATATTCATGTACATCTGTTACATAGAGACTTTGTTAAACATTAGTATGCATATACTCGGAACACCGTGACTTGGGTATCCTGTCACACGGGATTGGGACACACTGTTATCTCATGTACATATATCACAGTTACACAGATATTATTACACATAACACTAATATTTCTTATTCATGTCCCACCGATACATAGAGACACCAATTCACTAGACCAATACATAGATACACCAATTCACTGGATAACGTCATTTCATATATGGATATCATCGTTACATGGATGCTCGATACATAGTTATATCATGTTCACATATCACTGTTACATATAATCACCGCATCAGTATACATGCATGTATTGTTTTTATATTCTTGTCATATGGATCACCGTTCATATTACATGTATTATTGTTTTATGTTATCCCTGTATTCCTGTTATATGATTGTTTTACGTTACTGATATTGATATTCTCGTTACTGGATACATGAGCTTTTGATATGCGATGTGTGGAATCCCACATCTCTTGTATATCATTTTTCGTTATCTTGTTTCATGATATCAACAAAGCTCATATCTTATTATCGTTTACTTGTTACTTGATATACTGTGAAGTTCATACTTGTATTCTGGTATACCAGCTATTAGCACAGTCACGCCAGCGTCCGGCGGAATATGTGTGAAACTAAGTGCCACACTGAGCAAAGTGACACATCACACCTATCCATGGTGGGGGCCACCTCTTGAATCCGTGGGGGCCACCTCTAGAATCCTCACTCCGCCTGGTGTTGGGTGACGAGAATGTCTCCGGTGCTCTTGTTATTGATATTGTTACTGATCAGACTCAGTATTCTTATTATATTGTATTCCGTTATACGCACGGTCATACTGGCGTCCGAAACATGGTATGTGGAACTAAGTACCATACGGAACAAAGTGCTACACCGCAGACATGGTGGGGGCCACCTCTTGAATCCGTGGGGGCCACCTCTAGAATCCCACATCGTAAGGTGTTGGCATGATGAAGGCATCCTCAGTACTCTTACTATTCAGACCCAGTACATGATACATCTAATAACCCAACAATAGTGACGTCAGGAACACTTATTATTTGGTCACTCTCTCATTTGGATAATGGTACCCGTATGCCATGTCCGGATGAGTTCGACTAGAGTACGGGCTCCAGTATGAACTGCAAATGGTATGGGACACTGGAAGAGATTGATTAAAATACTTGGTGGTACTGATTGTTATTATTGTATAAATAATATGACTTGCTTGATACATGTATATTATTGTTCCGTTGTACATGTTATTGTTCATGATACGTTATCCACGATCATGTTACATATATACGCTGTTCAATTGTCTGATACATGTTACACTTTCTGTTATAGCACACTACTCTGCATACCATGTATTGTTCTGTTCCATATATTCTTCGTGCATACACCATGCTTTACACTCATGATACTATAATAAGATTATTCATGTTTCACACTGACACCGTCATGTTACTATTATGGTATCCACAAACATGTCACATGTATACCTTGTTACACTTCTTGATATTTTCTACACTCCATGTGGTAACACACTCATGTATATGTATACTCTACATTGCATATATTTTACTTTATGTATACGTTATAGCCTTCATTATTGTATATACACAACACAGTAGTATGGTTATATTGCATACTGCACATTTGCATGTTCATTTCCATCACGTCATCACTATACAACAGTATGTATTATATAAAACTGGAGACTACTGTAGAGATGACCCGATAATACCATACTAGTTGATGATACCATGCTAGTAGACGTGTACATATACATGATGGTATTAACATATGACATGTTATGTTTCTACTGATTATTAAATTCCTATTATATGGTATTACTGATACATAAACATGTATTATATATTATTATCGTGCTTGTATTACTATAATACATATTACTGCCTCCTTCATTTTATCACTCACTAGGTTGCTTTCTGACAACCCTGAGTTTGCGTGTCCAAGTTAGAGATTTGAGATATCATACTGTCAGATATGGCATTGGAGTTACATAGAAGACTCATCTTCGATACCACTCATAAGTATCTTTATTATTTAGTCTTTATTTCCTTATTTATTCATCTTTCTATATCTCTCATGATCACTAACCTCTTTCTATAGGTATTCTTATACTTATTTAATGCTAGAACTCTTGTATATATGGAGGTTATTGATTAGTCTCTAATTTTGCATAATTTTCATCACATTCTCATATTTATTTAATAATAAATTCTGCTAATAATACCTTGCTTACTTGATTCTAGGTCCATAGTGTGCAATGGAGAAGAAGACCATAAATCACCATTTAATTGGTGATTAAAAGCCTATTAAAGATAACCATTGACCTAGAGAGCTGATTCTGTGAAAACCAGAGGCTGCACAGACGAATCCGGGAGCAGACTCTGACAGGGGACCAAAAGCGCCTCGCGCGCGGGCGCCAGGATAGCCGCGGAAACGCGACCTGGGCCGCGTTTTCGCCGCCATACGGCCGCGGCGCGCGCCGCTTCGGGCCAGGGTTTGACCCCTGGCCCCCCTCTTCCCTGGTGGCTATAAATACTTCCTGGGTTTCTAGTGTTGGGGATATACAGAGTTTTAGGAGTAGTTTCATTTTCATTTTGTAGTTTAGGGTAGTGTAGTATAGTTTCTCTTCTTCTTCCTCCCTTATATTTTTCATTTTTTGTAGATCTTGTAATAGGGAGAGAGAGTGGTACATGTGAGGAAGCAAGAGTGCTTGTAATAGAAGGTGACACTCTATAAAAGGTGCTCTCTTTACCTCTCTATGTTTTCTTCTCTCTAATCTCTTTTACATGTGTAGCTAGTCTTTTCTCTCATGGCAACTAACTACTAACCACCAACTTGCTAACTTCTTTGATGATAATCCACATGAATCTAATAGCCTCATTTTGGCCTTGCTCTTGCAAGAGCCATTGATGGCTCATGATGATGGATCTAACTCTAACTTCCTAACCACTAACAAGCTTACATTACTTTACTTCATGCTTGCTCTTATCGGGTTTTGATGATTTAAGTGTAGCTTACACTTGTTGTTAAGTTGGGTTGTGATGAGTTACATATGGGTCATGCTTTGAATCGCTCTTGAACCAAGAATTAGTGATGGCCAATGATACATGTGAGGCAACTATCACTAAGAGGTTAACGTGTTGGTGGAGTCATTAGTAGTTAGTAGCGTTGAGCTTTCTTTCTTTTTCACTTATTTTAGATATACAAAAATCACAAATACATTCTTTTCAATGTTTCCCACTTCTTCGTATTTCACCGTACCTCTCTTTTCATTCTTTCTTTTCTTTTCTTTTCAATCTTTAAAACTTTGAAGAACTGTTTAACAAACATGTGAATCAATCGGTAAAGCTTCTATCGCTTCCTGTCCTTGTGGATTCAACTCGTTTTAACCTCTATGCTATAACGGAAGTATCGAGGAAGCCAAAGCACACACATTTTAAATCTTGATTTCAAAATATACACTTTTGTGCACGATTTTTCCTCCGATCAAATTTTGGCGCCGTTGCCGGAGATGGGAACGGTTTGATTTCGCAAGTTTGCTAACTTTTCTTCTTTGTTTTTTGGTGTGCAGGTTAAAGTTTTAGCATTGCAGAAGTCCACACACTTGCTCAAGTGTGGTCGGGTAATTCTTGTATATTCTTATTTTCTGCTGCTAATTTTTTTATTACTTGTGCACTGTAAATAATTTTAAGAACTAAAATACAGAAATGGATGCTTTAAAACGGTTTAGACATTTGCATCTAGGCACGTGTCAATTTTTATTTCAATATACTGTATTTTATTCTTTTGTTGTGTGATATTGATAGGAGGTGTATATATGACATTGCATATAGTATAGGACAAACACTTCAGTGATTACTCGCTTTTTTTTGTTCATGCTTATCTATATTGCACACTTGCATGAATTCAACTTAAGGGCAATACCCAATACAACATAAGGTGGGAAAGTTATTACCCTCCCTTAGCCCACAAATCACCTCCCCACTCACACAACCCAAGCCTTAATAAAATTACTAGACGTTGGCCCTTAGGGACATCTCGGACTCATTTAGGAGATTGACCTAAGGGAAAAGTTATTAGAATTTGACTCTTACTAAATCGGTATCTAAGGTTGGGGATTGAGAGGCGAAACCTCGAAGAACAGTGGTTTGGCATAATTAGGCCCGTTGCTCTGGCACGGATACCTCCCACTGATCTTTCCCCTATCTGGCCGATTAACTCGTGGTCAGCTTCCGATAACAGACCCCCCGTGGACAGTCTAACCAGTTAGGAGTCGTCTAGGTCTAGGTCAACCTTAGCATAGGCTTGTTTTCTTTTTCTTTTTTCTTTGTTTGTTTGTTATTTGTTTGTTTTCTTTTTTGTAAATTGTGAAATAGATTTTAATAACAATAATTCTTTTATCATGCTATAAATCCATATTTCACTCCGACCTCATTTGACGCGGATAACTCCAATCCGACTATGTACAACATGAACCAACCATTTATACCGAGTTGGGATTATCCGAATCAATATGACCCATATCTCCAATCTTATGACTACAATTTTCAAAATAATTTCAACTCTTCACAGAGTTCATGGGGATTCACCTATCCCGAGTCAGATTTTCAACCATATTGTCCATAATTTCACAACATTCATTCCCCGATTCTGCTTCCTATCCTCCTTTTCCTGAACCACCTATTGAGGAAAAATCATCATTGGAAAGGACTTTGGAAGAAGCGATAGAGGCCCAAAAACAATTTGAAAACAATATGGCCTCATCTTATCCATAAAATTTCCAAAATTCATGTAGTTCTTTCCCCGAAAAACTCAATGGAAAATCATTGGGGAAAAAACTATGGAATTCGTGCAAGAGACCGAGCGCATAATACAAAATACGATTGACTTCACATGTCCATCAAATTTTCAAGACTCTTGCCATTTTGGAAATCCAGCTTCAATTTCATCATACCCACCTGAACCTGCCCAACATCCAATTCCTGATTGTTCGGTAAGTTATACATTTCCTGAAATTGAACTTGAAGATGAATGTGAACCTAAGCTTCAAGATTCGGTCCGTTCATTGAATCACTATTGACTCCTGTAGTGTTACCTAAACTAAGTAACGTTCTCGAGCCAGTTTTGATTCCCATCATTCCTGAACTAGACTCGATCATTTCACCCATTCACCTTCCTTTTTGTGGACAAAAATCAAGATTCAATTTCATTGCATCCATTTGAACTTGCCCAAAATCTTGAGAACCACCTTGACTTTTTAGCAAGTTATCCTTTTCCCGAAATTGAACTCGAACCTGACAGTAATCCTGAACCTCAAGTTGATGATTCCTTTTCACTTTTTGATTCAATAATGACCCCGGTATCTTTACCAATTTTTTTTCTCTATTCCGGAGTCACATTGAATCCTATACCAATACACCGTGAAATGGAATCACCAATCTCTTATGATCACACTCATTGCTGGGGAACGTGTGTGACTATCAATTCTTTGGTTTGGACCCTATTTTGAACCAATTTCAATTCTCATTGTTGACTCTCGACTTGATCTGAGTCAACTTCCCAAGTCGATATCGGTTTGTATTCCAGTTCCATTTGAGTCGAAATCAATCATCTCCCAAAATCACACTTCATTGTTGGACAAGAATGTTGAAGAAAATGACTCTATAAATTTTTGAAAATTTGAAATTATATGGGGATAACTTTTTAAATAAGATCATTCATTCAATCAACATTTTATTGGGTCATATTAAAGAGGTCATTGGTGGGTTTCTGCAAGATTCACGATATTTTGATTGGGTCGCAACGCTTGGCCCAATCAGACCACCACAGAGCCACCCCCTTGCGGTAATTTTCCTTCCCTCTCCATTTGTTTCATGTATTTACACATTCCTGATGCATTGAGGACCATGCATGAGATAAGTGTGGGGGAGGGTTTACTAACGTAGTTAGTTTTATATTTTCTTTCTTTTACACTTCTTTTTACTTATTAAAAAAAACAAGACAAAAATCTTTTATATAAAAACTCTTTTCTTTTCTTTTTACAAAACTTTTTGAAACAAGAGAAATAATTTTGATCCATTTTTAAGAAAATTAAGATTATCTTAGGAATTAGGAAGACCTAAAATTATGAAATTTTAAACCGAGTCAAAATAATAGATCTTGTTTAAATTTTAGGATAAGAAAGTAAAATTAAAAAGATAATTTGATCTTAAATTTTTTGCCTTAGATTTATGCACTCCACACTTACACAATTTTTGGGATTGAAATAAAGACTAAAATGCCATAAAAAATATATATATACAAAAAAAAAGTATGATAATAAAAATCACTTATTGAAGTTGGGTAATTATGCCTCAGGAAACATGATTATTCATACCTAAAATGGGGAACAAAAAAATAAAATAACCCCCTTTAGTTTTGTGACCTTGTTTACTCGAGTCCTTAAGTCCGAGGGATATTTCTCATCTAGTGCCCTAAGACTATCTGGTTTGGGAGTCGCCGGCTAAAGGCTCACTATCCGGGTAAATAAGAAAGCCTAAGAAAACTAAGGGAAAAAAAAGAAAAAAATAAAAAATAAAAAATATATATATTAAATAAATGGCATGAAAGTTTGAGTCGATATCCCAAAAATCTTCACAGTTCACAAAGTGCATATTTTTCTAAGAGTTTTATGAAAGATCAAAGAGTCAATTCAATTTTAAATTCTTACATTTAATTTATAACAAGATTTTTTGCATTTTGACTTAGTTTAAGAAAGAACAATTTCTTGTTAACCTATGACCTTAGATCACTTATATTTTCACAAAAATACTTTGACACTTTTCTCTATTTCAAAAATGCATTTTCAAAATATTAACATTTGATTTCTTTCTTTATGGATTTTGTGGGTGTAATCCGCTGAAAACCCTCAGGAGACAAAACTCCTCCTCTAGGGGAAACTTAGAGGTTTAACGGCTTATTGCACATGCTCAGTGCAATCGCGTCACCTGCGAAAGTGGTGTAATAATTTTCTTAGGTTTTTGTTTTGCTCGGGACGAGCAAAAGATAAGTGTGGGGGTGTGATTAGTCTCTATTTTTCATAATTTTCATCACATTCTCATATTTATTTAATAATAAATTCTGCTAATAATACCTTACTTGCTTGATTCTAGGTCCATGGTGTGCAATGGAGAAGAAGATCCTAAATCACCATTTAATTGGTGATTAAAAGCTTTTTAAAGATAGCCATTGACCTAGAGAGCTGATTCTGTGAAAACCAGAGGCTGCACAGACGAATCCGAGAGCAGACTCTGATAGGGGCCGAAAAGGACTGTGCGCGGCTCGAAGCACCGCGCGCGCGGCGCCAGGATAGCCGCGGAAACGTGGCATGGGCCGCGTTTCTGCGGCCATACGGTCGCGGCGCGCGCGCTGCTTCGGGCCAGGGTTTGACCCTTGGCCCCCCTCTTCCCTGGTGGCTATAAATACTCCCTGGGCTTCCAGTGTTGAGGATATACAGAGTTTTAGGAGTAGTTTCATTTTCATTTTGTAGTTTAGGGTAGTGTAGTGTAATTTCTCTTCTTCTTCCTCCCTTGTATTTTTCATTTTTTGTAGATCTTGTATTAGGGAGAGAGAGTGGTATATGTGGGGAAGCAAGAGTGCTTGTAATAGAAGGTGACAATCTATGAAAGGTGCTCTCTTTACCTCTCTATGTTTTCTTCTCTCTAATCTCTTTTACATATGTAGCTAGTCTTTTCTCTCATGGCAACTAACTACTAACCACCAACTTGCTAACTTCTTTGATGATAATCCACATGAATCTAATAGTCTCATTTTGGCCTTGCTCTTGCAAGAGCCATTGATGGCTCATGATGATGGATCTAACTCTAACTTCCTAACCACTAACAAGCTTACATTACTCTACTTCATGCTTGCTCTTATCGGGTTTTGATGATTTAAATGTAGCTTGCACTTGTTTGTTGAGTTGGGTTGTGATGAGTTACATATGGGTTATGCTTTGAATCGCTCTTGAACCAAGGATTAGTGATGGCCAATGATACATGTGAGGCAACTATCACTAAGAGGTTAGCGTGTTAGTAGAGTCATTAGTAGTTAGTAGCCGTGAGCTTTCTTTCTTTTTCACTTTATTTTAGACATACAAAAATCACAAATACATTCTTTTCAATGTTTCCCACTTCTTCGTATTTCACCGTACCTTTCTTTTCATTCTTTCTTTTCTTTTCTTTTCTTTTCATTCTTTAAAACTTTGAAGAATTGTTTAACAAATACGTGAATCAACGGTAAAACTTCTATTGCCTCCCATCCTTGTGGATTCGACTCGTTTTAGCCTCTATGTTATAACGAAAGTATCGAGGAAGCCAAAGCACACACATTTTAAATCTTGATTTCAAAATATACACTTTTTATGCGCGGTTTTTCCTCCGATCAGTTATTTCTGGTACTAAGGCTTAGCGTATATACATGAGGGTATTTTTATCCTACGTATGTACGTCGCCATAACGTTTCTGTACCTGCGGGAGTGGGGCGTTACACCCAATGATCTCAATTTGATCTGACCACTTGTATGTGAGCATTTAATCCTTACTTCTCTGTAAATAAGACCCTGGCTGCTCCACGGTGATCCATCCCAGGGTTACTTAAATATCTGCCTAGCATTCCAACAATGAATGCTATGTCTGGACGTATGCAAACCTTATCATACATTAGACTCCCTACAGCTGAAGCATAGAGAATCTTCTGCATTTCCTTAACTTCAAGGTAATTCTTAGGGTATTGACTTAAACTGAATTTATCACCTTTTGTGACTTGAGTGTCCCTGGTTTACAATCTTGCATAGCATATCTTTCAAGCACCTTTTTTCTATATTGGCCTTCTGTGACAATCCAAGAATACCCCGAGGGCGAACTTGGTATAATTGGATTCCTAAGACAAATGACGCCTCACCAAGATCTTTCATCTCAAATTTCTTTGGTAGAAATCTCTTTATTTTGTGTAAAATTTCTTATCATTGGTGGCAAAGAGTATGTCATCAACATACAAAATCATGAATATATGCTTACTCCCACTGAACTTGTGATACACACAATCTTCAACAACATTTGTCTCGAAACCAAATGAGACAAATACTTGATGAAACTTGCAATACCATTGACAGGAAGCTTGCTTGAGTCCATAGATGGATTTCTTTAATTTGCAAACCATATTCTTTGAGTCTCTAGACACAAAGCTTTCTGGCTGCACCATATATATAGTTTCATCAATGTCACAATTGAGAAAAGCTGTCTTAACATCCATCTGATATAACTCAAGGTTAAAATGTGCAACAAGAGTCATAATTGTCCTAAAAGAGTCTTTCGATGAAACCGGAGAGAAAATATCTATAAAATCAATGCCTTCCCTTTGAGTAAAACTTTTAGCTACAAGACAAGCTTTATATCTTTCCACATTACCTTCTAAATCCCTTTTGGTTTTAAATATTCATTTACAACCAATGAGCTTTTTACCTTCAGGTAATGGGACAAAATCCAAAACTTAATTGTCTTGCATAGACTTATACTCTTCATTCATGGCATCTATCTATTTTGAGAGCTAGAACCTTGCATGACTTGATGGAAGTTGATTGGATCACCTTCTACCAATCCATCAGCGTCCTCATGTTCTTGAAGGAATATTATATAGTCATCTGGAACAGCATTTCTTCTCTCTCTTGTAGAGATCCTTAGTGGCATTTGTTCTTGAGGTTGTTGAGTTTGTTCTTCAGGAACAATTGCCTCAGCTTGAGTGAGGAGTTGTTCAACATTGTCTTGTTGAGATTCTATATCTGCTTCTCGAACAATGATAAGTATATGAGACTATATACTGTCAAAAATAGTGGTATAGATCGAAACCGATTCCTCCTCAAAGACAACGTCTCTAACCTTATTTCTCCCCCTAAACTCAACATCCTTAAAGAATATTGCAATTCCCGTTTCAAAATTGACTTGATAGTGAGATCATAAAGCTTGTAGCCCCTAGATCGCTCAGAGTAATCAATGAAGTAGCTGCTCACTGTTTTGGAGTCCAATTTCTTTTCATTTGGCCAATAAGGCCTAGCCTCAGATGGACATTCTCAATGTGAAAGTGCTTTAGATTAGGCTTTTGACTTGTCCAAAGCTTATAAGGTGATTGACAGCTGCTTTAATTGGTACTCTATTCAGAATATAAGTTGTTGTCTTTATTACTTCTCCTAGAGTGATTCTGATAAGGTAGAATAACTAATAATACTCCTCAACATATCCTTAAGAGTCATGTTTCGTCTTTCAGTCACAGCATTCATGCTAGGTAAGCCTGGCGTGATGTACTGTGAGACGATTCTATATTCCTCTAGGAAGTCAGCAAACGTCAAATCTACCGTAGTACTCACCACCATGGTCAGATCTGATACACTTAATTTTCTTGCTGAGTTGAGTTTCAACTTCAGCTCTGAAAGTTTTAAACATGTCCAGAGACTGATTTCTCATGAATGAGATATAGGTACCCATAGCATGGGTAGTCATCTATGAATGATATAAAGTATCGTTGACCATTTCAAGAAGTCGTAGGGCATTGTCCACAGATATCCGTATGTATCGGTTCTAACGCCTGAAGATCTGTTGGCACTTAATCTCTTATGTTTGATCTGTTTTCCCTTGATATACTCAACACATAAATTTGAGTCTGAAAAATTAAGGGAATCTAAAATATCTTCTGGCATAAGTCATTCTATTCTAGATTTAGATATATGACCCAAACGCTTGTGTCATAATCTTACTGAATATTTCTTTATTTAGCTTACATTTTGTACCACGTGAATCTACATGCAAGGTTTCATTATATGATACAATCGTGTCAAAACAAATAAAGGTTGTCAAAAATACTCAATGAACCAGTACCAACAATATTTGAATTTAATAAAAGGATAAACTGATTGTTTCTAAAAGAACAATGATAACTAAATTTGTCCAATAAAGTAACAGAAATTAAATTCTGTCTAAATGAAGGTACAATGAAAGTATCTTTCATGTTCAAATAAAGACCAGTTCCCAATAACAACCTAAAATGCCCTATTGCCTCAACTTCTACTAACTTTTCATCGCCCACAAAGATGTGTCTTGCAAAAGAAACAGTCATCATTTTTCTTAGAATTCTTTTGATCTGAACCCTTAGCAGCTTCATCCTTTTTCTTTTCTTACCCTTATCTTTTGAGGTACTGATCAGATGAGAACTTTCAGATTTCTCATGCTTAAGCCTTTTCTCTTCTTACACATAATATGAAATGAGCTCATTCAGAGTCCATTCCTCTTTCTGACAGCTATAACTAGCTTTAAATTGACTGAAGTGTGCGGGAAACAAAATCAATACCAAATGCACGAGCAAGTCCTCAGATAACTCGAGCTTTAGTGCCTTAAGTTTGGAAGCAATGTGAGACATCTGCATGATGTACTTACTTATGTTTCCCTTGCCCTTGTACTTCATAAAAATCCAGTTAGCTAAAAGCGTGCTTGTTTCTGCCTTATTATTCTTTGCAAAATATTTCTTAATTTCAGCAAGAAAATCTATACCAAAAGTTATCTCATTAGATACTGCACCTTGAAAGGCTTCCGAAATGCTGCGCTTTATGATCATTAGACTCATGCGGTTAGAGCGTTCCTACTTCTCAAGCTCTTCCTATCATTAGAAGAACTTTCAGCTGTAAGAGAAGTAGGTTGCTCTATCTTTGATGCCATATCTAAATCCATGCAGCCAAGAATGATTAAGACATCATCTTTCCATTCCTTGAAGTTTGTCCCATTAAGTATGAGAATATTGTTTGTATTTGCAGATATAGCAGCAGCAGATACAATAGCTGTACAGAAAATAAATCAAATAAGCATGTATATTCACATCATAATCAAATAAATGATTTTTAAATTTAAACAATTATGGAATACATATCAAGATATCTAGCACAATATTAATATCAAGTTTTTGGATAGTAATATTAACTTGTAAGTGGTACTCTTGGTGTAACAATCAAATGTTGACAATAAATCCTATTAAATAATAATTTTATCTTGGATTAACTAATTATTCACATGGAAAGCTTATCATTGTCACATATTTATCACCACAAGTGTGCATGCAATTCGGCCAAACATTATCCTTCCATTGGGCCGATTAATACTCGCATGAATTCATATACACACAAACATCTTAACATTCTCAAGAAGCTAATTTACACAAGAAAAGTCACTTTGGTGACATCTTGTCTCAATTAGTTTTTATTAAATGTTAGATAATCTTAATAATTTATTAGATGTACAAAATTCATTTAAAAATTTGAAAAAGTCCTAAAATTGTCAAAAAAAAGGGCCTAAAATTGCGTGATGCCCGGGCGCAGCGCCTGGGGACGCCAGAAGATGCGCGTGCCCTAGGGCGCCGCCAGAAGATGCGCAAGGCCCTAGGGTGCCGCGCCTGGCCAAAAAAAATTTTAAAAAAATTAAAAAATAGATTTAAAGATTTTTTTTATTAAACTGAATTCAGATCTGAATTTTTTTTAAATTCATAAATCTAGAAAATTTACCAAAGTCAAAGTAATCAAGCAAAATCTAAATTATATATTTCAATTTCATGGAAGTATGAATAAACAAATCCCAAAATTTGAAATTTAATTCCCAAATCTAGGAATCTTTAATGGAGTGGCTCTGATACCCGATGGAATTTGAATTAACAATAAAAGGATTCGATTTACAATAATTATCCATAGAGTGAAGAAGATCAAAATCATGACTTTATCTTAACATAGATCCAACCCTAAAATATAGATCTAATCTCGATGAAGATTCAAAGATATGAGAAAATTAAAATAATAAAGGCGGAAGCGTATCTTGATCCATGATGAATTTCTTGAATTGTTGGGATGGAGAAGATCTTTCAAAAGATTTGTATTCCTCTAGGGTTTCTCTCTGCTTGAAGGGATCTCAAAGAGAAGAAAATGATACGTTCTTTTAGGGACCATAATCCTTTAAATAATAATTAATTATATCAGTTATTCCTTTTTTCAATTTGGCCCTTCATCAAATTAAAATTTACATAATTATCTCTACACATTAAATCCATGACAATTTAATACCGTTAGTCCAATTATTAATTTATTAGATCACAATTAATTTGGACTATACTTTAAGATAAGCATACACATTATATCCACATATGTGAGCCCACGTATGTTGAATTCTTTCCAACAAATATGACATATTCCGTCGTAGATCAGTGCTTGTCAAGATCTTCTATATAATCGAAGTCAATATACCCCGTACACTCTTGCTTATCCTTGATATCCTTCTCAAATATCAATCCAACATCTATAATACTTTTGATGTACTATAGAATTTATTTCACAACCTCCCAATAACCCCTACCGAGATCGTATATATACCTACTAACCATGCTGATGGTTTTGACAAATCGGGCCTTATACACACCATAGCATACATCAAGCTACTAACTGCGCTGATATACGGTACGTGACACATATAGTCATGTTCTTCAACTATAGTAGGAGACGAGTCAGGAACCAACGGTGTACTTACAGACTTTTTATCACCATTAATATTGAACTTCTGAAGTATCTTTTGCAAATACCCCTTTTGTGTCAAGCAAACCCTGCCACTATTCATGTCTTTCTCAATTTTCATGCCAAGTACCTTCTTTGCTTCTCCTGGATCTTTATCTCGAGTTCGAAAGAACTGTCTCTTCAATCTATCAATCATTGATATACTCTTGAAAGCAATGAGCATATCATTAACATATAGCAACAAATAGACATACTCTCTGTTATTTCTAGGAATTAATCTGATCACTAATCAATGTCACCGATCTAGTTGGCCAGGTTGGTGAATATCAGGTGGGAGGTTTTTCGTTCAATAGAATGTTCCTTAATTACAGAACCATCTTTCAATTACCTTTCTTAGTTAAACACCAATTAGACTGGATAAGTCAGTCTCAATATACTATATATCAGTATAACTCCTGTATAAAGAAAATTAATTCACTTATACAGTACTTGGAATGAGGTACGCTTATAGCAAATCTCCTTAAGACAATTACATCCCCCGCTATGTTGCTAACGGGTTACTAGACGCTAGTCTCCCAAGATACAACACTCCTTCACGGTATTTAGATAGCACTATCAAATTACTGTATGGTCGAACCATAGTTAACCAGTACCTTCACAAGATTATCAACCAATACCTTCACAAGATTATCAAAGCAGCAGGACCAAGACAAATTTTAGAGAGAATATTTGTCTTTACTTTGGAGGAATACCCACTGTAGAGAAAGGAGAAAGATAGAAGAATATTCTTCTTTGAAAGTCACAGATTCAGACAAAGAATCTGTTAAATTTTCTGAGCCTTCTTTCAAAACTAATCTTGCTTCAGAATCTGAGTTACTTCTCCACTTTCAGTTCGGAATTTGAGTTACAGAAGAAGAAAGAGAGAGAGAGATAGAGAGAGATGCGAGTTTTCTTCTCTGTTTTCTGTGTTCTGTCTATGTGTTTTAAAATGGAAGAAACGAGCGTTATTTATATCGCTTCGAGAAGGGTATAAACATAATTTGGAGGCCGAACGGTTTCCTGTCAGCCATTGCGCGGATCCGGATAGCAGAGCGGGCGTGACCTAGTTGCCGTAAACTTCAAGTCACACAAATCGCTATGAATTAACCCTAACAGTTCTGTATTTCGATCAATTGAGTGAAATGAAATTTTCACGAACTTAGCCTCAACACAAATCTCACACTTGCGACTTTCTTTCAAGTTGAGTTTAGAAATATATCCTAAATTAGACAAGTTTTTTAAAAACTTGTAATTTACATGCCCTAATCTAGCATGCCATAAAATAGGAGACTCAAGCAAATAAATAGAAGACTTTTCTTCATTTATAAGGTTAGGGTACAAATACATGAATTTTTGTCCACAACTGTAACATTGGCTTTAAAAAGACCATCAACAAGATAATCCTTACCCATATACATCTCACTCTTAGTAAGTACAAATTTATCTGATTCGAAAACTATTCTAAATCCTTTCTTACTAAGTATTGATTCAGAAATCAGATTCTTGCGGATATCTGGAACATGTAACACATCATTCAGAGTAAGCTCTATTCCAGATGTCCACTTCAGGATGACTTTTCTTTTTTCCTCAACCTTGGAGACGGCTGAGTTTTCCATAAAGAATTGCTCATCATACTCTAGTTTTTGATATTCAGAGAATAATAATTCTCAGAGCAGATGTGTCAAGTAGCCCCAGTGTCTACGCACTAATCCTTATTATTGGTCGTCAGATTCACTTCTGACACTATAGCTGAAAAGCTTGGCAACGCATGGTCGGTCAAGTTTGCCTGTGAATGGTTCTTCTTGTTCTTTTTTAAACGGCTGCGACATTCATTATGTCCCTCTTTATTGCAAATGTAGCAAGTTTCCTTAAAGCGCATGTTCTTACCTTCTTGGACCTTACCTTTGTACCCTTGGGCTGTCTTCTTCCGCTTTAAGCCTTTGGAAGTAGACGCTTTCCCCTTTGAGTCTTCGATCACATTGGCCTTGGCTTCATAGGAGTTCTTATCGCTCTTTTTCTCAGACTTTCAGTTGTCCTCCTCAATTTGAAGCCTCACAATGAGATCTTCCAACTTCAGCTCATTGCGCTTGTGCTTTAGGTAGTTCTTGAAATCTCTCCACGCAGGTGGGAGTTTCTCCACAATAGTAGTAACCTAAAAAGTTTCAGGTAGATTCATACCTTCAGCCTCTATCTCGCGCAAGATAAGTTGAAACTCTTGCACCTGACTTATCACAGTCTTATTATCCACCATCTTGTACTCCAGAGATCGTCCTACTATGAACTTCTTGGTACGAACATCCTCAGTCTTGTACTTCTTATCAAGACTAGCCCAAAACTTCTTTGTCGTTGTGATTGGTGTCACGTCCCACTGCTCAAAATAGAGTACATGACATGATCGGCAACCTGTACACGTTGGGTAGTATGTCCCAACGTATACACGTTAAGCCTACTGTAGATCTGTACAAGTTTTCTTATATGGTAACAACACTGCTGATATAGCACATGTAACAAGAGTACATAACACAGTCAATACAGTACCAAAAGTACAGTATAGTACACCTGAGTCCATCAACATAATTATACAATAACGAAAACAGAAAACAAAACATATGTACAACTATGATACATACTGAAACTCAAAAGAGACGGCAGACGCACAAACTGTCCTACAACTGCTCAGCCAACCCGTCTAAGTACTCCGCGTCTTCCTCTGATGGTATAACCACAGACTCTATATCTGGGCAAGCAAACCTAGGGCCTCAGATGCGACCGAGCAAGTGTACAAAGAAAAGGCAAGAAGAATAAAAATAAGATAATGAAATATGCAGAAGGCTGAAACAAGACGTGTAATAAGATGACGATAATCAAAACATCAGGGAAGTACTTTTCACTACATTGTCTAGGAGGGTCTACATGTGTGATACGAGACTTAATAATCGAGGAGTTCTAATCAGGTGGGTGTATCCCGTGCATACCCGGGATCACGGCCTTTATCAAACCCCTGGCTGCTAAGACCAGGGCCCTCCGCTAAGAGGGGAACAATAATCAAGTAACGAGAGCTCATGGAGCTATACAATCGGTAGGTAGCACTACCATCCCCTGCAGTGGGAGAACAATATGGACCCAGTACACCCACCTAATGAGATCTGATCAATCATCCAGTCTCCCCATCCCCAAGTGAGTTCAGTTAAGGATGACAAGTCATGACATGAGGTAACTGAAATAGGTGACAAAAAGAGAGTAACCAAGTGTTACAGCCTGCATTCTATAGTTATGTAGATGAGTGTGCATGTTTATAGCAAATAACTGGCATAAACAATGTAATCAACTATCATGTGTAACATGAAGCACTACCAGGCGTATCAAAATAACACGTAACGGTAGTACGTAATCACAGTAACATGTAACGGTAGGACATAATAGAAATACATGCAGTTATCCCGTCTATCTTCATGTAATATGCACACTCAAAATAATCCATAGGCCAAGTTCCTACTCTGATATCCTACTCAACACCTAAGATCCAGGTCAAATATCCAGACTAATCATAATATAGGAATGATACGACTCTAAAAATGATTGAAGAAATCAAAAGAATACAGAGAAACACTTGCCTTCTGATTGAAGTTCTCGCTGTCCTGATTCCAACGAGACCAAGAACGCGCGATTCCGACGTCTACTGACCAAGTTATCGCCGACGCACGGCTCAGGGTCTATTTATAAATTCTGAATATGAACAGGGTGTTAAAAATAAATTTGCAGGGTTATAAATGAAATATTAAAAGTCCACAAGGACTGTTTTGGAATTTACCTTTTTAAGTATGCAGGTTGTGGGTTTTGTCACTTGCGGATCGGGTAAACGACCAAACCCATTATGGGTTCTTTCTGCTGTGCGCGCGCGCCCAGGAACAGTGGCCGGGACAGCGGCCAGAGGCTGCGACAGCAGCGCAGCTGCTGGTCGCAGCGGAAGAGGGCCGCGATGGCGCCCGGCTATGCGCGCGCTCTGGCGGCTGCCGGAGCTCCGGCGAGGCCGCTGTGGCCAGAGTTAAAGGATCCGGTGGGGGTGGTGGCCTGGTACAGTTAGAGAGAGAGTGAGACGGGGAAAGCCGGCGCTGGCGGCGTTGGGAGGCTGCGTGGGCGGCGGTGGAGGTGTTGGTTGGCCGGTGGTGGTGTTGAGTGGCCGGCGGTGACGGCTGGCCTTAGGGCTGTGATGGGTTCACGCGAGAGAGAGAGAGAGAGAGAGAGAGAGAGAGAGAGAGAGAGAGAGAGAGAAATGTTTTATTTAGTTTGTAATGGAATTATTTGGGATTATATAGATGGTGATGTCGGTTTAGGAAGAGTGTAGAAAAGAAAAGAAAGGGTTAAGTCGGTTATTAGGAAGTTTGTAGAAACTTTGGGAAAGTTGGTTAGCTAATTAGATTAGAATTAGTAGTATAAAATATTATATATTTAAATAATTGGGTCAAAAATTGACTAATCCCGAACAGTCCCAAAAATTATGAAAAATAAAGAATATTAATCTATGACGTACTGTGAAATCGGATTGTAAAAATTTAAACCGGTTTGTCAATTAAAAAATCCCGAAAGGATCCGAAAGACCGGGCGACACCCATTCGGCCCGATTTTGGAAACATTCCGAAAAATTGCCAAAAATACTTGAAGGTAGAAAATAATATTTTAAAGCTTATTACTGAAGTAGATTCTAGAAATTTTACCCCATTTGTAAATTAAAAATCATTGAGTTAATCATCTGCTTAGGTTGACACCGATATTGGATATTTTCCAATTTAATTCGGAAACAATTTAGAAAATTTTAGAAAATCTAAATGGTGAGAAAAATCAGTTGTGACCCTGAAACTAGTATGGTCGGGTTTTTGGATTGGTCAGTTTCCTTCGTATTTTATACCGTATCTGACGGTGACACGTATACTGACAGCGGAGGGTTACACTTCTACCCACCTAACAAAAATTTCGTCCGCGAAATTTAAATAGACACTTAGAATGCAATAAGTGATAAAAAGTAAGAACTTTATAATGTGATACCTGAGTGTTAGAGAATAGGTAAGGGTACTTCTCTCGGACTTCTTCCTCCAGCTCCCAGGTGGAATCTCCTGGAGTATTAGGATCCCAGGCTACTCGAACTAAAGAAATCACCTTGTTCTTCAGGACCTTTTCTCTACGATCAAGTATTGCCACCGGCTGAACTGCATAAGTCAAATCCGGTCTCAGCGTTAATTCAGAATAATTAAGAATGTGCTTCTCATCAGGTACATATTTCCGAAGCTGAGACACATGAAACACATCGTGTACTCCTGCCAAAGATGGAGGCAATGCCAGCTTATAAGCAACAGCGCCAATTCGCTTTACGACTTCAAATGGCCCAATATATCGTGGACTCAGTTTTCCTTTACTTCCAAATCTGATCACTCCCCGAGTAGGTGATATTTAAGAAATACATGATCTCCAATTACAAACTCCAATGGTCTCATGTTCCCATCTGCCCAACTCTGCTGCCGGTCTTGTGCAGCTTGAAGATGCTTCCTGATCTGGGTTACTTTATCCACAGTCTGAGTAATGAGCTCTGAGCCAAGTAATTTCCGTTCGCCGATATCGTCCCAACGTACGGGTGATCTGCATTTTCGTCCATATAGAGCCTCAAATGGCGACATCTGAATACTAGATTGGTAACTGTTATTATATGAGAATTCAACTAAATGTAGGTGATCTTCCCAAGATCCCTTGAAATCTAGAACACAGGCTCGTAGCATGTCTTCTAGAATCTGTATCACCCTTTCAGATTGTCCATCAGTCTGAGGATAGTAAGCAGTGTTGAACTTCAACTTGCTTCCCAGACTAGCTTGCAGGCTCTGCCAGAAATGAGACAAAAATCTGGTGTCTCGATCTGACACAATACTTACTGAAACCCCATGCAATCTTACAATCTCTTGCATATAGCGTTCTGCCAAACTCTCAGTGGACTGCCCTACTCTAAAAGGAATAAAGTGGGCACTCTTGGTTAGTCTGTCAACTATTACCCAGATAGCATTGTGACCCTTTGAACTTCTTGGCAGTGCAGTCACAAAATCCATTGTAATATGTTCCCACTTTCATTCAGGAATAAGAAGTGGTTGCAATAAACCAGCGGTCCTCTGGTGCTCTGCTTTTACTTGTTGACAGACAAGACATTTAGATATAAATCTGGCTATTTCTCTTTTCATCCCATGCCACCAAAAATGTTGCTTAAGATCCCGGTACATCTTTGTTCCACCAGGATGAATATTATATGAAGAGTTATGAGCTTCTAGCAATAACTCTTGTCTAACATCTCCTTTAGATACGCATAAACGCGCACCATATCTCAAAGAGCCATCTTCATGTAGCAGTAAATCCTTTCTCAGTCCAGCTTCCACCTGACCCCTGAACTTTTGAAGTTGCTTGTCACCTGCCTGAGCTTCCTTTATTTTGTCTATTAAAGATGACTGGAGTTGTAGTGCCATACAACGAGCCACTGCTCCTGGGATAACCACTTCTAGGGTTAATCTTTTCATTTCTTCAATTAACATCTTCTGTTGTGTAAGGATCATAGCAGCCGGTCTTCTACTTAACGCATCCGGCACCACATTTACATGTCCTGGATGGTACTGAAGATTAAGATCATATTCTGCCATGAGTTCCAACCATCTTCTCTGTCTCATATTTAATTTTTTTGGGTGAAAATATATTTCAGACTCTTATGGTCTGTGAAAATCTCCACTCGCGTCCCCAGTAAATAATGTCGCCAAATCTTCAGGGCGAAGATAACAGCTGCCAATTCTAGGTCATGAGTTGGATAGTTCTGCTCATGTGGCTTGAGTTGTCTTGAGGCATAGGCCACCACTCGACCGTGTTGCATAAGTACACAACCAAGCCCCTGCCCTGACACATCACTATGTATGACAAACCCACCGAACTGATCCGGAATAGCAAGAATTGGTGCGGTTGTCAACCTGTGCTTTAATTCTGCAAAAGCTGCCTCACACTCTTCTGTCCATCTCCCCTTTCTTGGTCAACTGTGTCAAGGTTTAGCAATCTTGGAGAATTCTTTCACAAACTTTCTATAATATCTAGCTAGGCCCAGGAATTGCCTCACCTCTGTTACTGATTTAGGAGTTGGCTACTTTCTACTGCTTTCACTTTCTTTGGGTCCACTCCAATACCTTGGCCTGAAATAATGTGTCCAAGAAAGTCCACACTTTCCAACCAAAATGCACACTTACTCAGCTTTCCATATAATGTCTCTCCCTCAGCACCTGCAGCACAGTCCTCAAATGTTCCGCATGTTCCTCCCGAGTCTTAGAATAAATAAGGATATCATCAATGAAAACTATGACAAACTTATTCAAAATAAGAGAGAGAACACCCGATTCATCAGATCCATGAAGACTGCTGGGGCATTGGTGAGTCCAAACGGCATTACCAGAAACTCATAATGTCCATATCTTGTGCGAAAAGCAGTCTTAGAAATATCTGATGCTTTCACCTTCAATTGATGATAGCCAGAGCGAAGGTCCAGCGGGAAAATATTGTTGCACCACAAAGTTGATCAAATAAATCATCGATCCTGGGCAACGGATACTTGTTCTTGATAGTCACCTTGTTTAGCTCTATGTAGTCAATACATAATCTCTGTGTCCCATCCTTCTTCTTTACCAGTAATACTGGAGCTCCCCACGGTGACGTACTTGGTCTGATAAAACCTTTATCAGAAGCTCTTGAATTTGCTTTTTCACCTCTGCCAGCTCTATTGGCGCCATTCGATACGGTGCCTTGGAGATTGGGGCAGTACCCGGTAAAACCTCAATTGTAAACTCAACTTCTCTATCTGGAGGCAATCCGGGTAACTCTTCAGGAAACACATCTAAGAAGTCCCGTACTACTACAGGAATGTCGGTATGACCCCCATCTAATGTTGCCAAGGTTTCTGTACATACTACATCCGGTCTGCATCCTGATCATGGCGTATACCTTTAGCAGAAAATGTGAACTCTGATAAATTAGGAATCCGGAACACTACACTTTTTCTCTGACATTCTATGACTGCATGCACCTGGCTAAGCCAGTCCATACCTAATATAATGTCAAAGTCACAGTTGTCAATCTACAGGAAATTCGTGATGAACTCTCTGTCACAAATAACAACGGGACATTGTGGACACACCTTGTTACACAACACTGTCCCATTCCCAGTGCTAATAGCCCAACCTCGGTGCACAGTGTCACAGGATATATTATGCTTACTAATGAACTTAGATGAAATAAAATAATGAGTAGCACCGGAATCAAATAAAGCATATGCTGGAAAGAAATGCACCACAATAATACCTGTGACAACTTCTCCTGAGGCATTGCTTGATCAACTGTAAGAGTAAATGCCTTGCCCTTGCCCCTGACGGGTCCTGCTAGCTGTCCTTTGCTCTTTTGAGCGTGCTGAGACATGTGCTGCTGAGGAGGCAAAGGCTGCCTAGACTGAAAGGTGCCAATGGCCTTGATGGTACCGATGCCTTCATTTCCTGTTGTCCGACTGGAGCTAAGGTGAGGTCTCTTGGAACTTGTCGACTGTGAGGACACTGACTGGCTCGGTGTTCTGCTGCTCCGCAAATGAGACATAAGTTTTTGGCCAATCTGTACTCAGTCATTTTATGCCCCATCTTATGACAATATCTACACTCAATTGGCCGAACAGGTGGCAGTACAGCAATCTGACGCCTCGGGGGTGTTGCACCAACCTACCTGGCTGAAACCCCTCCTGAGATCTGTCTGATTGGGCGTTTTATGCCACTAACAGGTACCCTCCTCATTAAATTGCTGAGCTGCTCTTGCTCCCTTGCAGTAGTTAATACTTCGGCAAAGGTCTTGTATCTAAACGATATGACATAACGTTACAGTTCCAAATTCAACCCCTGTTGAAATCTTCTGGCCCGATTCTCCTCAGTAGAAACCATATATGGAGCAAATCGGCTGAGTTTGAAAAACTCAGCTGCATACTCATCAACTATCCTTCCAGCTTATCTGAGATTTATGAATTTCTGCTCCATTTCTGATTTGGCCGTGTCAGGAAAGAATTTTGCCAAGAACACCTCCGAAAATGTCTTCCAAGAGATAGGTCCCGACAAATGGCTTTCTTCTGCAAGCCACCATATACGTGCCATTCCCGATAGCTAAATTTTCACCACGTCCACTCGATCAGCTTCCGGGACTCGGGCTACTACCAATAAGTTCTCCATGTCAGTAAGCCATTGCTCAGCATCTAGATAACTTTCTTCTCCTGTGAAAACTGTTGGATTGAGTCTCCTGAAGTCAGACACATTCCCCTGCCTCGCCTAACTTCATGAAGCAACTATCTTCTCCAGAGCAATAGTAAACCGCTCACTCTACTGCTGCTGGGACTCTAATAGTAACTTCATGAACTCCACTGACTCTGAAGGCCCGTCCTCAGTAACTCGCTAAGCCATCTGGGTTATCAATACCAAATGAGAGTCAAAACTAGGAACAGGACTAGGATAACATACTTAGTTCCTAATGATGGACTCGTGGGTTCATGTCATGTGTCTTGTCACTTATCAGCAGTATCTTGTACAAGTCTACAGGTAAGCACTAGATTCGAACAGCTGGGGTCGCACTCCGTAAACCGTCCAATGCTAAGTTCGAACCTGGCTTTGATACCACTAAAACCATGTCACGTCCCACTGCTCAAAATAGAGTACATGACATGATCGGCAACCTGTACACGTCGGGTAGTATGTCCCAACGTATACACGTTAAGCCTACTGTAGATCTGTACAAGTTTTCTTATATGGTAACAACACTGCTGATATAGCACATGTAACAAGAGTACATAACACAGTCAATACAGTACCAAAAGTACAGTACAGTACACCTGAGTCCATCAACATAATTATACAATAACGAAAAAGAAAACAAAACATATGTACAACTATGATACATACTGAAACTCAAAAGAGACGGCAGACGCACAAACTATCCTACAACTGCTCAGCCAACCCGTCTAGGTACTCCGCGTCTTCCTCTGATGGTATAACCACAGACTCTATATCTGGGCAAGCAAACCCAGGGTCTCAGATGCGACCGAGCAAGTGTACAAAGAAAAGGCAAGAAGAATAAAAATAAGATAATGAAATATGCAGAAGGCTGAAACAAGACGTGTAATAAGATGACGATAATCAAAACATCAGGGAAGTACTTTTCACTACATTGTCTAGGAGGGTCTACATGTGTGATACGAGACTTAATAATCGAGGAGTTCTGATTAGGTGGGTGTATCCCGTGCATACCCGGGATCACGGCCTTTATCAAACCCCTGGCTGCTAAGACCAGGGCCCTCCGCTAAGAGGGAAACAATAATCAAGTAACGGGAGCTCATGGAGCTATACAATCGGTAGGTAGCACTACCATCCCCTGCAGTGAGAGAACAATATGGATCCAGTACACCCACCTAATGAGATCTGATCAATCATCCAGTCTCCCCATCCCCAAGTGAGTTCAGTTAAGGATGACAAGTCATGACATGAGGTAACAGAAATAGGTGACAAAAAGAGAGTAACCAAGTGTTACGGCCTGCATTCTATAGTTATGTAGATGAGTGTGCATGTTTATAGCAAATAACTGGCATAAACAATGTAATCAACTATCATGTGTAACATGAAGCACTACCAGGCGTATCAAAGTAACACGTAACGGTAGTACGTAATCACAGTAACATGTAACGGTAGGACATAATAGAAATACATGCAGTTATCCCGGCTATCTTCATGTAACATGCACACTCAAAATAATCCATAGGCCAAGTTCCTACTCTGATATCCTACTTAACACCTAAGATCCAGGTCAAATATCCAGAATAATCATAATATAGGAATGATACGACTCTAAAAATGATTGAAGAAATCACAAGAATACAGGGAAACACTTGCCTTCTGATTGAAGTTCTCGCTGTCCTGATTCCAATGAGACCAAGAACGCGCGATTCCGACGTCTACTGACCAAGTTATCGCCGACGCACGGCTCAGGGTCTATTTTATAAATTCTGAATATGAACAGGGTGTTAAAAATAAATTTGCAGGGATATAAATGAAATATTAAAAGTCCACAAGGACTGTTTTGGAATTTACCTTTTTAAGTATGCAGGTTGTGGGTTTTTGTCACTTGCGGATCGGGTAAACGACCAAACCCGTTATGGGTTCTTTCTGCTGTGCGCGCGCTCTAGCGGCTACCGGAGCTCCGGCGAGGCCGCTGTGGCCGGAGTTAAAGGATCCGGTGGGGGTGGTGGTCTGGTACAGTTAGAGAGAGAGTGAGACGGGGAAAGCCGGCGCTGGCGGCGTTGGGAGGCTGCGTGGGCGGCGGTAGAGGTGTTGGTTGGCCAGTGGTGGTGGTGTTGAGTGGCCGGCGGTGAGGGCTGGCCTTAGGGCTGTGATGGGTTCGCGAGAGAGAGAGAGAGAGAGAGAGAGAGAGAGAGAGAGAGATTATATCTGTAAAAAAAAATGTTTTATTTAGTTTGTAATGGAATTATTTGGGATTATATAGATGGTGATGTTGGTTTAGGAGAGTGTAGAAAAGAAAAGAAAGGGTTAAGTCGGTTATTAGGAAGTTTGTAGAAACTTTGGGAAAGTTGGTTAGCTAATTAGATTAGAATTAGTAGTATAAAATATTATATATTTAAATAATTGGGTCAAAAATTGACTAATCCCGAACAGTCCCGAAAAATTATGAAAAATAAAGAATATTAATCTATGACGTACTGTGAAATCGGATTGTAAAAGTTTAAATAGGTTTGTCAATTAAAAAATCCCGAAAGGATCCGAAAGACCAGGCGACACCCATTCGGCCCGATTTTGGAAAAATTCCGAAAAATTGTCAAAAATACTTGAAGGTAGAAAATAATATTTTAAAGCTTATTACTGAAGTAGATTCTAGAAATTTTACCCCATTTGTAAATTAAAAATCGTTGAGTTAATCATCTGCTTAGGTTGACACCAATATTGGATATTTTCCAATTTAATTCGGAAACAATTTAGAAAATTTTAGAAAATCTAAATGGTGAGAAAAATCAGTTGTGACCCTGAAACTAGTATGGTCGAGTTTTCGGATTGGTCAGTTTCCTACGTATTTAATACTGTATCTGACGGTGACACGTATACTGACAGCGGAGGGTTACAATTGGACTGTAGATATTGTAAAGAGAGTCATCCAATCCATTTAAAATATAATTTCAGCAAAGGAAGTCACCTTGCGTCCATACATCAGCTACAAGGACTGAGTCTCAAACAGTTCCAGGTTCTGGTGGATCCTCTTGCAAGAATTTGGTCAAATGCAGAGTGGTCAAGTAGAAGAGCATCTTCTGTTGCCACCTCTTGAATTCTGTGCCATCAAATTTTTCTGCCTTCTCTGGCTTAGGGTTAGGAAGTGGAGCAGGCATCAAAATTTGAATCTTCATGTTTAGTGCCTTACTTGAGCTGTCTTGATTAGTCTCAGACATTTTCTACAATTTCAAGTAGAACAGAAGTAAGTAACTTCAATAATAATAATTATCTTAAGATTGTAAGTTCTAGGAATCAATCTGATAACTAATCAATGTCACCGATCTAATTGGCCAGGTCAGTGAATATCAGGTGGGAGGTTTTCCGTTCAATAGAACGTTCCTTAATTACAGAACGATGTCTCAATTACCTTTCTTAGTTAAACACCAATTAGACTGGTATAAGTCAGTCTCAATATACCGTATATCAGTGTAACCCCTGTATAAAGAAAATTAATTCACTTATACAGTACTTGGAGTGAGGTACGCTTATAGCGAATCTCCTTAAGAAAATTACATTCCCCGCTACGGTGCTAACGGGTTACTGGATGCTGGTCTCCTAAGATACAACAGTCCTTCATGGTATTTGAATAGCACCACCAAATTATCGTACGGTCGAATCGTAGTTATCCAGTACCTTCACAGGATTATCAAAGTAGTAGGACCAAGACAAATTTCAGAGAGAATATTTGTCTTTACTTTGGAGGAATACCCACGGTAGAAAAAGGAGGATGATAGAAGAATATTCTTCTTTGCAAGTCACAGATTCAGACAACAATTCTATTAAAGAATCTGTTGTATTTTCTGAGCCTTTTCTATTTGTATATTTTAAAATGGAAGAAAGGAGCCCTATTTATAGCGCTCCAGGAAGGGTATAAATGCAATTTGGAGGCCGAACGGTTCCTGTCAGCCGTTATGCAGGTTCGGATAGCGGAGCGGGCACGATCCACCGTCACACCATACCAGTGTAACCCCTGTATAAAGAAAATTAATTCACTTATATAGTACTTGAAGTGAGGTACGCTTATAGCAAATCTTCTTAAGAAAATTACGTCCCCCGTTATAGTGCTAACGGGTTACTGAACGCTGGTATCCCAAGAAACAACAGTCCTTCACGATATTTTGATAGCACCACCAAATTATCATACGGTTGAATCGTAGTTATCCAGTACCTTCACAGGATTATCAAAGCAGCAGGACCAAGACAAATTTCAGAGAGAATATTTGTCTTTACTTTGGAGGAATACCCACTGTAGAGAAAGGAGGATGATAGAAAAATATTCTTCTTTATAAGTCACAGATTCAGACGACAATTCTATTAAAGAATCTGTTGAATTTTCTGAGCCTTTTCTGTCTGTATGTTTTAAAATGAGAGAAAGGAGCCCTATTTATAGCGCTCTAGGAAGGGTATAAACGTAATTTGGAGGCCGAACGCTTCCTATCAGCCGTTACGCGGGTTCGGATAGTGGAGCGGGCGCGATCCACCATCACACCATATCTGTGAGACCTGGTTGAACGGTTCCTGTCAGCCGTTACACGGATTCGGATAGCAGAGCGGGCGCGATCCACCATCACACCATACCCGTGAGACCCGGTTCAAAAAGAACCGGACCGGGAAGGGAGCCCGATCCCCGACACCGTATGGTTTCCCCCAAATCGCGCACGAAAACTCCAAGTATCCAAAGGGCATACCCTTTGTTCCCATTTTCTCTATTTAAATACTTCAAACTTTCATCCCATGTTCAATGTGGGACTAAATGTTTTTAGCTACCTTTAGTCCCCTTTTGACTTTTGAATTAGGCAAATTTAGACTTGAATATCTCATTCATTCGAAGTCAGAATTGAACATGTGAATATACCACGTTCATCTCCAATGGAAGGAGAACACACTCCAACCATTATCCAATTGATTTTATCAACAGATCTCGCCCTAATCCAACTCAAAGATTCACATTTAATTCTTCATATTTCCCAACACTCTCCACCCAGTAACTTGTTGTGGTAAGCACATGAGTCATATTTACTCCTTGTATACTTTTTGCCACGCAAAAAGTTGTCAAATCGCTTGTGCCATTTCCTCGGTGATTACTTCAGTCGTATAGTAACTTTTCAGCTTGTATACCAGATTTTTTTTTTAGATGTAATTTTAAATCCCACTGACAGAGTTATAAAGATCTCTTCATCAAGAACACCATGAAGTAAAAAAAACCATAAGCTCACATTATAGAAAAGAGGAAACCCACAAAGAAGAGGTAGGCTCTCGAGAAAATAAAACATGGGGAAACCATTGTGAGGGAAAGAAGATCCTATGAAATAATAAAAAACAAATTGAAATGAGAGAATTATCCAGGGGTATAATCTTAACTGGTTCTATTATTGTGTACGTCAACAAGTCTCCATGAATCGCTAATGGCCCCTATATACTGTGCATTTTGGGAGTGATCGTATAATTAGCTTGCAGTATTGAGTTCTTGTAATTTTAATCTAAAACTATTTTCGTCCATTACAAATTTACATTATCTGCTGCGAAAGGAGCTGTGAGAAGAAAGTGTCACTCTGCTCTGATTACAAAGATATTAGTGTGTATGACATCTACAAGAATGAAACCATGATCGATAGATGTGGGTCCCCATTGGAGACATCGAAGTTGAGGATCGATGGAAGGAGATGATCAGGATATTATTAGTTTCTGGTTGATTTTTGTGAGATTTCCATCGATAACGGAAATATTCCAAGAATTTATTTTTTTTTTCCATTTTTGATAATTAATCCTAAATCCGAGCACATGAACACACCAGCACCCATCCACACCCAGCACTAATTAAATACATCGGGACTAAATTGTTAAGAGAAGGCTTAAGGCTTGATGTTTTATATCTAGGCTAATCATTTAGTAAACATGAGGTAAACAAATGCACACGGGCCACCATGTATTTAAGTAGAAAACCAAGAACTATTGGGAATTTACTGCATATATTGCTGAGAGGAAGAGGATTCAAGTATACAGTTTTTTTATAAGAATTGCATTGCAGCATAACTTCCGGTCTAATATCTCATATTGCAGGCAGGGCAGGTTTGCTGTTCTGTATAGCCGTATTCTGGGGTTTCTTTCCTGTGTGATCACGGCAATATTCACATTCCCGAGAGAGAGAGAGCAGTGTTAAATAAAGAACGAGCAGTTGACATGTACAGATTAAGCTCGTACTTCATGGACAGGACAACAAGCGACTTACCGTCCCCCACAAGTGGCATTTCGGTCTAGGCCTTGGGTTCGTAAGAGCTTCGCTCACCTTCAGATTACTGGTTCGAGCCCTCACGCGTGCTTGACATTGGGTGCCTTCATACGCCCCTTACTATTTTAAAAAAAAAAAAAAAAAACAAGCTACTTACCACTGGACCTCTTCCTGCCCGTAATTTTTCCATTAATTGTCTACTTACCTCAGTATTATTGCTGCTCAGTTGTGTACCTTGATACGTCAAGGAAAAGTAACAGATTGCACAAAGGAATATATGTTTGGCTGCTCCAAATGAAATTAACTGTGGGTTGCTGGGGCTTGCTTTGGCTATTGGAGCTACTCTGATGGTGATGGATGTCAAGTAGACAACAACTCTAGCATCAGTGACAGTCATGACATTTTTGTTGGCAGGTGGGTTCTTCGTGAAGGTAAGAAGTTAAATCTTGCACTGATAGAACAATTCTCCTAAAATGAAATTGCAACACTAAGAAGCATGAATATGAATATGGGATATGGGACATAGACACTGGACAACATAGACACGGACACGCGATACGACAATTCAGTAAATTATAGGACACGTGAACACGGCATATATACATACATGCAAAAACATGTCTTTACATTCAAAAGTCCAAACACATTTCTAATAATAAAATAACACGCAATAGTTACATATATGCTGTATTCTTCCTGTACATTATTATGACTTTGAACAAAGAAAAGGCATTGATATTTCAGCATCCTAAAAAACTCAAGTATATCTCACTTATTATATTGAAAGAAATTTATAAACTTATAGTTTAATACAATTCAATATTGATGCTACTTTTCACTAAAATATAATCTTTGATACATAAGCAAAAGTAAATAAATATCTTAAATATGAAATAGAAATAAAAAAAAAATTCTGATAATGCAGGACATAAATCCAAGAAGCACTTAACAAGTGTTTTAAATTGAAAAAACTATAGTACACAATTGAGAACAAGTTTGAGAAGTATCTCAAGAATGTCCAAGGAAATGTTCGTGCACAGTGTCGGACACTGGTACAAGTTCATGACAGAACTGTTCGTGCTACCTAGCTGATACGAGATACTTTTCCATGATTAATTAGAAAAGCACTCAATTCTGAAAGATAGAACACAAGTTCATCCAAACTACAATCAATATTAGAAAACTCCTAACATGAAACTGAGACGAGATATTCTTTCATGATAAATTAGAAAAATACTCTATTCTCAGAATACAAATTTGTCTAAACCACATTCAGTACTGGAACAATCAGACTTACCATGATACAAGACTTTCATTGAATGGTATCTAATGCTAAATAACTATTTATAATTTAATAGTTAACTTAGGACCTGTACAAGCAACCAATGCTTATGGACTCCATCTTATAGTTATAGTCCCTTTCATGGAAACACGTGCTAGGAAAATATATCCATTTTAACTTCACTTTCAACTTATAAATCAAATGCGTGAAACTAACAATCATGTTTAGTTTGTACGTGTTAAGATTATTGTCACTTTTGCACCACTGTCTTCATATAGTTTAATGTTTTCAGTTATTGAAATTAATACCTTTCTTTGTAATTCTGCAAAAAGTCTGATGTGGACATCAAGACGAAGACATGGCGTAAGTACCAACGAAGACGAAGATCGGTCGCTTTTATTTGGAACGAGTATTTTTTATGTATTTTCTTTTTATAATATTTTTGGTTACTTTAGTTTTTGATTTATTTTTAATTTGCTTTTGTTTTTAGTACTATATCGGTTATAAGTTGGAACTCAAGTTTTGTATTGCCTATAAAAAGAGGCTCATATGTAATCTTCTAAATTAATGAATGAATTGAATAAAGTTTTTGAAATTTTCTCAAATCTAAGTTAGAAATGAAAATTCAAACCCTTTAAGAGTGTGAAATCCAAGAGTCTTTAGAAGTGTGAAACCCTTAGAGAGAACTCTAGTAGGCGTGTGGAACCCTAGTAGCATTTATCATATCTCTTTATATAAAAACCCTAGAAAAAATTCAGAAAAAAAAAGAAAATCCCAAAATTCCCCAAAAATAGAAAAAAGGCACTATTCATCTCCAACCTCCCTCTCTCACCCAAAACCCTAGCTCCCACTCTCCTTCTCCCGCTGCCGTGCCAGCCGCCACCACTGACACCCTTTCTCCTCCCTGCCTGCCACGACCGCAAACCAACTTTTCATCTTCTTCTTCTCCTTCTTCTTGTCTTCTCTGTCAACTCTACAACCTAACCCAAACCCCTCTAGACCTCATCATGACCTCTCTCGACAGCAACGCCAAAGCCCTCCTCTTCGCCGCCTCGTCCTCGAGCCACCACTCGCGTCCGAGCGCAGCCACCCGATCGCCAACCCACGCCCGAGCTCGTCAGCCCGAGCTTGCCTCCACCACATGTAACAACGTACGCCAGTTGCCCGTCCTCGCCCTCGTGCTCTGCCCGAGCGCTGCCGTCGATGACAGCCCGCCGCCAGAACACTGCCGCCCGACCTCCCCGCCATGTCGCCGACGATGACGTCAGCAAAACCGCCATCACAAATTAACAGAGGAATTCTGTTGAAGTTCGAGTTCAATTTGGGTTCAGATTCCAACCAGAACCCGATTCAGAGTTTAAGAAATCAGATCAGATTGCTACAGTACTTGGCCCGCTTCTACAGGACCCAGATCCGATAGCTATAGTTCCAGACCCATTAAGTCGCAGACAGACTCGTTTACTGCAAAAGTTTTGTTTTTGTCGTTTAGAGTCCGATTCATGCGATTCTCGAAGCATTGGACTCGTGGAGATAAGAACTATGCATCTACAACAAAAGGACACTAAAATCGAACGCGATTCTTAACAGATACAATCTCAACCACGTTCTTTTATTTACAGTCGGATATTACATTATCTCGAATATTATTTATATTGATTGTTGTCCACTAAAATGTGAGTTGTGTGATTCTATTGCCTGGTAGTTCCTTAGCTTCATTATTGTCTGTAGAACTTTACCTGCATACACAGTAGCGTCAATTAGTTCTTTGATTTGCAATAGACTACATATACTTGCATGTTTAATTATCTATAGATTAATATTGCTAGTTTTCTATCTTTCCTACCAACAATCGTTTCATGTTGGTGAAGTGTTAATAGAGTTTTATTATTATTGATTTTTGCACACATATACGTTTCAAATCAATTTGGTATCAGAACACAATTAGGTAAGAATTGCATCTTAAGCACTTTTATTTGCTTTCTTGCATTTAGAATTTAAATCTCATTAATAAAAATTATAAAATCCAAAAGACAAATAAAAATTTAGTTTAACATCTAGTTTAGAGTTGTGTATTCTCTTACCTTTAGGAGAGTCTAGTCAATCCCCTATCACCCTATGGATTCCCAACAAGTTGTCACGATGTTCACCATTTTACAAGCCCAGCTTACGGACATTACTCAAACCCTGCACAAAAGTCAAGAGAAATTGGTTAAGCTAGAGACTCCCCTCGAAAACCGCAACAAACGTGAAAGAAAACGTGATCTGTTGACACCATACCAGAATGATCAATACTTGACAAGCAGCCAACTGGATTTGCCAACTTTTGACGATCATCTGAATTATTTGGTCGTTCAGATCCTCAAATTTTTCTGAATTGGCTACAAAGTATGGACATGTACTTTATTTGGTACCCAATTTTCAAAGCTAAGAAAGTCAGATTCGCTACCATGAAACTGACTGGACAAGCCATCCAATATTGGACAAATATGAAAACTTTGAGGCAAGCCCGATTTCAACAGCCAATAGAAACTCGATATGTTATGAAGGATGAACTCAAGGATAAATATGTGCCATCGTATTACTACAAACATCTTGTTGACAAATGGTGTCAAATCACCTAAGGCAACAAATCCGCCAAAGAATGTCACCGAATTCAACGAGTTTCTCACTCGCTATAACATCCTAGGCATAAAGAGTGACGCTCAAGTCTTTTCCCAATTTAGATCTACACTTAGAGTAGACCTGAAAAATGAGTTACGGAATCGTAAAATTACTGAGCTTAAAAAAGCCTATGCATTAGTTCGAGATTTAGATACCTTCAAGTCTAACTACACCACTAGGAGTTACGAAAAATCGTCTGTGTCTAAACCTTCCTCCTCTTCACAGTCTCTTAAGTCTAGTTCCCATATTCTCATCTTCACGTAAGACTGACTTCAAGAGCAAAAGCAATGAACGAGACAATTGGAGCAAAAGCCCCGAAAGAGATTTCCCCAAAATCAGCACCATTGCCAAATTTCACAAGTGTCAAGGTTATGGTCATGTTGCTACCAACTGTCCAAGGCCAATCAAAGTCTCTATCGATATGAAACTGTCTGTAACAAATTCAAAGTCTACTATGGAAGTCATTTCTCAAGCGGAGGAACCATAAGACTTTGACTCTGACAAAGAGATCAAGAGTGATGACATTGAGAAGTCCAATACTCCAATTGCTCCCAAGAACACCCCAGTGACTTACAGAGTTTACTGATGTTTTCCCTAAAAACCGTACTTTGATTCCTCCCAAAGTCACCCTTGTGATTACAAGGTTTGTTGATGTCTTTCCGGAAAATCCCCCGGACAAACTGCCACTGATGTGTAACACCCAAAACACTGTTGAGTCTAATTTAGAAGAAGTCATCTACTATGTGGATGAAGAAGAAATAGATTATGACTTCAATGACAATCATGTGAAGACCAAGTTGATGAAAAAGCATGGGAAGGTGAATACATTGCACACAACTGTAGTAAGCAGACACCTTCGACTCACTTACCTGTCGTCAGTACTGCATTTTCACAATTAGGAGAAAAGAACGATTTGAAAGGAACTATGATCTTCCACACGTTCACTAAAATAGGAGACAAGAATTGTAAATTGAATGTGGACTTCCACACGTTCACTAAAATAGGCGACAAGAATTGTAAATTGAATGTGGACTGTGAAAGCTACATCAATGCAATATTCTCCGAACTGGTCGAGAAGGATGGATTAAAGATGTTACACCACTCTCACCCGTTTAAGGTACCATGGATCAAATTCACAACCTTAGGATAAACAACTGTGTCTTGTCCCGGTCGATTATCATCTCTAATTTTAGAGAACCTTATGGCACATGTTAGACACCAAGTCGAAGTTATCCACTGCCTTCCAACCTCAAACTGATAGTCAAACCGAAGTCGTCAATAAGAGTCTAAGAAAGAGTCTTAATGATATAGTTTATGCTTTTATGCCTAGACATCTCATTTATCTTATCCCCATGGTCGATCGCTATAGAATCTTCATCATCATAAAATTCTCTGAGTCTGCATCCTCATTTGCATCATCATTTGCATCCCACGTGCACAAATTACACAAGGAGATCAATGATAAGATGGCTAAAAATAACGCCAACTATAAGTTATGAATTGACATTAGGAAACGATTTAAAACTTTTAATGTTGGTAATGATTTACATGCTTGTATTATTGATCCATTTCAAATTTTAAAGAAACTAGGTGACAATGGTTGTGTTAAAGATTTGCCTGAATCTTTTTGTATCAGTTCTGCCTTCAATATTGAAGATCTAGTGGATTATAAACGCCCTGATTTTAACCTAGTAACCTATTAGATGATGAGCCATCTCATGAGTCTATTTCTGAGAGATCCTCCCCTACACCACTTCCAAATATATTATCCAATTCAACACCTCAAGTTGATAATATCTTGGATGATGAAATTATCACCACCAAAGATGATAGGACTCATAAAAATTTGGTTCAATGGAAAGAAAAACCACCTACTGATGATACGTGGGTAGATCAAAGTGAACTTCAACAAATTGATACTGACATATTGGAGCAGTATGAGAGTTCTACAACTTGTAACTCGCCAAAGTCGAATTCTTTCCAACTCGGGGAGAATGATGTGGACATGGCGCGAGTACCAACGAAGACGCAGATGTGCCACTTCTATCTGGATCGAGTAGTTTTGAGTATTTTTATTTGTTTTTTATTGTATTTTTGTTATTTTAGTTTTGGGTTTATTTTTAGTTTGCTTTTGATTTTAGTACCACATCGGTTATAAGTTGGAACTCAAGTTTTGTATTGCCCATATGTAATCTTTTGAATCAATGAATGAATTGAATAAAGCTTTTGAAATTTCCTCAAATCTGAGTGATATAGATTCCAAAATTCAAACCCTTTAGGAGTGTAAAACCTTAGAGCCTTTGGAAGTGTGAAACCCTAGAGAATTCTATTAGGAGTGTGAAATCTTAGTAGTATTTATCATAGCCTTTTATATAAAAAACCCTAGAAAAAATTCAGAAAAAAGTTCCCAAAATTCCAAAAAAGAAAAAAAAAATGCACATTCATCTTCTACCTCCCTCTCACCCAAAACCCTAGCTCCCACCCTCATCCTTCTCCTGTTGTCGTGCCAGCCACCTCACCGACCCCTTTCTCCTCTCTGTCTGCCACAGCCGCAAACCAACTCTTCATATTCTTCTTCTCCTTCTTATCTTCTCAACTCTGCAACCTAATCCAAACCCCTCTAGACCTCGTCACGAGCTCTTTCTCAACAGTAGCACCAAAGCCCTCCTCCTTGCTGCCTCGTCCTCACGCCCCCGCTCGTGTCCAAGCACCAGCGACCGAGCACGCCAGCCCCAACGCCTCCACCACACACGACAGTGTGTGCCCGTTGCCCGTTGCCCGAGCGCCACCACCACCAAATCCAATAGCCCGCTGCCAGACCGTCGCCGTTGTCGCCGTCGCCCGGCTTCCCGCCACGTCGCCTACGATGAAGACAACACAACCGCCATCACAAATTAACAAAGGAGTTCTGTTGAAGTTCGAGTTCAATTTGGGTTCAGATTCCAACCCGATTCAGATTCTTAATCCGAACCAGATTCAGAGTTTAAGTCATCAGACCCGATTGCTACAATACTTGACCCGCTTCTATAGAACCCAGATCCATTAGCTACAATACCAAACCCGTTCAGTCACAGATAGACTCGTTTACTGCACAAGTTTCATTTTCAGGTTGTATCTCAGCCGTTTGGAGTCTAATTCACATGATTCTCGAAGCAATGGACTCGTGGAGACAAACTATGCACCTACAGCAACATGACAACACTGAGATCGAATACGATTCTCAATAGGTACAATCTCAACCAAGTTCTTTTATTTACGGTCAGATATTACATTATCTCGAATATTATTTACTGTGATTCTGCTGCCTGATAGTTCCTTAACTTCATTATTGCCTGTACAACTTCACCAACATACACAGTAGTGCCAATTAGTTCTTTAATTTGCAATATACTACATAAACTTGCATGTTTAATCATGAATAGATCAATATTGCTAATTTTCTACCTTTCCTACCAAGGATCGTTTCATGTTGGTGAAGTGTTAATTAAGTTTTATTATTATTGATTTTCGCACACGTACACGTTTCACATAAAGACCCTGTGTTTATATCACGGGTCCGCTATATATTTTTCATCTACCACACTTACAGACTCCTGCTTAAGGTGCAGTATGATCATTTGCCACCTTTTCTACGAGTTGGTAGTCTTGATGGTGGTCTTAAGGAAGTTGCTGCTATGATTGCCATGGTTCAATCATGGTTTTCGGCTACCGACTCTTGGCATATATTTCTTGAGGAGGACTACTCTCCAAACTGCTTAGGCAAAATTGACAAGAGTCATATCAGGAGGCAATTCGAGAAGATTTTGACACTATCTCCATTCAGCAGCAGTCTCAAGAAAAGAGCTAACTGAAACTTAAAGAGATAAATCCCAGAGAGGAAGTTGTGCAAGGACTTGGGGCACCATCCCAAAAACTAGCCTTCTAGGTGGAGTTGCCTAAATCAGTATATACCAAAGACCATCCCTATGTCTAGCCGATGTGGGACTATTTGTTCGAACCCAACTCAACAAATTGATGAACAGAAATGTTAAGTAATTCAACTCCGAGAGCTTGTATAGTAGCACTATGTTGCAAAATACCATGTAGGTGAGATTTGGGTTTGTGAATACAGTTTCCTTGTAGAGGAGTGTCAACAGCTGGTTACATGTGGTTTTTTTATGTTAGCCTCACAAATTTCGTCTTGGTAGAATGAGGAGAAGCACTTGGTAACAGATTTGATTACTGATATAAGGAAATTATGGACAAAAGTGGATGAATGAAAAGAACATAGGAATGTGGATGGGACTCAAGGAGGTGCAGTAGTTTGTAGTTGAAAGGCCTTACTCAAGCAGATTCTTCCAACTATACTGTGACGTAAATCATGCAATAAAAAGACTCCTACAAAAATTAAATTAAAAGACTGCACATAGTGAAACAAATCAAGATAAAAACTTAGAAAACTTTTATACCAAGATCAGCATTAAGCACCTTACTAATCAGTTAGTTTACCACAAATATGTGTTGAAAGAAAAAATTATCAGTCTTCAAAGGGATCGACCAAGCATATATACAACAGCAAATCAAACAAAATGGTTTCTTAAATATCAACAAATGTTTATTCCTTTTATATATATAATTTAATTTTCCAATGATATTCAAGATAGCAGTAAAGTATTGAAGTTCTAATTACACATGATGATGTATGAATAGTCTAATTAAACAACTCCTGAGAGCTATAAACTACATCCCAAAGCCGCAAAAGTACCTCCTGCTTCATATATTATCACGCACTGAATAATGATCTCTTTAATTTATAATGTCATTTGCTCCATGTTTCTAATGCTTCTGTCTTTAATGGTCACGTCAGCACCCAGAGCATCAGACTCGACGTACTACTTTAGCCTGCATGATCTAGTGAATCATGAACAAGTTGACGAAGCATAATGAACGTAATCACCTCTAGCTCTAGAAATCTTACATCACATAGCAGCGGTTTCAGAAGTATCTTGAACTGAACGATACTTGGGGTGATATCAGTCTCCTCCAGAATTTTTAATTAATGTTTATCATGCCATTGTCCTGAACCACCCAAGCAAACGAAGAAGGGCAGCGTCCAATACTGGTGATTTCTTTTCAAATCCTGCAATGAAAAGACAAAATTGGATAGAATTAGTCAATTGACTTGATCATGTTTTTGAAGGAGAATGGTGGATCAAAAGAGATCTCCCATGTTTAATTAAACAGCATTCAGTGAAAATACAGAGAAAACCAACATGTATGTTATACCAGCATACTCTTTTATCATCCACCAACTAACATTCAGGACACAAGATTAACTCCTGTTGGTAGGTGGCATCACATTAAATGTGACCGCAAAGAGTCCACATATATCATATCTTTCCACATTATATCATATTTTTGACTACGTTGCAGTTCCTTCAAATAATGTTTTACAGGGAACTGAGTTTCTTGAGGTAGTTTCGTTTTGCCTTAGATTAGAGTTTCTTTAAATGCCTCAAAACTGCCAAATACTATTAACTCCCAAAACATATACTAAAGGGATCAACCTACAACTAGCAATCATATAAGCTTCCAATTTTTGACAACGAATTTCATCAAGTGCAAAGAAAAGTTACCGCTAAAGCAAACCCTTAAATTGATAATCACTATTTTGCAGATAGGGGCAAGCTAGGAAATGAAATGCACAAGAACCAAAGCATTTGAGATAAATCTGGTATTCTTGTTTCTCCATAGAAGATGGGATCCTTGATGCATTATACTTTCCTCCTTTTTTTTCTTCTTTTGTTTCTTTTTAAGTAAAAATGCACTATGCTTTCTAATAGTTGGATTAAGTGGTTATTACCTATATGGCTATATCTTAGACCTTTTTTATCCAGAATTTGCTTACCCAGATCTGCAGCAACTCTATGCGCACACATGATCCCTGAAAAAGCAACAGCAATAACTCCTTGACCAGGAAAACAGCTATCCCCGACACAGTAAAGACCATCTATAGCCTGCAAGTCAAATACCACCAATCATTAGAACAATTTCAGTCAATGATTCAATATATTAAACATTAGAGAACAATAACTGATTCTTGCTATCAAGAATGTACTCACTGTCGTATTGAAAGGCATCCCTAGCAAGCCTTTTGGTATCTTCCTTGGCATTGGGCCATAGGTACCATCATTTCTAGCAAGAAATCTTCTGTGAGTTTTCGGTGTACCCACCTATCATGATCAATCATACAACACCATAAGCAAACAGTGATCTCCAGCATTCAATACTTGCTACACTTTCCTTGAAGACATATGCTAGCTAGTACATATCTTCTAGGCCAATAGCAAAAGTGCATAACTTCAATAAGCAAGCAAATAAAACTGACATATGAGTGTCTTTTATTACATTGAGCTAGATAATAACAAGAATATTCCGTTAAACATAACAATTACCTCTTTTGATCTTATTTTGATTCAGATGCTAATTTACAATTAAAGGAACAATTATTCCCAGATTTAAACAGAAAAGTCATACATGAATGAATAAAAGCTGTGCCAAATTGTCAGCATATGAGGCATAAGAAAATATGCAATACGGAGAAGCGTTATGAGTGGGTGAACATGAATCAAGTGTGAAAGAAAGCGGACTGCCAACAGACACCTGTACCAAATACTCTGTGATTATTACTTTTGAATATCAGGAAGCCATAACAACCTATAAATATGGCACAATGGGATGTATCCTAGCATATCAGATCATCTACTTGATCTCATGTCAACATGCTTTCAAGTATGACTTAAATTTAAAATTAGCACCATGCATACCATCAACTGCCATAATCTCACATTATTGTAGAACGGCTTGTGTTACCTCTTTAAACACTATGGAACTTTTGAGACCGGGAAATAGTTTATTTTCAAGCCTCCTTATGATTTCATCAGCTACAAGGTCCTTTTTCTCTTCATACTCCTTTCCAGAGAGCCCCTAGTGAAAGTAACAGTTCTTTTTCAGAGAGAGCATAAATATCTTCAACATTTCTAGAAACTAGAATTGACATTGCACTTGAATGTAACCATTTTTTCCTCCTCATATAACAGACTATCAGAAATTAGGAATGTGAAAATGAAATTGCTCATATAGACTGCTACCTTCCAGTCGTCCATGGATGATGTTGTAAATATATGAAGAATATGATGTCCTTCTGGAGCCAATGATGGATCAAGTACAGTTGGAATGCTCAAAAATATGCTTCCATAAGGCATCTCCAACCTATTCCAGTCATCCTGCATATACCCATGTTAGCTACAAAGATGGGTGTAATGCCGATCTTTTACGACAAAGCTGTGCGCTTTTATAGATCCACAACCAATGATAATCTAGGAGCTTCCCAATACCTCAAGAATGAAATGGTGGCAATCTGTATCAGGAGGCAAAACTGAGGCTTTGACTCCCATGTGTATGGAAAGAAATGATGGTGCCTTAACATATATTCTTTGGAAATTTTTCTCCTCTTCAGGTAGTTCATCAACTTTGACAAGCTTTCCTGGGATTTTGAGAATGAGATGTGACACAGACCAAATTAAAACTATGCATTAATTATAAACCTTAACACTACACAAAGAAATATTGTCATCAATATGTAAAAATGAACAGATGTATTCTGATAATGTATAAAGAGTAAAATATTCAGTTGCCAAATTGTTGTAAAATGAATCATACTTTCAAGGTGATTTTTAATGTGTAAGTAAGTGTCTGTTGGTGATTATGTTCTTACATGTAGGTATCCGCATCATGACTATAGCTATTATTTTCATACTGTTTATTTAATTGTTCTACATTTGTTTCTTGGTTTCAGGATGATTTATTTGATTACTTAGCTCCCTGTTAGCTACAACTCTATCGGCCAAAAAATTGGCTCGTAGAGTTTTGATCTCAGGCTGCCAGCTTGGCACAAAACCTCTGTCAAATCTTGTGGAGCTTATGATGAATATTGACAGACAAGTACGATACGCTATCATTGATCTCATGACTTCTAATGTACATCTACATATATCTTGTTCAATTATTCATTCAAGTTTAAGGACATACCATTTCTCATGGTGAACATCCTAGGCCTGGCGGACCCATTCAAGTAGAAATATTATTCATTATCTCTGAACCTCTGACACTGGTTTTAGAATAGTTATGGTTCAGTATGTATTAGTCATAATTACAACTGGTCCTGGGCAATCCTTTTATAATATCCTAATCGACTCCACAGACATGATATATATGTGAAATCTCCCTTTTAATCCTTTCCGTGCACAACACTAAAGCAGTATGAAAGAAGCCTGAAAATTCAAGATTTTCAGTCAGATCAAGTCCAATGATGATGGTCCAACAATAGAAGTTTATATGATATCTTCACTGTGTCATCAAGACTATTGTCACATTACATTAAAAAAGATTGTCAAACCAGTTAGACCCTGCTCCTTTTGGCAACTTCTTGGCTTCATATAAACTATCTTCAGTCTCATCAAAAAAGAGCAGATCTGCAAGAGAAATCAACAAGGTGTTGTTTCTAATATTGATCCTCCTCAGTCCATACAGTTATACCGTGAACGTTTCCCCCAATATTAGCTAAATAATCCACTTCAGCCTAGCATTTTTTGTAGATATAAAGAGCAAACTATTCAACGAAATCAGATCCAAACATGCCAAATTTCAGTGAGCACGTCTCTTTCACTAATGATATGTCAGCAATTTAAATAGTCATAATCCACTGAATTCCTTCTCATACCTCTTTAATCTCCAGAATAGAGTGTAATGACAGAGGCGATGCCAATCTGAATGGCCTTGTTCATATCTTACTTTGCCCCACCTTTTTCACAAAAAAGGAAAAGAAAAGGGGGAAAAAAGAAAAAAAGGAAAAGGAGGAGAAGCAGGAGGCGGAAAAAAAGAAAGAAAATCCCAGATGAAGCAGATGCTGTCACCCCTCTACTCGTCACAAAAGCACCTACAGGAACACAGCCTGAACGAAGTTTCCAAAACCAACTCTGGACTCAGAAGCAAATATTTCAGAATGCAACTTTTGCTTCCTTTATTTACCCAATATTCTGCAAACTACCTCTCCTGCCTTATGTCGGGCCTATGGTGCAATGATGTAAATTTTCTGTAGGGTAGCAATCTTAGCTGCAACAAGGGGAAAAAAGAACAAAAAGAATATTCTTTTGATGATTATGCTGCTCCCCTGACTATTGAAAAAGAGGACAGTGACCAATTACTAAACTTAAATTCTGGAAAGGGCACAGATGATTTTGGAAGGATAAAAATACTTGATTAAGGACTTGGTTCTGGGTGGGAAGGAGATGAGAAAAAGTTTTCGCATTGATAGCAAGCCCTATTGTGACGTGAGCTCAATCCATGTCTCTTGGTGGCGAATCTCCTATTTTGGAACAAGTCCTATGACAACCTGCTAATGCAATATATCTTGTGATAATAAGTACAACTATCTGGTTTTGATCAATAATTGCAACTTGAACTTGAGACAGGACTTGCATAATGTGATTATTGTTACTCCAACATTTATAATGGAAATCTTTTGGTGGTTTGCCAAACATTACAAGAGAAGAAAATTACTGGGAGATAAAAGGGGTGTTATCACTTGTGTGTCATGGGAACTATCAAAGAAAAAAATCTAAATTTGTTAACAAGATAGTAAAGGATAACATTTTCTATGAAATATTGGTTGAAGTTGAGGCATGAGTGAAAAATACCATGCCACACTAATATCAGTATGAACAAGTTTTCTCAGATGTTAATATAGTTTAGAATTATCTGGTCAAGAGCATACCAAAGGTATCCCATCTAGTAGCATTCGATATAACTGTTTTAGAGAAAAACTCCCTCCCATCCGCAAGCCTAACTCCTACCTACAAAACTCAAAAAAAAATTGAAATAACATTAGAAACAAGTCATATTCCCAGCTGCAAGTCTCTATGTTACTACTGAGAGCAAGTTTTTAATAGTTATATAACATAGCACTCACAGCCTTTCCATTCTCAAGAATAATGCTGGTTACATTTGCTTTGTAAAGTATGTTACTGCCTTTATCTGCCAGGCCTTTGGCCAAAGACTTTGCAATTCCACCAACACCGCCAACTGGATAATTAATCCCCCCAAAATGTCTGTCGCATAAAACCTGTCAGGTTAATAGAAATAGTAAGTGAAGATGAACAGTTAAACATTCTCAATTTCTGAGGGCCTCACTTACCATGCTCGCATTGATCATTGGTGTTTGCAAAGCGTTAACTGTACTCACAATGAAACACTGCAGAGAGACAAACCATTACAGGTTGCTTCTTCCTCAAAAAGAAATAAAAAATTAAAAAAAATTAAGAAATGTTGCTACTTGGTTCAAAAGTTGAAAAGCTAAAAGATATTCCAAAGCAGATCCAAGAAGTGTTTTAAGGAATCATGGATATGAACAAGTACTTGATGACAAAAAAAATCATACCTCAGCATCTATGAAAGACAATAACTGAGGGTCTTTTATGAACTTTCGAGCTATATCCCCAGCATTCTGTGGCAGATAATAAGCTGCAAAGGGAAACAATATACGAAGCGAAAGTCAACTACAAGACAGCTATTGGACTTCTGCATCATATTACTTGCTTTAGCAATAACAATAACATGGTACAGCAATTAAAGTTTATATCACTTGGAGAGGTTTACACTATTAGTCTCTAGCAAATGCTTCTATTTAGTTTCCATCCCATTCTTGCAATAGTTCTACTTTGCTCTTTCAGTGCCTCAGCGTTGAATGTAGTTCTCTATATAGAAAAAACTATAATCTTTTAGCTATTTCCCCTTCTTCTAAACTCTTTTTTTTTAAATCTAGGAGGATTTCAAAGTGTTATTCCTTGGCTGCAAAACCAAACCAATAAGATAAATTTCCTACCTGCTAACTAATCTAGTGTCCCTAGAATTTATGACTTGTCCATTATCTCCTTAACAAATAACATGGCACCAAACTAAAGAGTTTGACATTGGGTTAACAGTGGGTCATAAAATTTGGTACAATTCTTCATGGATTCTGTGCTACATAGCCAACCCTATTGTGATCGGGAAAAGGCTTAAATGATGATGATGATAGATGGTAGGTGATAGATGATAAATGTTATATCATTATTCAATTCCATCAGCATTCCAGTAATTACCAAGAGTCAAGCATTCCAGTGGCTTCTTTAAAAACTGCCCAAATAGATATATTGGCTCCTCAAGCGACTTTAACTCCAATGAATTCAAAGCATTGAAGATCTGTTCATGTAAGATCATGCATTTTCATTATGATAGCCAGAAAACTTTGAGAGATGAAAATCACAGCTATTCACAAGTTAAAATATATACCTTCCAGCACTCGCTGTAAAATTTGTTAATCCCTTCTTTTTCGTGAGGGAACTTACTAATAAGTTCTGCCTGGAACTCATTGTAGTCCTTATGAACACGAACAGAGAGACCGCGTGGAAGGTGGAAGTGGACAGTTGTGGGATCAGGTACCACCTCCATCCTACAGCCAACTGCTGCTAATGCTTGGGTAATTAAGTTTAAGTTACCCTGTCATCATGGAATCGTGATATTAATGATCAGCATAAGAGCCCTTTTTACAAAAACAACTAATCAACGGATGGCATACATGGAATAGGAGAAGGGCATACATGGAATAGGAGAAGGAAATGCTTGCGATTTGGAACAAAAGATAAAACAGTATAAATATGAAGATCCTCAACTCTAACTCTAATAATGGACAATGAGGATCAATATAAGGTGACTATGCCATAAGATTTTCATCAGGGTCTGGCAGTTTCACATTACACATGTAAAACATCTATAGTTCCTGGTCACATCAGTGTTCTGCTTGCAGGTGAATTATTTGCCAATCACCCATACAAAAAAGAAATATCCAACAAAGTAAGGACTTTGAATATATAATAAATTCGTAATTCAGTAAAAACTCCACTTCCCAAGCCAGCAAAACTTAATGGAAGATATGCGCCGGTGCATATTAAATATCCGCTTTGGACTTATATACTTTTAAAAAGCGTACATATATCATAAGTATTATTCTTGTGATGCAGTTTATATTACATGTCTCACGTGTATTGTGAATTAAAAATTTTGACAGATAGATATATTTTATATCTTAATCTTTCCATGCATGTCCTCTAAATCTTTTAGTGAGTCTGTTGAGGAGAGTTAACTCCTGCAAAAATTTCTCTAAGCTAAACTTATTGTGACACTTTGAAATGTAAAGTCAAATTGTAAATTGTAAGAAGTCTTAAGTCTCCTATATTCCCGTTTTTCCTAATTCATGCAATTTGTAAAAAAGAACCTACTTTTGAGCCAAAGTCATCCATAAATTACAATATGTATCTACCTAGCAATAATCCATTTGATTGGGGACTAATCTAGACCCCATTTTGCCAAGCTGCACAAAAGCAAAAAGAATCAAATCAAACCCAATTCCATATTCAGCACAGCTATTAACACAAGCAATTAGAGAAGAGAATGGACCTTGTCGCTGAACCCGAACATCACCGAGGACCCAACATCGAAAGTGAATCCCTCTCTCTCATAGAACCCAGAGCTCCCACCAGGTATCAAATACTTCTCAAGCACCAAAACCCTAGCTCCCTTCACCGCGAGCTGAGTTCCCGCCACCAGCCCACCGATTCCCGACCCGATCACGATCGCGTCGTACTCCTCTCCCTTCCCCTTCTCCTCTCTCTCACCGCCCTCCACCACTCTCTGGGGGCTCAGAACCGCCCTCGGGATTCTAAACCCTAATTTCACGCCTCCCTTCCCTCTCTTAAAGCACTTCGATTCCAAAGAGAGGAGGCTAAATTTTGGGGATTGGGGTTCTAGGGTTTTGGATGGGGCCAAGGAGGGGGGAAGAGAAAACCCTAATTTCAGCATAATTGGGAATCAAAGAACGGGTTCTTTCTTCCTCTTTTTCTTCTAGATTTTGAGCGGATTTCAGTGATTTTAAAGTGAGGGAGGAGATGAGGGAATTTTGGGGAAAACAGTCGGTAGGGATTCGAAGGAGAAAGAGACAAAAATTGAGTGGGAAGAGAGAGAGAGAGAGAGACGACAGCAGGCTTTCGCGCGTTTTTTTTCAGCCGTTCTAACCGTAACGGTTTGTTTCTTCTCTTTTGTTTATAACGCCTGCGGTCGGAATATTCGGCCGTCAGTTCATTACGGCAAGGAGCGACCGCTTTTTTCGGCTTAAGATTTTTTTTTTCCTTTTTTTCTTTTGTTTTTCTTGTATGCAAAAAGGGAAAAAATAGTTCGGCCAGAATTGCAAATGTTGGTGATCAAAATCATATCTATACAATTTGGTTCGGTGAAGCTCTAAAAGAGGAGAGACTACTAACGTGTTCCAAGATAGCAGGAGAAAAATAATCTTGTCATATGAATTTTGCATTCTATTTTTCTAGCTCGATCTTAACTCTCAAGTATGAAGATCTAGATCGTCCGCTATTTATGAGCATTTGACCCTCTCTTTCAAGACGAAAGCATAACGTTCAAAAGTAAAACTGCAAGTGATGGTGTTTGCTTTATAGTAGCTGGCAACTAAGCATGGTCTATAAGTTTTAAGAGTTTCGACCTCCTATGGTCAGAGTTATAATCGATTTGATCGCAGTTAATAATATGTAGAAGGGTTTTTTTATTAACTCCCAATTATAAAATCAAGGCAATAGGTTTTTAAAGAACAGAGATGATCATCAAACCGAATAGCTTATATATGCAATATAATTATTTCCTTAACTCAAATGAAAAGTTGTGTAAATAGAAGTGTTACCCATTCAAATTAATGTGTTGAATAATTTCATATTTTCAACAATTTGAGAAAATATATTAATATGTGCTCAACAATTCGCCCAATAGGGTTATTTTTTATTTTCATCTGAAAATTATCCTGCTTCGAGATATTCTTTATTTTACTTGTTCATGTGCACACATGCCAGAAAATCTAGTGCAACATAATATTCACCTTTGATAGTGGCAACTATGTGTAGAGGACCAAAGGAAACAATTATAATTCTATTAGAAAGTAGCAGTTTGATTGTATCTAAATTCATTGAAATTTATTCGCAGAATGAGCTTGAAACCTTTTCAACTGGACTCCATCAGCTCTCTGATGCCCACCTCTCTTCCCCTCCCCCTCCTCATGTGAAGGAAACCATCTGTATTAGAACCCACCCAATTTCTCTCTCTTCACTCTCTCGTCAATTACTCACTGGTAGATCGAAGGTTTTTGAGAAGGTCCACGGGCCAACAACGACAATAGCTTCTCACCGGTAGAATAGGCGGCTCTTTGTGAGGCTACGGAGGCAGCGCTTGAGAAGGTAAAGTCAACGGTTGGGGAAATCGATGGTGGTTGCAAAAACGACATTCTTCGCATATAGTGGTAATGGAGTATATTCGAAGCCTGAGAAAATTTGTAAGAAGATGAATCAAAGAAGGAGAAAGAATGACCAAAGAGAAATTAAAAAGCAAAAATAATCATCGACAGGAGGGAGAGAGAGAGAGGGGAAGAGGATGAAGAATATTTTATAATCTTTTTTTCATTGTACATGTAACTTTTGTTGGAAAACGAGGAATTTTAAGTGAATTTTAAGCTATAATCAGGTGTGACCCATTGCTAGAAACACGCGGATGATGGTTGGAGTGTGTTCTCCTTCTATTGAGGATGAATGTGATATATTCACATGTTCAATTCTGTTTCCGAATGAATAAGATATTCAAATCGGAAGTTGGTCTAATTCAATAGCTAAAAGGCGACTAAAAAGAGTAAAAACTATTTAATCCCACATTAGATATGGTGTGAAAATTTGAATGGTTTAAATATGAAAAGTTGGGAGCTAAAGACGTACTCGCGCGCGCGCCGTCACTGCCTGTCCAAATCAGACATAGATTCTTCTGCCCGTCCAAATTTACAGGAGTTATGCTAGAATATTTATCTCTATAAATATTACTGTTGATATATTGATTACATTGAGGATGACTTATACCTGTCTCCTTGGTGTTTAACTAAATAATAGAATTGAAAGATGGTTTTGTAATTAAGGAACGTTCTATCGAATGAAAAAAACTCTCACCTTATTTTCACCGACCTGGCCAATTAAATCGGTTGATCTTGATTAGTTGTCAGAACTAACACTCTTAAGATAATTATTTTTATTGAAGTTACTAACTTCTACTCTGCCTGAATGCAGAAGATGTCTGAAACTAATCTTGAAGATAGTTCCAGTAGGGCACTGAATGTGCCGATCCAGACAATAGTGTCTGCTCCACTTCCTAACCCGAAGTCGGAGAAGTCAGAAAAATTTGATGGCACAAAATTCAAAAGGTGGCAACAGAAGATGCTTTTCTACCTGACCACTCTACATCTGGCTAAATTCATGCAAGAAGATCCACCAGAACCCGAAACTTATCAGGACTCTTTCCTTGCAGTCGATGCATGGACACAAAATGACTTCCTTTGCTAAAACTATATTTTAAACGGACTGGATGACTCTATCTACAATGTCTACAATCCTATCCTAACGGCAAAGAAGTTGTGGGCAAGTCTCGACAAAAAGTATAAGACCGAGGATGTCGGTAGTAAGAAGTTCATCGTGGGACGATTTCTTGAGTACAAGATGATGAATAGTAAGATTGTGATCAGTCAAGTACAAAAGTTTCAACTTATCTTGCATGAGATAGAGGTTGAAGGCAAGATTCTACCTGAAACTTTTCAGGTTACTACTATTATGGAGAAACTCTCACCTGCGTGGAGAGATTTCAAAAACTACCTGAAGCACAAGCGTAAGGAGCTGAAGTTGAAAGATCTCATTGTGAGACGTAGGATTGAGGACAATCGAAAATCCGAGAAGAGGAGTAATAAGAACTCCTATGAGGCCAAGGCAAATGTGATCGAAGACTCGAAAGGGAAAGCGTCTACTTTCAAGGGCTTGAAGCGGAAGAAGACTGCTCTGAGGTACAAAAGTAAGGACCAAGAAGGTAAGAACAAGCGCTTCAATGGACTTGCTACATCTGCAACAAGAAGGGACATAAGGCTAATGAATGTCACAGTCGTCCCAAGAAGAACAAAAAGGACCAGCCACAAGCAAACATGACCGACCATGTGTCGCAAAGTTTATCAGTTGTGGTATCAGAAGTGAATCTGACAACCAATAACAAGGATTGGTGTGCGGACATAAAGGCTACCAGGGACATCTGCTCCGAGAAAATACTATTCGCTGAATATCAAAAATTGGAGCATGATGAGCAACTGTTCATGGGCAACTCAGCCATCTTTAAGGTTGACGAAAAGGAAAAAGTCATACCGAAATAGACATCTGAAAAGAAACTCTCACTGAAGATGCGTTGCATGTTCTGGATGTCCGCAAGAGCCTAATCTCCGGATCAATTTTGGTAAAAAAGGGTTTTAGAATAATTTTTGAATCAGATAAATTTGTACTTACTAAGAGAGGAATGTATGTGGGCAAGAGTTATCTTGTTGATGGCCTGTTTAAGGCCAATGTTGTCGTTGTGAAAAAAAATATCTGTACCCTAAACTCATAAATAAAATAAAGTATTATGTTTATTTGCTTGAATCTCTTATATTATGGCATGTTAGATTAGGGCATGTAAATTATAAGTCTCTACAGAACTTGTCTAATTTAAGATATATTCTTAAACTCAACTTGGAAGAAATTCGCAAGTGCGAGATATGTATTGAGGCCAAGTTCGCGAAAAACTTTTTTTCCTCAATTGATCGAAATACAAAACCTTGAGGATTAATTCATAGCGGCTTGTGTAACTTAAAGTTTGCGCCAACAAAAAGCGAAAAAGTATTTTTTTACTTTTATTGATGATTGTACAAGATATTGTTATATGTATCTTCTAAACAGTAAGGATGAGGCAATGAGTATGTTTATAACATATAAAGCTGAGGTTGAGAATCAACTCAATAAGAATATAAAGATTCTAAAATCCGATCGAGGCGGAGAATATGAATCAAATGAATTCATTAAGTTATGTGCTAAATTTGGTGTAATCCATCAAACTACAACACAATATACTTCTCAGCAGAATGGGATTGCAGAACTTTGAAGGAGATGGTCAATTCCATACTTGTAAGTTGCGGAGCACCGCAGAACTTGTGGGGGGAAGCTCTGTTAACCGTAAACTATATTCTAAACAGAGTACCCCATAAGAAACTTAGTTTATACTATTTGAGGTATGGCATGGAAGACCACCTTCCTACCATTACCTCAAAATGTGGGGGTGCCTTGCAAAAGTTCTAGCACCACTACCTAAAAGACTAAGTTGGGATCAAAAATAAAGGATTGTACCTTGAATAGCAGTGCCTATAGATTTTTGGTACACAAATTAGAAATACTCGATATTCATGTAAACATGATTATCGAATATAGAGATGTCGTGATCTTTGAAGACGTCTTTCCGTACAAACAGGGAGAAGACTTCTGAGAAAAGAACACATGAAACAGCCTTCAGGGATGAAGTCAATGCGAAAGCTGAACCAAGATGGAGTACGAGACCGAGAATCTCTAAATTCTTTTGTCCAGACTTCATAGCATATACGCTTGAAAGCGAGCCTCAAACATATAAGGAAGTTATGTCTACCCTAGAAGCACAAATGGTAAGTTGACACGAGTTATAGTTACACTGTAATATACATACACCATCCATATTATGATATTCAGTCCATTTGAAATTGACCGTCCTTTTGGAAATCCTTATCTTTGATTTTTGATATCCTTGATTTCTACTCTTCTTTTAGAGTGATCCGGATTTTCATCTTGCTTCTCGTCCTCCTTCTCGATTCTATTCCTTGACTTTATCTCTTGAGATTGGTTACTCCTTACTGAAGTCGGTCAGAAGTCAGAGTAGCGCAGCGGAAGCGTGGTGAATCTTTGATACGCCAAGAAGCGACATGAAGATTGTTTGTCTCCTCTTTTAATTTTGATTTCTTTTTTACTATTCCCTGCCCTATTGAAATTTCGGGGACAAAATTTTTATAAGGTGGGTAGAATGTAATATCCCTAACTTAAAATACTGTATTTTTATTTTTCTAAAGTATTTATTTTGATTTACTAATTATTTTATTAACTTGATTTATAGTTATTATTATTAAATATACAAAATTATTTTGAGATAGTAAATGGTAATTTGGTTTTATGTTTACCATTATTTTTCATTAACATTTCTTTTACTAATTATTATTATTTTTATTTCTATTAGTTGTTAATATTAGTAGTAGTTATTTTTATTATTATTATTCTTTCATTATGATTATTATTTATTGTTATTACTATTAGTGTTATTATTATTAATATTTTTGGTGTTTATTAATTATTATTAGTGTTTGTATTTAATAGTTGTATTAATATTGGTTGTAGTAGTAGTTAATTCTATTATTAATTCATTATGATAATTATTTATTTTTATTTAGTGCTACTATTATTGTTGTCATTGTTATTGTTAATTAGGATTATTATTATTGCTTGGTAATAATTACTATTATTTATTAAGATTATTATTGTTTTTTATAATTATTTCATATATTAATATTGTTGTTGTCGCTAATTAATTATCATTATTATTAAGGTTATTATAGTTCTTATTATTATTTCTTCTTTTTAATCCTATATCCATACCCTTACCCGTTATCCTCTTTTATCCCCATACTCATGATCCTATATCCAAGTCCAAACCCGAAACCCTATATCTCTCTCCCTATATATATAGTAATCTAAACCCAATAACCCACTTACCCAATATAACACCCTACTATATAATCTCATCTTAACCTAACCCTAAACCTATTCTAATCATTCCTTAATAAGCTAATCTCCACCCCCACAGTTGAGATCTCCTTCTCCCTGGCGCCTTACGCCATTGCATCATCTCCTCCTCTTCTTTGTGGTCGGATCACCCCTCCGCCGGAGCCATGCTTAGCCTTCTCCCCCTCCATGGCCTCGCAAGGCCCAGGCCAACAACCCTCCATGCACAGCCCGGCCGAGCACGACTTCACCCATCCTCCCCATGTGCGCCACCATCTCCCCCAACACCCTGCCGCCCTCCTCCTTGATCACCCACCACCTGGCCGATTGTACCAGGCCAGGCAGAGCCCCATCTCCCTATGCCGCAGACCCACAACAATAGCCCCTCTTTGTCGTGCCTCCTCCCCTCTTGGTCGGGCCCCTTTGCTTGCATCACAGCGCCTTCCCCCTCCTATGCCAGCACAACCCTCGCGACCAAGCCGCCTCTCCCTCCATCTGCAACCACAGCCGTACTTTTCCCCCTCCAAGTTGTCGTGCCCCTCTACATCACACCATGGATGAGCTCGGCAGCCTAAGTCCCCGCACAGCCACAGATCTAGCCCCCTTTGCGGAGCCCGGAGCCACTCGAGCCCCGAGCACCACTCCGGCGAGCTCCGTGGTGTTTCGATCTCCTCTGCGGGCACTTCGGCGAGCCCCCGTTGTCCTCCACCTCCTCCGCAGGCCGCCGTCGACAGCCATCACCATGGTCGGCAACACCTAAGTGTGAGTTGTCTCCCCTCTCTCTTTATAATTTAGTATGCATGAGTATGTTTTAATGTACATGTGTGTGTTGTATAATTATGTGCATGAATTATAATGTGGTACCTTTGTAATTATATATGTGATGTGTATTGATTTGTGTGTGGGTAATTATGTGTGCTAAAATATATTATGTAAGTGCATGTGTGGTTATGTATATATTAAGTGTAAGCATGTATGTGTGTGTGTGAATGTATATTGTATACATATGTGTATGGGTGTATATTTGTATTCATATGAGTTATTGTGTTTGAATACGTGTTACAGCGTTTCAGACTCATTCATGAGATCCGGACCCATTGCAGGAGATCAGAACCTGATTCAGATTTGTACCCGTTGTGGACCCGATATACAGGCGATTCGAAGACCGATTCATGAGATGATCCGTAGATCAGTATCGGTTCATGCAGTGAAGACCAGATGATGATTCGGTTCCAAAACTGCGTCATTTCATGTGAGTGTTTGTTCATGTGTATTTCCTTATTTATCATTATAGGTATGCATTTACATATTATTCTTATCATTTCATGTGACTTTCTGTTATATTTTATTAGTTTGATTACTTGTATCACTTCATGAGACATCAATGATTATTCATTTTGTTTATGTAGTCGATATGAACTTGTATCAGCGTCATTTCATATGTTGGCAGTTTGTTACTGTTGGCTTAGGCCTAGTTTTGATACACCTTAGACTGTGACTTGACTCGGCTCGATCTTAAGGTTGATATAATTTGTATTAGTTATCAGATTTGATATTCATGTATTTGATGATTATTTCCGATCAGAACTCTTTTGGATATTATGGACAAGTAGATATGATGTCTCTACCGATATTAGACGATTAAGAGATACCACAGATAATGGATCAGATGTAGTTGATGTTAGACATTTCGGGACTCAATGTTTTGTCATCAGGATATTAGTATTTTTGTTAGTTCTTACTTAGTTATTTATTATGCTGGATTCGGTCTTAGTTGTGAGAAAAGTTGGATTGTGGTTTGGATTAATCTGGAGTTGGAGTTAATCTAAAATTTACATTTTTTATATCGGATCTTGAACTCATTAAGATAGGCTTGACGTAGCTGGATCTATAGTTGTGAGTATTTGGGATTTATTTAGATGATATTTTGTTGATATTGAGTATCAGAAGTAGATATTCTAAACCATATGTTATTTGAGGATGATTCCCTTACTTCGTTATGATTTCGGTATCTGTTGACTTGTTGATCTCGAGGATATACCATGTGCTTCATGTTTAGTTACTGATTATTTCAGTTAATAGAGATTGAGTTATTGTGATAGTGATCTGGTCGATATCGGTGATCTTATACTTCATAGTTATCAGATAGCAGTCATCACTTTATCAGTTATTGGTGAGACTATTTATTGGTGATCATATGATGTATTTCAGAATTTATAGTAGTTATCAGGTATCGGTACCAGTCACCAGTTGTTAGTGGCACCATTGTGTTGTGGCTATATCTCCAGTATCCTATTTCAGATCTCAGATATTAGTTGTCAGCTACTCAGTTGTCAGATATTAGTTGTCAGTTGTCAGATTATCAGCTAGTATTGATATCAATTGTTGTTGGAGATATCAGTTACTATTACATATTAAATCACATTAATTGCTTATTAATAAAAGACATCATAACCCGGGGAACATGAGTAATTGCCTGATGATGCATGTCATGTATTTGGGAAGGACTTATAATGGTACCGAGTTGTGCGTTCCAACCATGGGGAACCAAGATAGTACTGATTACCTAGTTATTCAGTTGTCAGTGGTCAGGGTTATGCCCAGATTAGGTGCCACACTAGTTGTCTTTTCGTGTGAGACTGTGGTCTCAGTTATTAAAGCCTTGCGGTTTGTCCTGATTCAGCGCCAGGGGTGCTAGACCGTGGTATCGGGAATACATGATACCCTTCCAAAACACATGCATTACATTGGCGGGCAGTTACAATAACGATAACTTTGCTTGATATGTGAGAAAATGGCTGTGGTATGGGACACAGCTAAGTACTGCATTAGTTAGGTTAATAATAACCAAGCAGACTAGTGACATATGCTAGGTTGCACATCTTGACATCAGTTGTTTGTTTATAATTATAATAGTTGCCTTTTTTCTTCATACATGTTGTTATTCAGTTATACTTCAGTTGTCTGTTTATCATGTTATTTAGTTATCTTCTGTCTGCAGTTTATCTTGTTATTATTCTGTGCACATTGTTTATATACACGAGCACTTCTCTTTACGCACACACTCACTGGGTGGCTTTCTGACGACCTTGAATTTGCACGTCCAGATATTGGACATTTTTTTATATTATTCAGGTGTTCGATGAGACCGTACGCTTCGCAAGGAACTGGAGTTTCTTCCTATTTGATTCCGGTATTCTTATCTTTCTTACCTTTCTGTTATTTCCTGATTCTCGATATATCAAACTCAGTTATTATTCCAGTTCTTATTTATATGATATCATGCGTGGATACTTAAATGTGATATTTCAGTAATCATGTTTCATTATAGTTTCAATTTATAGCTTGTTTCGGGTTACTTAAGGCTTAGTGCGTATACGTGAGGTATTTTTCTTGCGTATATGCGTCGCCGACTCGCATCACGTCTCTACTTCAGTGTATTTTGGGAAGCGGGGCGTGACATGCCTCCTGGCAGTAAATCAATATAAAATAAGTGAATTTTCGTAAGAAAATTAAGACCCGATGAATCTATTGATAAGTACAAGGTTAGGTTAGTAGTCAATGGTTATCAATAAAAAGAAGAACTTGACTACTTCGATATTTATTCGCCAGTAACAAGAATAATATCTATTCGGATGTTAATTACGATTGCAGCATAGTAAAACTTAGATATACATCAAATAGATGTCAAGACTGCAGTCTTAAATGGCGAATTAAATGAAGAAATATACATGGAGCAACCTGAAAGATTTATAGTTAAGGGCCAAGAATACAAAGTGTGTAAACTGGTCAAATCTTTATATGGCCTAAAATAGGCTCCAAAACAATGGCATGAGAAACTCAATAGTGTCATGATCAAAGATCGGTTCACTATCAATGAATGTGATAAGTGTGTTTATACTAAAACAGTTGAAAATGCATGTATCATTGTTTGTAATTATGTAGATGACATGTTAATATTTGGGACTAATATTGAGGTTATTAAGTCCATAAAAAGGATGATCTCAACCAACTTTTACATGAAGGATCTGAGGGTTACTGATGTAATTTTAGAAATTAAAATCACTAAAACACTAGATGGACTCAGTCTATCTTAATCTCATTACGTGGATAAGATGATAGAAAGATTTAAGGAACATGGGATAAAGTGAATACAAATCATTTTCTCCCACACATCCACCTTCGCAAGAATACAGGAACTGAAAAATGACATTTGGAGTATTCTTAAATCATCAGAAGTTTAATGTATTTAATGAATTGCACTAGAGCCGATATTGCTTTCGTCGTAAGCAAATTGAGCATATACACTAGCAATCATAGTGATGATCATTGGACTGTCCTACTATGAGTAGTAAGCTATGTATCTAATACCAAGGAATATGCCTTGAGATATGAAAAGTAACCACATGTACTTGAAGGGTATAACAATGTAAATTAGATTGCAGATTCTGAGAAATTGAAATCAGGCGGATACATCTTTGCTCTCGGAGGCGCGGCGGTATCTTGAAAATCCTCCAAACAAACTTGCATAGTCTGTTCTATAATAGAATCGGAATTTATAGCCTTGAATAAGGCTAGAGAAAAAGCAGAATGACTTCGATAATTTTTATAGGATATACCATTGTGGTCTAAACCAGTGCCCGTCATATGCATTCACTGTGATAATCAAGCAACAATATCTAGGACATAAAACTTTACATATAAAAGTAAGTCTAGACACATCCGTCATAGACATAACACCATTAGGCAGTTGCTCTCAAATAGATTTATCTCTATTGATTTTGTATCGTCAAAAGATAACCAAGCTTATCCGTTTACTAAAAATTTGAGTAGAGAACGTATAACTGCGCGTCGAGTGAAATAGAGCTAAAAGCCTAACTATACCTAGTCAGCTTAATGAAAATCTCACTTCACGATTGGAGATCCCACAGACTAAGTACAAGAGGAAAAATTAATTATGATTGACACTGCGAGTAAGCACTTAGGAGTTTGACTTCAACCCATTCTTATGGTGCACCCAAGTACTTTCTACAACAGGATTTAGGATAAGCTTAACGCTTTTATTGTGCCTATAATTTGTTATCAAAACAAGTGGGGGTAGAGTAGATTACTCTTAATAGAATGATCACCTATGTGAACGTAGAGCTGGGTCGGCTCTTTGAGAGTCTCTATAGAAGCTGAGATTTCCTAAACACACTCTCTGAAATTAAGAATATCTAGGGCCAAAATGGACACAACCGAGAATCAAAGTTAATTTTGGAAAGTTGCTGTGTCTTGTTGACTTGGCTTACGTTAAACAGCTGACAATTTAAAACCTAGTTCACTGATTGGCTAGTAAGTCTTAGAAGGCTTTCGTTGTAGAATATTCAAGACCTAATTCACCTAACCTTATGTAGTTTCTTTCTTAAAATACCTTTCACTATAGAGTCAAGTTTCATAGTATGTTTATTTCTTGAATCTCCATTCATTGTGGGAGGTTGCTAGAAAATGAGAAATTTCAAGTGAATTTTAAGCTGAATTCAGGCATGATCCGTTACCAGAAATACACGGATGATGGTTGGAGTGTGTTCAACTTCTATTGGAATGAACGTAGTATATTCACATGTTCACTTTTATTTTTGAATGAATGAGATATTCAGGTCAGAAGTTGGCCTAATTCAATGCTAAAAATGGACCAAAAGAAGTAGAAATTCTTTAATCTCACATTAGATGTGGTGTGAAAAGTTGATTAGTTTATATATGAAAAGTTGGGAGCTAAGGACGTGTCCTTAGGGTACTTTGAGTTTTCACGCGTATTTGGAGGGAACCATGCCCACACGTGCCCCCCCCCCCCCCCCCGCCCTATCTTGGTGCAGCGTAGGCATGGGTACATGCCCAGTTCTTTTTAGACTGGGTCGCGCCTAGTTCCTTTTGGACTGGTTCGTGCAGATGCAAGCACGGGCGCGCACAGTGTAGCCATACACGAACCCAAGCGGGCGAATGCGAAATGTTGGCTCATAAATGGTTCAGACATAGAACCATTCGAACGGGTTCTTTCTGAACCATTGCAACGGTCCTGTCTGAACCGTTGCAATCGCTCCCTCCAACTGTCGTTCAGAAGCGCTATAAATAGCGCTCCTCTCGACTCTTTCCAACACAAAGCAGACACAGAAATCCGAATCTGAGTGTTACTCAGACAGACATTCCTCCTCTCCCTTCTCTCTTACAGTGAATAATCCTCAAAATTAGACATAGATTCTTCTGAACTATGTCTTAGACCGCGTGTTGTCTACTTCCAATTAGTGAAGGTTCTGGTTAATTTTTGGTTCGACTGTACAATATATTTGATAATACTATCTAAATACCGTGAATGAGTATTGTATCTTGGAAGACCAGCGTCCAATAATCCCTTAGCACCGTATCGGGGAACGTAATTGTTTTAAGGAGATTTGTTATATGTGTGCCTCAGTCCATATGCTGCGTAATTGAACTAACGTTCTATTTACAGGGGTTATGCTGGAATATTTATCTCTATAAATATTACTGGTGATATATTGATTATATTGAGACTGACTTATACCAGTCTAATTGATGTTTAACTATGAAAGAAAATTAAAAAGTGGTTCTGTAATTAAGGAAATTCTATCAATCGAAAAATCTCCCACCTGATTTTCACCGATCTGGCCAATTAAATCGGTTAATAGTTGTAAGAACTAATAATTAGTTGGATCTATGTGAACATTAGATGAATATAATTTTACTAGTTAGCAGAATTGTGTCGAATTGTTGTGTTTTTTCCGGTCATATTTCATAATTGTTATTATCCTTAACTTCATACATATTTCTGTTGGGATTAAGTGAACACTAACTCACAAGAAAGCTTGACTTTTTGTCTACTGTTCATTTTAGTCTGTATGTTTAGAGATAAGACATGGGAAGAAAAGTGGTTTATATACCAATCATTCCCCATCCTACTCGTTATGAGTTATATGTTATGAGAGGGGTTAACCTTACATGTCCGCGCTGTGTTCGCATGCGAGCCCGAACCTATATTTTTTTTTATTTCTTTTCTTTTCATTTTGACTGATTCATTTTGACTAATTCTGATTTGACCGTTTTCAGATCTCGAGATTGTGTTGCTGTAACTGGGGTGCTCTTAAGGCTATAAATAGAGCCTCTCAGTTCTGAAGCAAACGCAACAAAGAACTCCTCTCTTCTCCCTCTTGAGCTTTCTCTCTGGCACACATCCTGCAGCCGGAGAAGCCCTTCTTTCTCTTAAAATCTTTATTACTTTACATTGATTTCTTAGGAAACCGATCCTCATTTGAACGGAGGCCTCGGCTTACACTCGAGCCGGGTGCTGGTACCTTCCGGGAGCCCTTACCACTAGTGGATGGCAAGCGCTTCAACACTCAAGCGATAGGACGAGTTTTAGTTTTCTAGGGCAGTGTTGTGGCATGACTGCTCCCTCACATGCCAGGAACTTCTTTCTCCTATTTTATTTATTTACATAGATATTTATTGCAGTATAGTTGATGCAAGTTCATATAACTAGCTAAAAGTACCAGAAAATCTAGGAAAAATACAGAATACAACCAATAATCTAGAAGACTAAGATTTAAAAAATTTGTATTCCTAATTAGATATTTCATTCAAAATAATCTTCTGCAATAAATAAATTTCTGCCATACATAATATATTTTCTTAAAATAATAGTTGTATTCAAAACAATATTAATAGAAATTTCCTAGAAAACCTTTTAAAAGTTAAAATTGCTAAAGTAATTTACTGTCATAATTACTTAATTTTAAAATTATACCTATCATTACTGAATTTAAATTAAAGTATTTTGATTTTACCAAAAACTAGACTTTCAGTTTTCCAATTCTGCAACAAAATTTCTTTTAACTCTATTCTAAAGTTTAATCAACAACAAACATATTGAATATTTAGTTAAAACTGCATCACATATTTTTTTATCTTGACTTTTGGTTAAACTTTAGTTTGATTGCAATCCTATAGTTAGACCAAGATTCTATAAATATATCTTGCTACAAAAAAATTAATTAAAATTTTATTTTTGGCTTAATTGAATCCATATTGTAGATTAAATTCTAGCTTATTTTATAGTAATCTTTACCTTGCTAGATTTTTGTCACCATAATCTATAATTAAGCAAAATCCATACACTTTTACTCTGCATACCATTTAATCAAAAATCAGCGACTAAAACATGTATTTTGATATTCTTTATTTTGACAAATTATTGAATACAGAGCACAGACTAGCAATATTTCCCAGATATATTGGCTAACCTAGATCAGTCTAAAAATATCAAATCAAACAAATTCACTGGTGTATGCTATAAGCGGTGGAAAACCAATTGAAATATTGGTTGACTACCTTAGAATTGACCTTTGCCATTGATATCTCTATTCCATCTTCTAAACCTTCACCAGTGACATCATCAGCTCATACTGAAACTCCTACTAGGGCTCCCATTCAACTTATCATTCTACTTACACCTCCATGAACCTAGAGGAGATAGACTATCATTGTTGTCATAGAATCCTTAGTGTGCTCGCGGATAATTTGTACGACATATATTATGAGTAAAAGAGTGTCAAGGAATTGTGGGATGCACTAGAGAAAGAATATGGCCTCGATGATGTTGTAATCGCATGATTCACCTCATCTTCCTTCAATAAGTTCATGATAGTTGATAGCAAGCCCATTAATAAATAGATTCATGAATTTTAAGACTATATCTGTCATCTCCAATCAAAGGGAAATCAATTCTTCAATGACTATAAAGTCTCTTGTCTCATTAATAAACTCTCCCCCATCTTGGTCAAATTTTATTGGAGACCTTTGTTACATGCAAGGGAACAACTCTGATCTAAGCTCTTAAGCAATTCGTATTGAAGACCAACATAGGCTCAACTCTAAAATCAAGTATGAAATGAAAGCAAAAGTGAACTTAGTAGGGATAAGCCTAAACACAAAAACAGAATCCAAGGGGCAAGAAAATCAATCACTCTCATTCTCTCTTCTTTAAACCTAAAACCTCTAACAATAAGTTTAATGGGAAGTTCTATTATGTCTGCGGGAGAACCAACCACCTGGCTTCTCAGTGCTTCCACTGAAAGAAGAAACCATTCAAACCTGCTGCAAAAGGGAGCGGAGGAAACTTCAGGCACAAAGTAATATGGTGGAACAAAATACTAACAATTTTATATTAGTATCTTCTTTATCTCTTGTTAATTCTATCACTTTCTCCTTGGATTGGTGGTTAGACTCAAAACTTAATATTCATATATGTACTGATCACTCCTTGTTTAAATTCTATCAGCAATAACATGGAAAAAGCGTGAGTCTGACATATAACTCCACCAAAGAAGTAATGTGTAGTTAACGTATTGATTGAAAGATGACTTCTGACAAAGTTTTAACTCTTCAAGGCGCGTGCATGTATCCGCACTTCAGAGGAATTTGATCAATGAATCTCATCTTCTTATAACTAAATATAAGATTGTTAAAGAATCTAATAAATTTGTAATCTCCAAAAGTCATGTATTCATTGGCAAAAGTTTTATCAGTGATGGTCTTTTCAGACTTAATGTAATAAATCCTTTTGATAATAAATTTTATGTTCCGGTTTCGCTGAATATTGAATCTTGTAATGTTTGTTATGGAAGATTAAGACATGTAAACTTTAAATCTATCAAGGAAATGATTAATATAAATCTCATTCCCAAGACTTTTTCTAATTTTAATATTTGTTCAAGGAAAACACGATAGAAAACCTTTCCCATCTATCACAAGGAACTTTGAACCCCTCGAATTTATTTATAGTGATGTGTGTGACTCAAACAGAGTTCTCGTCCGAGGCGATAGAAGATACTTTGAGACATTCATAGACGATAATTCTATATATAGTTATATATATCTTCTACAAGGATGAAATCCTTAATTGGTTTAAGGTGTATAAAGTCAAAACTGAGAACCAACTTGAAAAAAATTAAGATCCTAGGATCTGATCGTGGGGGAATACATTTCAAACAAAATGACTGAATACTGCCAAGAACACGTCATTATTCATGAGATGACTGCTCCAAACACACCACGATCCAATGATGTTGCTGAAAAGAAAAACAGACTCATGAACATGGTGAATTGTATGTTATTCAGTTTTGGTACACCAGAAAACCTTTAAAGATGAAACTCTCATATCTGCTTCTTATATCCTCAACAGATTTCCCAAAAGGACTCTAACATTACTCCATATAATGTTGGAAGTGTTGAACACCTAACAACCATTTCTTCAAAGTCTGAATTCGTTTGGCTAATGTTTCAATATCTAAACCCATGAAAAGAAAAATTGCCCCCAAAACGGTTGATGTAGTGTTCATTGGATGTGCACGAGATAACAATGTTAACCGTTTTCTAGTTAACTCTGAGATCAATAAAATATCCAACAATACAATCATTGAAGTTAGAAATGTTGTATACTTTGAAAACATCTTTACTTTTAAATCTAGAGTCCCTAAATCTTTCTTGCAATCCGTCTACCTTTTATATCTTTCATCTAGTTCTACTCCACCCACTGACACAAAACTAATGATAAGTAAAAAAAAACTATGACTCTTAGGAAATTCGGAGAAGATTTTTTTACCTATCTTGTTGAAGGTGATTCTAACTCTTTTAAGGAAGCAGTGGACTCCTCTGAATCTTCTTTTTGAAAAAAAACCATTGACAGTGAGATCAAATTCATAATAGAGAATAACACATGGATTCTCACTAATCTACCTCCAAAATGCAAATATGTAGAATGCAAATAGATTTTCAAGAAGAAACTCAAACCTGATGGCACTGTCAATAAGTACAAAACTAGATTAGTTGCCAAGAGTTACACCCAACTAAAGGGTATTAATTTCTTCGACACCGACTCTCCTGTCAGAGTTTTTTTGGCATTAGCTTCTCAAATGATAATACACCATATGGATGTCAAGACAACTTTTCTTAACGGCAACCTGGAGGAAGAAATTTGCGTGAATAAATCAGAAGGGTTCATAGCCAAGGGACAGGAAAAGAAAGTCTGCAAATTGGTGAAGTCCCTATATGGGTTGAAACAAGCACCAAAACAATGACATCAGAAATTCAACCAAATCATTATACATTTTGGATTCACTATCAATGAACATGATAAGTGTATTTATTCAAAAGTAATAGATAATGACTACCCATTCTCTATCTCTATGCAGACAATATTCTTATCTTTGAAACTTCACTCGAGGCGATTTTAAAGGACAAGAATTATCTATTCTAAAACTTTGACATGAAAGATTTAGGACCTACATATATTATTCTGGGAATGAAGATATCCATGGACCCTAAGGAATTTCCTTAACTTTATCCCATAGCATTGAGAAAAAGTTACATAAATTTGATTTCTACCAATGTAATCTTGTTTCTACACCCTATCATTATTAAATTACATTAAACAAGAATAGGGGTGAGTCAGTCTCTCACCTGAAATACTCTCAACGAGTAGGTTCATTTCTATATATGTCCAACGGGATAAGACTGGACATAGCTTATGTAGTTGGTAGACTAAGTAGGTACACTAGTAACGCTAACATAGAAGACTGCTTTAGAAAGAGTATTCAGATATTTGAGAGGTACTATTAATTATTGTTTAACTTACACTGGATATCCCGATGATATAGAGGAATATAGTGAAGCCAACCGGGTCACTGATTCTAATAGTGTCAAATCCACTACTATTGTTGTATTCATGTTTGGTGGTACAGCTGTATCCTGAAAATGCTATAAACAAATAGTAATTGTCAGGAGCACCATGAAGGCCGAACTTATTGCTCTGGATACTACTTGCTCAAAAGCTGAATGGTTAAAGGATCTAATCTCTGAATTTTCTATCATGTCTAGATCTGTACCTCCTATCTCTATCCATACTGACTCCATATCCACCATTGAGTTACTGAAGCACGTTAATGTTAATAAGAAACTAAATAGATATATTTTGATTAGAGTGAAATCAATTAAATGCCTAATGGGCAAAACTATTATTCTGGACTTTGTAAAGTCAGAAAGGAATGTTGCTGACCATTTTATTGATAAAAGGTTTTTCTAGGAGTGTGGTCCTAGGTACATCGAGAGAGATGAGGTTAAGCTCATAGATGAGATCATTGAAAGCAGGAACCTAACATGCTTGATTGGCCAGCTATTCCCATGAAAGAGATTCAATGTGGTAAAAACAAGCCGGATTGGTGATACTCGTGTGGAGCATCGACCTAGATAGATTTATATCCTATTTGTAACCTATGTAGCTACAACCCTTTCTCTATGATGACAATGCTCTTAAGATACAGCTGGTTAGGTTGAGTTTAACTCTTAATAAGTCCAACGCACGAATTGTAGGGGTATAATATCTAAATGTAGCATCCGTGGAGGACCTACCTATGTGAGAGAAATCATGATGGTTGCGATTGGGGGAAAGGGTTGACCCCAAGAAACTCTCATAAGTCGGTTATTATGAGTATGATCATTAACACTCAACACGCTCGCTCAATAGATAAGGACTTACTGTGTGTCTTTTGTCAATATTTGGTAAAGAGTCCTAATTCAAGGCATAGTCCGCTATATCTCTCAGGTTGCGATAAATTTACTAAGGGCAGGTTCAAAGTCGCAAGCTATTCCGAATTTACAGTGTGAGGTTACCCAATATTTATTTACGTTTTATGTTTTATATCATTTTATTGATTTTATCTTCCCTGAAATTCATGCTTTGGGGGGTTGTTGGGGTTAGGGAATACTAACCCAACGGAAAGCTTGATTTTTCGTCTAGTGTTCATTTTAACCTATATGTTTAATCTCACATTGGATAGGATATGGAAAGGAAAGTGATTTATATATCAATCCTTTCTCATCCTTCTTATTATGAGTTATATATTATGAGACGGGTTAAAAGCTTGTGCGCGTCGCGCCACACCAACGCCAATGCACGCACGCCTCACCACGTTCGCATTCGCGTGCGCAAGTGAGCCTGAGCCCGTACTTATTTTTATTTCCTTTTCATTTCATTTTGACTGATTCATTTATTGAATCTGATTTGACCATTTTCAGATCTTGAGATTCGCGCGACGGGTGCAACCACTAGCTCGTTACTGATTATCTCAAGATTGTGCTATTGTAACTGGGGTGCTCTGAAGGCTATAAATAGAGCCTCTCAGTTCAGAAGTAATCACAACAAAAAACTCTTCTCTCTTCTCCCTCTTGAGCTTCTATCTGGCACACATCCTGCGGTAGGTGAAGCTCTTCTGCCTCTTAAATTTTTTATTTGCTTCATATTGATTTCTTGGGCAACTAATCCTTATTTGAGCAGAGATATTGTTTTATGCTCGAGCTGAGTGATGGTACTTTCTTGGGGGCTTTACCGCTAGTGGACAGCGATCGCTTCAACGCCGGAGCTATATGGCAGGTCTTAGTCTTCTAGGGCAGTGTTTTTGCACGACTGCTCTGTCACAAGCCAGGAACTTCTTTCTCCAATTTTATTTATTTAGTTAAATATTTATTGCAGTATAGTTGATGCATGTTCATATAACTAGCTAAAAATACCTGAAATTCTAGAAGAATGCAGAATACAACCATCAATTTCTATGTGACTTATAACAAAACTCGTGCACATATGTTTTGCTTGCTGTTATTCTTTAATAAAAGTCTCAACAAAACACTTAATCTCTAGATGATTTATAACAAAAAAACTTACACATATACTCTGTTTGTTGTTATTCCTCAATAAATTTTTGAGCAACAAATTCCAACTCCACATAATTTACAACAAATATCCTATCCCATATGATGTTTGTTGTTATTCTAAATAAAATTCTGAGCAAAAAGTTCCGTGAAGAACTACTAGATACACAAATTGGGTTAGATTGGATTAGGTCTGGCAGATTCAGGGTATGAATCTCTTAGCAATCATGTCACTCCCTCCTCCCAGGTTCAAGCCTAACAAACTTGTCATTCAAGAACTTTTATAAACATGCTTTTGAATATTTTTTACCCATGCATCAAGTAAGAGAAAAACGGACGGCCTAAATAGTGAGTTGGTTAGTTTAACAGTGTAGAATATTTGAAACCTAATAAAAATTAGTTTATAGGGTTTTTTAAATATTTAGATCATGGTCAAATAGTCAGATCGAGAATATGTATGTCTAAAGATATAGATCTAACCAACTCGCTACTTTCAGCCGTCCATTTTGCGTCACTTGATGGATGGGCAAAAAGTATCCAAAACACTTGATTTTTGGTTTATAAATACTTGAATAATATACATCAACTTCAACAAAGTGGATCTTGTATTCGAATGTCGGAGGGTTATATTTGAGTGGAAAGTATTCGGGCTCGAAACCTTCTAGAATGACACAAGTCTATCTCTCTGTGTGTGTGTGCGCGCGCGCGTGTAGACATATATGAGTAAAGTATTCTATTAGGTCTCCTTAGATTGTAATCTAAGGAGGCGGGTTAAACCTCCAATATCCCGATTTTTTTTACGATCTGACCACACATTATCATATTTACGTTCTAAGATGTACATAAATAAAAAAATCTAGTGGCTTTTATTTACTCTATTTTCTTTGGATTCAAACATTAACGGTTTTTAACCGTAGAACAAAATGAAACGATTAGATCAATGAGTAAACAAACTCCAAGTCACTTGATTTTTAATATATATACATCTTAAAATATGAAGATGATAATGTGTGGTCGGATCGTAAAAAAAAATAGAGGTGTTAGAGTTTTAAGCCGCCTCCTTGGATTGTAATCTAAGAAGACGTACTAGGAACACTTTACCCATATGTGTATGTAGGGGTTTTTGTACCTCATCCGCCAGCTGAGAGAGTTTCTCAGTCTGTGACGTGGCGAAATCTCAGCCAGAATTCTGTGGCAGAGTTTAGGCACTAGAAAGACAAAACATCCCGCTCAAATGACCATCAATCACTTTTCAATTATAAATTGACCAAATACTCTCAGTTTTACTTTTAACCCACCCAAAACTATTCCTCCCCAAAAATTTTACCAATTTTGAAAATTTGAGTTTTTCAAAACCAAAATCAGTTTCAATGATCTTGAGTTATAATTTCTAATTCATCCACACTAAAATTTAAATTTATAAAATAAGATCTGATCAGGTCAACGAGCAAGAAAGTAGCAGCCGAAAAAGATAAAAAACAAGCGTTAAACCCTAGAATATTAGTTGCCCTAGAAAAAATTTTATGGTTTTCCTGAAAATTTTTCAAATCATATGTATTTAAAGATTTTTTTTTCACTTTTTAAACATTATTTTGCTTTAGATCGCAGTCTCAACGCTAAAAGAATTTCGATTTCAGTGTCAAATTTTCCAAAATGAAAATTAATCAAAAAAATTTGATTAAAAATTGGGTTTTTTATTAAAATTTTGAACTTTCTAATTTCAAAAACTATTTTAATTTTATGTTTTTTTAAAAAGAATGCGACCAAAGCCACATTAATTCTGAAAATATTTATTTAGTTTAAAAAGCTATTTTAATCACAATTCAACCGCTTATTGCAATTTTAAACCATTTTTTTTAATTTGTTTGTTTTCAGAAGCTGCAATTAACATCGCAATTCGTGAAAAAATAATTTTAGATTTAAAATTTTGTTTTTAACAAGTTTCAAATTTTGTACTGTTAAAAAATTGTTTGTTTTAATAGTACTGCGACCATCATCTTTTTCTTTGTAAAAAGGTTGTTAAGAACACTGCGATCGCGGTCGCACAATTTTTTAATGTCATTTTTATTTTGTAATTTTATTTTATTTTACACTGCGACCTTGGTCGTAGTATTGTTTAACTTATTTTTCATATATGCGACCAAGGTCGTAGTTTTTTTATTAATTAAACTATATAGGATACTGCGACCGTGGTCGTAGTTCTATGAAACGGCAACCAGGGTCGCTGATATTTAGTAATTCAGTTGATTAGAAGACTGCGACACTATTCGTAGTCCTGTGTAACTTCTGACCCTGCGACATCGGTCACAGTATTATGTAACAGTAGTCCCTTTAAAAAATTTTAGTTTAATAAAACTGCGACCTTAGTCCCAGTTTTTTATAACTTATTTTCTATAGTTGCAATCATGGTCGCAGTCTTTATTAATTAAGTTATTTATAAATACTATGACCGAGGTTATTATTTAATGTGGATTTATGTTTTGAATGTTTCTGCATCTGGAGTGAGGTAAGAAGTGAAGGTTCGTCCAATGCGAGGAAGTGAAGGTTCGTCCAATGCGATCAAGCCTAAAGCCAATGTGCGAATTAATAAAAAAAAATAAAAAGCACATTCATCCTGATTTCGTTAATGCAATGAGGGAGATACCATTCGGTACAATATTCATGACATTCTATACTGAGAAATTTGGAGAAGACAAAGGGCTCAAATCAAACATAAGTATTTTGAAGATTGTAAACCAGTATGATATGAATTCAAGGAGCTTTCAAATCGGTGGCAGAAGATTCCACTTAACAGTAGAGGATGTAGCGCTCACCTTTGGTCTATCTATCAATGGAGCAGATTTCATCATGAATAAGACATGTACTTTGAAGGATAGGGGTGTGATTAAACATTATTTTTCAAATATTAAGAAGATCACAAAATATCCATTGAAGAGACTTTGGATGATTTTCTGGTGAAAAAAAGGAGAAGTGAATTAGATGTTACAAGAGATGAGCAGCTGGAGCAGTAAGTGACATTAAATGAAATTATAAAAAATAGACAAAGGCCTGCAGCCCAGGACTTTACGACTTTGATAATTCTGTATATGTCTGTGACTCTCTTCTTCTCTGACAGCAAATGCACAGCGTCCTGATATTTAGCAGAGCAAATTGCCAATATTCCGCTGATGATGACCATTTGTTGGGCTAAACCTGTGTGGCAGTTCCTCCTTAAATCCATGGACATTTTAGGCATACTATATTTGAGCTGCAAGGATGCTTAGTACAAATTCTTACAAGTATAAATTTTCTATTTGTTAAAAATTATTGTAAATTGCATATATATGGTCGCTGATTGTATAAACTAATATATTAATACCTGTTGCAGTATTGATTATGTGAAAGGGCAAAAAATTTTTAGTAAAGAAAGGGAATGGAGGAGAAAACTCTTAGGGCAGTAAGATGAGACCTCCACAACATTAAAAAAACCCTACTTGAAATTAATCTATTAGAGATTGAAGAAGAAAAGGTTAGTATAAAATAACACTATACACATTTTGTCTACAATTTTGTTAAAAAACTATGATTATAGTTGGAGTATTATTTTTCCCAATAATTTGATTTTTTTTTATAACTACAATTATGGTCACAGTTTTAAAAAGACAACTAAAATATTGTATAAAATTTAAATAGGATTGCGACTAAGATCGCAGTCCTGATAAAATAAATTGTTTGATGATAAAATTTCATACTGTGACTAAGGTCGCAATAATCAATTATACCTGACATATTCTTATTTTGACTGTGATCAAAGTCGCAGTCCTGATGAAAAGATAATTTTTTATATTTTTTTATGTTGCAACTTTAGTCACAGTTCTGAAATATTGGTTATATATTGATATATGTTTTCCATGACTTTCAGGTTTTAAATCGAATGGCGAACATTTTCAAGGATGAAAAAATTATAATAGGCATTGTCGCAGAAGAAGAAAAAGAGCAGATACATGATGAAAATATTGAAGCTGACATTCCAGAGGAATAAGAATCTGTGAATATAGTTGAGGAGAGTATGGAAGAAATAGCTATTGCAGGTTATTTGCCAGAACCCAGGAACGAAACAACTAAAAAAGTACAGATTCTGAGGGCTGAAAATTTTTATCTGAAAAACAGAGTATATGAGTTAGAAAAACAAATTGAATAAATGAGTAATGAGAAAGCTAAAAAAAGAAATAAAGCAGAAGAGAGTAGAGAAAAGAGAGAGAGAGAGAGAGAGAGAGAAAAATTAAAGAAACAAAATAGAAGATGAAAGTGAAAGAGAAGAAAGAAGAGCTGTTGAGAGCAACAAATGTTGAGAAAGGGGAGGGGGAGAAGAAGAAGGAGGAGCAAGAGAAGGAGAAGAGGAGAAAGGAAAATGAACCAGAGAAGAGGAAGGAGCTGAAGGAGGAGGAGGAGAAGGAGAAGAAGAGGAATGAAGAGGAGGAAGGAGTAGGAGCAGGAGGAGTAGAAAAAATAGGAAAAAAGAGAAGGCACAGAAGATGAAGGAGAAGAAAAAGAAGAAGAATAGGAGGGAGGAAGAGGAGGAAAAAGCGGCAGGAGAAAAAAAAGAGAAAGAAAGATGATGTAGAGAAGAGGAAAAAGGAAAAGGATGAGCAGGAGAAAGAGCAGAAGAGAAAGAAAGAGGAGGAGAAGGAAAGGAAAAAGGAGAAAGAGGAGATGGAGGAGAATGAGAAGAAGGAGGAAGGTCGAGGAGGATGAGAGGAGTAAGGAGTAGGAGCAGGAGAAGGGAAAAAAAGAGGAAGGAAGAGGAGGATATCAAGCATGTAAAATGTGAGATAAGTATTACAGGTTCTGATTTTTCAAGTTTTACTCTAAACTTAACTCAAAAATACCTGATATTCAAAAAGACAAAACTTCAGAAAATAACAGTAAAGAACATACTCCCATTTTCGGGGAAAAGAAAGCTTTTAAAGGAAAGACTGTGGATGTCTCCAAAGGATCTATAGAGAGGGGAGTCAAAGGACGCAAGTGCACAGAAAGAGATCATGATGGCTTTGATTTTGTTTACTCAAAACAAAAGAAAAAATCATTTAAGGAGACAATTCTATAAGCTAAGGAGTATTCCACAGGCTGGGGCACAAATTACTGACCCTGACTTCGACACAGTAAAGAAAGACACTCAGTCGAGATTCGGGAATCTAAATAAAAGTATTATCTACACTAGCCTGCAGCCCCAAAAATAAGCACTCATCAAGAATTTTTTTGACAAAGCCACCTCAGAGTAAGTTATGTTTTCTTTTTCTTTTTTAATTTTCCTTCTAACTTTTAAAAAATTGTTGAAATTGATATAACTGAGACCAAGATCACAATTTAAATATAGTCATAAAGTTCTTAATTTATCAAGAATTAATTCATGGTATTAACTTTAAAAATATTTATTTTTGGTAGTGTTATTGCATATCAGGATCCAGAAAATGCAATACATATTATTAGAAATGACATAGAGATTCTATTCAAGAAAGATTTAGATTATAATGTCATTTATTTTACATGAAGCATCTTGAAAATAAAGATGGATTGAAATGCTTATTCCTTTGCAGTGAAACTTGGGTAATCCTTACTTTAATTCTTTCATTTTTTTTCTTTTACAAAAGAGTACAATATGTCAAATTGCGGCCTTGAATGAGACTCTGCGACCTCGATCGCAGTTATTATCATTTATCTTGAATAAGATGACTGCGACCGTGGTCGCAGTTATAATTATTCATCCTGAATAAGATGACTGCGACCTTGGTCGCAGTGTACGAATACTTCAATGACATGATATGCATACAAGTTTAGATATTAATAATGCATTATATTTTTAATTTTAATGTTTGTATTGTCTAATTTTGATAGCACGGTGTTGAATGTAAAAATATTGATCTCGAAGAATATTTCATCAAGAACAAGTTAATAGACTGGGATAGTGATACACATTATATCTTCTTCCTAATCAATCATAAACACAGTACTGATGATGCTGAATTCCACTGGATCCTGTTAGTTTTCAATTGCCAAACACAAAAGTGATTTTTTTATAACTCTTTGGTTCCTATGGATAAATAAAGGAGCATCTTAAAATTACCAGTCTGAGACTAGAACAATGGTAAGTTAATCTTAATCATACATTTTTCTTTACTTTGAATTAAATTGCATTAAAATTGAATGTTATTTTTTCTTTTGTAAATGCAGAAAGAAAGGATGTTATATATTTTTGAACAAGATTTTAATAAAAAGATAAAAAAAATTATATAAAGTATGCAAAATGTCCCCAACAAGCTAGCATGTATGTTTAATTTATAAGATTTATATATTTTCAGTTCTTATTTATAGTTAAAAATTTAATCTCAAATATATATTTTTTGTATCTTTACAGTGTTGATTCTGTTATATATGTATGCAAATACATTGAAAATATAGCATTTGAAGTACTTCGGCTGATGTTGTAATTGATGCGGTTGTATAGAAGCTGAGAGGTGAACATGCATACATGTTACTCGTAGACAAAAAAAAGTTAGGATGAAGAAACAAAAAATATTAGAAGAATAATATTTAAAGATTGACATGTAATAATTTTTTGTATTATTAATGTACATGTAAAATATTGTTTAATTTATTTTATTGTACATTTTATTCAATCGTAATATAAATTGCGAATTTTCTTAAATATACTATTTATAAAGCATATTTGTTGGTCAACTTCAGCAAATTTTTGTACATATTTTGCACGTGTTAAGGATAGCAAGCATAGTCGCAGTTTTTTTCTAAGATATTAAAGACTGCGACCAAAGTCACATTTATTTAATCAGTCGATCACATCGACTATCAGAAGTGCGACACAAGTCGCAATACACATACATTATAACAATTATTCTCATTTAAGTACTGCGACCACGGTCTCAGTCTTTAATTACGATACAATCTACAATACACAGAGTAATTTAAAAAAATTATTTCAGTTAGCACTGCGACCATGATCGCATTCTCTAAAAATAACTTTGGAGTGCGACACAGTTTACAGAATTCATTTTATTGTATACTGTATGTGTGTTGCGACCTTGGTCGTTATGCTCAACAAAACCAAGTCGCAATTCTTGAATACGACCCAAAACACATTAAGTAAAAAACCTATATACCAAGATACTGCAATCATGATCGCAGTCTTCAATAAAAAATCCAATATTTTAATAGAGATACTGTAAAGTTGTTTAAATTTTATTAAAAATAAAAAATCATGAAAATAAAAATGTAAAAAAAAGTTGTAAATCATGTCATAATAAACCGCCATAATAAACCCAAAGAATATTAGTCTTGGAGTCCTCCCATCATAATTGATTCAATTAAATAAATTATTGCTTTTTTATCTTGTTTTTGAAAACTCAACAGTCACCTATAATACATTTTCGTATGTTCACGTCATTTGAGAGTATTAGCCTTTCGAACTTCCTAAATGTATTATATATTAAAAATCTCATTTCTAAAAAAATAACAGTCACTATTTGATTTATAAACTTACGATCGAATTTTACTGTTTAAAAATGTCTTCTCCTACTTCTTCCCCTAATCGCAGCAATTCCAATAATAATGATTGGGATAATTATTCTGATATGATCCCTCGATACGAGTTGGAGGAAGAGCTCGATACGGACGACTCATTCTGAAAATTTAAGAATGAACCGAAATACCCTCAAAAAGGGGGAAAGAGAGGAGGAGAGCGAGGGCGACGCGGAGGACAAAGAGGACGAAAGCGAGACGAAAGAAGAAGACAATGAGAAGAAAGAAGATGATTATGATTATGATGGTGAAATAAATAAATTTTTTTGTCAGGTCCCTGAAATAAATAAATTTTTCTTCTATTTTAAATCTTCATGCTCTTTCTTGTAAAGTTTATGTGAGAAGTTAACTATGTTCGCACTCTTTTTGTTGATGGAAATCTCTCATTTTTTATATAGACAGCGATGAAGGTCATTATAAACAATTATATATAAAACTATATTAAAACAGCGACTCTAGTCGCATATATTAAGATAAGTCAAAAGTTTTCTGATACAGAAGTCAAAAAAAAAAAAAAATCAAAAAACACAAATATTGGTTGAAAATATATCCAATCAAGTTAAATATAGTCGCAGTCTTAAGTTAAAAATATCCTATCATCAGCAAAATTGTGATTGTGGTCGCTATTCATATAACAACGAATGTGTGTAACAGAAAATGCGATATTCTATAATGATTCATGAAAACTATGACTAAGGTCACAGTAACGACCAAACACTGTCTTTGCAATATATTCAAATAATTCAAAAACAGCGGCAATGATTACAGTTCAAAGGTTAACTAAAACAACAGTCGTATATGCGACCATGGTCACAGTACTCAAAAAAAAAGAGTAAGTTTCATTATATTCAAAAAAATTAAAAAACTACACCATAATAAATCTGTAACATAAATGAAAAGTACTTAATGTTATAAAACCTACAGAACAGACACAAAGAATAATAAATATATAAAATATTAATTGGACTGCGACTATGGTCGCAGTTCAGTGATATCCTTTCTATATTAACACTGCGACTTTGGTCGCATTCCTTGCATGACGATACAAAAATTAACTCTTTCTTCCTTCTCTGTTGCTATAGCCTAATACTATTTTCTCTGCGAATAAAAAAACAAAATTCAGTTCATGTGATAATGAAAAAAAACATGCGAGATAAAAAATATTTATTTAAAAAATCATGTAAATGTTTGAAACAGAAAATTAAAATGCAAATAATATAAGAGAAAAATATCATACCAATAATGGACAGCCAGTCCTGTAATGGCCCAGTTGTTGACAGTCTCCACATTTATGGTTTTTCACCTCTTTTTGTAATAGAGAATGTAATATCCCCTATTTAATAATATCATATAATTATTTTTAAATATTTACCTGATTCTACCTATTATCTTATTATTATTAATTAACTTGATTTAGTATTATTATTAGTATTATTATTGTTTATGACTTGTAGACTATTGCTTATATTTAGTTATTTTAAATTATATGGGTAGTATTATTATTTTCATCCAAGCCCAATAAGCTCAGCCCATTCTCCTTTTACTTTTTTTTTTCCTTTTTATGCTAAGCTCACATGAGCACTTCTTTATTTTCATTCATTTTCTTCTCCTTTTTCTATTTTTCTTTAAGCCCAAAAACTAAAGCTCACTCTCTATTTTTTTTATTCTTCATATTACTTATTTCTTTTAACTAAAGCCCAATAATCTATAACAAATTATCATTGAGATCCTTATTCATTACCCCAAAACCCAATCTTAATCCTAATCCAAATCTATAATCTAATCTAAATATATAATCATAATTCAAATTCCAATCCAACTCACATCTTAATCCTAATTACTAAATTAAGCAATCTAAACTTAACTAGAATTCAGGTTTCTAAAATCTCTAATAACCTATATAAAGACCCAAACCCTTTCTTTCTCTTCTACCTCAAGTGAAAACCCTAATCTAACTCTTCCCACTTCCATCTTTTCCTTCTCCTCAAGTGGATGATAAACGAAAAGGGCCTCAAGTGGATGGTAAACGAAAAGGGTTTCGTGGTACATGGATTGTGGAGCAAATAAGGAGGAACAAGTCAAGTAAGTAGATTTAAATTTGTAAATTAAATTTCAGTTTTTTTCAAAAGAAAAAATAATAAATTATTAATTTCAGCAATCTGCTAAAATTCACCGCAATATAATTGTTGGCTCCTAGAAACTTATCTAATAAAATTCTTGTAGGATCATTGTTTTAATACTCCACAAAATCTTGATTTGAGCAAATCAAAATCTAAGAAAGTAAACATGTTTTCTATAATTAATATAATATAAATTGATTATTAATAATCATGTCTATATCATGATCTCCATGAATATTTTTATACATCAAAACCCAATCAAAAATCCAACCATAAATCCAACAAAAATACATGTGAGATAATACTACCTCATAATTTTAATTTATATATTTTTCTAAAATTTACAGCTAAGTTTTGTTAAAAAAAAAAAGAGTTTGTCGCTGCTCTCGGCTAGGCCGAGAGCAGCTCGGTCTACTGCACAGACCGGGCTGGTCTGTGCAGTCCAGCTGGGCCCAGGCGTGGCCCAGTCTGGCCCGGCTGGGCCAGACCGCCTGGGCCACAGCAAGGCCCAAAGGCCCTGTTAAAAAAAAAAGAAAAGAAAGAAAAGAAAGAAAGAAAGAATAATTTCTTATTAAAAATAATTAATTTTAAATATTAAGGAAAAAATTGAGAAAAATATAAACAGTAATCTAAAAATCTTCTACAATCTATGATAAAATTTTATATAAATACCAACATAAATTAATTTAAATCACCCACTTTAAAATCATTTCTCCTTAATGGTAAATTTAGACCAGTTAAATATTCTAATGATTTAAAGCCTATTAAAAATCTAACAAAAATTAGAAATTGGTTTAAACTACACCTACTAAATTCATCAAACCCAGAGGACCATATTCCTAACCCCAAACTAATTAATCAAGATTAAAACCCCTTATAACTCCTAAGTAAAATATCCTTTTAAAAATATAATAATTTCTATTAAATAATTTATGTAGATTTATTGGGGCCTTATGATTTCAGTGCTTTGGACTCGGGATCATGTTCAGGTGAGTGTTTCTTTTCTTGCGTAATTTTTAATTTTATTGTGAGTGTTTTCTTTTCCTTATATAATTCTATTTTGTGAGTATTTTACTTCTTTGTTTAATTTTATTTAATCGTGTTGTGAGTGTTTCTCTTCTTTGTTTAATTTTTATTTAATTGTGTTATGAGTGCTTTTTCTCCTTCAGTTAACAAGAATTCTTGTGATGAAGAATTTTATCTAGTTATTTAATTATGTTATAAAGGTGATTTAAATGATTAAGCTAATTTTCTAGTATTTAGAAATTTCAAAATTTTCATGAATTACCTCCATGCATTATTCGTAGTATTTTTATGTATTCCTATATGCAATTAAGTACATTTGTTCTTGATAATGAACCTTCAAGATCACTACATGACATCGGTTAGGACTTTACCACTAAGACTCACCTGAATGACATTTGTCAGCATCATGTTCATGTTATCTAACAACTGAAAAAAATATTATTAGACGGTAACAGCCTCGTCTTGTTTAACATGTTCACCGACATATATATCCTATCATACATGTATCACGATTTCACTTTTGATGTTGTTACTGTTATCATTACCGAGTTATCCCAGTAGATTTAGGTAATATTACATTAATAATCTTGACAACTAAATTAAACAACTTGCACTGGGATTGAAAAATTGATGGAGGAGACAGCGTCTGTATTTGGGTGGACCTAAGATTTAGTTGCGCAACCAAAAAAGGATTCCACTGCAGGGTTCCCGTGGGGTGACTGACACCCCGTCCTGTTTCCTGTTCCTGTTATACATGTTACACATGTACCTGTTCCTGTTATACATGTTCTTGACTACCATGCGCTAGGTCTTGGTTCAGCACCAGGGGTCTGGGCCGTGGTCCCGGGTATGCACGGGACCCACCTAAAATACAGATAATGTCTCCAATCGATCAGTTTCAATAACTGAGGACCTCGATTGGCACGTGTAGTAGGCGTAGTATGGGATGCGTCTATTACATGTGGCAATTGGTGTTCGCTGACATAATTAATAATGATAAACTGTTAATGTATTGTGACTGACCGTGATCACCCGACTATACATATATATAACTATGATAGACATATGATTGTACACATGACCGGATTGTATACCAGATTAGTGACATATGCTAGGTTACACGTCTTGATATTAGTGGTCAGGATACCACTTATATATCGTTCATACATTTGTTCTTAACGTGGATTATTCTGTCATGTTTCATTTTTCAGTTATCATGTTGTTATTGCTTGCGTTGTTATGCACGAACACCTTTCCCTTTACACACACACTCATTAGGTCGCATCTGACGACACTGGATTCGTATGTCCAGGGTAATGGACATCTTCTTATATTATTCAGGTGTTCGTGTGATCGTATGCGTTATGAAGAGCTGGAGTCTCTCTTTTCTTGATTTTAGGTATTCTTGCTCTTTTATTCATGTTATTTCCCAATTTCATCTTTATCACATCCAGTTGTCATTTCTTTCCTTTATTCATCTGCTATCATTGTGTTAGATATTTATATGTCATATTGCAGTGATATTGATTTATCATGGTAGATTTTATAGCTTATTCAGGTTATTTTAGACTTAGCATATGTGCGTGGGTATTTTTCTCGCATACATACGTCGTCGACCTTCGTCGCGACTCCGATTTCGCGTATTTTGGGAAGCGAGGCGTGATAGGGTTTTCTTGGTATCATAGCCAAGTTTACTCAAGGAGAACCTGGTTCTCACTGGTTTCCTGAGACAAGTTACATTTACACTGCAATATACATATAATATCCATACGATGATATTGAGTCCATTTGGAATTGATCGTTCCCCTCTTTTGATATCCATCTCTTTGATCTATTGATATCCCCGATTCTAACTCTTTTTCTAAAATAATTTGGGTTCCATCTTAATTCTTTTCCTCTTCTCGATTCTATTTTTCCCGATTTTGCCTCCTGAGTTTGATCACTTCATTTTAAAGCCGGTAACAAAGATCAGAGTGCGCAGCGGAAGCGTGGTGGATTTATGATGTGCAGAGAAACGACGTGAAGCTTATTGTCTTCTCCTTTGATTTTGAATTCTTTTTACTATTCCCTGCTCTATTGAAATTTCGAGGATGAAATTTTTGTTAAGGTGGGTAGAATGTAATATCCCCTATTTAAAAATGTCATATAATTATTTTTAAATATTTATCTTATTATTATTAATTAACTTGATTTAGTATCATTATTAGTATTATTATTTTTTATGACTTGTAGACTCTTATTGCTTATATTTAGTTATTTTAAATTATATGAGTAGTATTATTATTTTCATCCAAGCCCAATAAGCTCAGCCCATTCTCCTTTTCTTTTTATTTTCTTTTCCTTTTTATGCTAAGCCTACATGAGCACTTCTTTATTTTCATTCATTTTCTTCTCCTTTTTCTATTTTTCTTTAAGCCCAAAAACTAAAGCCCACTCTCTATTTTTCTTATTCTTCATATTACTTATTTTTTTTAACTAAAGCCCAATAATCTATAACCCATTACCATTGAGATCCTTACTCATTAACCCAAAACCCAATCTTAATCCTAATCCAAATCTATAATCTAATCTAAATATATAATCATAATTCAAATTCCAATCCAACTCACATCCTAATCCTAATTACTAAATTAAGCAATCTAACCCTAACTAGAATTCAGGTTTCTAAAATCTCTAATAACCTATATAAAGACCTAAACCCTTTCTTTCTCTTCTATCTCAAGAGAAAACCCTAATCTAACTCTTCCCACTTCCATCTTTTCCTTCTCCTCAAGTGGATGGTAAACGAAAAGTGGATGGTACATGAAAAGGGCATCGAGGTACATGGATTGAGGAGCAAATAAGGAGGAACAACTCAAGTAAGTAGATTTAAATTTGTGAATTAAATTTCAGTTTTTTTAAAAGAAAAAAATAAATTATTAATTTCAGCAATCTGCTAAAATTCACCGCAATATAATTATTGGTTCCTAGAAACTTATCTAATAAAATTCTTGTAGGATCATTGTTTTAATACTCCACAAAATCTTGATTTGAGCAAATCAAAATCTAAGAAAGTAAAATTGTTTTCCATAATTAATATGATATAAATTGATTATTAATAATCATGTCTATATCATGATCTCCATGAATATTTTTATACATCAAAACCCAATCAAAAATCCAACCATAAATCCAACAAAAATACATGTGAGATAATACTAACTCATAATTTTAATTTATATATTTTTCTAAAATTTTACAGCTAAGTTTAGTTAAAAAAATAAAGAATAAAAAAAAAAGTTTGTCGCTGCTCTCAGCCAGGCCGAGAGCAGCTCGGCCTACTGCACAGACCGGGCTGGTCTGTGCAGTCCAGCTGGGCCCAGGCGCGACCCAGCCTGGCCCGGCTGGGCCAGGCCGCCTGGGCCACAGCAGGGCCCAAAGGCCCTGTTAAAATAAAAAAAGAAAGAAAGAAAAGAAAGAAAGAAAGAATAATTTCGTATTAAAAATAATTAGTTTTAAATATTAAGAAAAAAATTTAAAAAAATATGAACAGTAATCTACAATTCTTCTACAATCTATGATAAAAATTTTAGATAAATACCAACATAAATTAATTTAAATCACCCACTTTAAAAACATTTCTCCTTAATGGTAAATTTAGACCCGTTAAATATTCTAATGATTTAAAGCCTATTAAAAGTCTAACAAAAATTAGAAATTGGTTTAAACTACACCTACTAAATTCATCAAACCCAGAGGACCATATTCCTAACCCCAAACTAATTAATCAAGATTTAAACCCCTTATAACTCCTAAGTAAAATATCCTTTTAAAAATATAATAATTTCTATTAAATAATTTATGTAGATTTATCGGGGCCTTATGATTTCAGTGCTTTGGACTTGGGATCAAGTTCAGGTGAGTGTTTCTTTTCTTGCGTAATTTTTAATTTTGTTGTGAGTGTTTTTTTCCTTATAGAATTCTATTTTATGAGTATTTTACTTCTTTGTTTAGTTTTATTTAATCGTGTTGTGAGTGTTTCTCTTCTTTGTTTAATTTTATTTAATTGTGTTGTGAGTGCTTTTTCTCCTTCAGTTAACAAGAATTCTTGTGATGAAGGATTTTATCTAGTTATTTAATTATGTTATAAAGGTGATTTAAATGATTAAGCTAATTTTCTAGTATTTAGAAATTTCAAAATTTTCATGAATTACCTCCATGCATTATTCGTAGTATTTTTATGTATTCCTGTATGCAATTAAGTACATTTGTTCTTGATAATGAACCTTCAAGATCACTACATGACATCGGTTAGGACTTTACCACTAAGACTCACCTGAATGACATTTGTGACCATCATGTTCATGTTATCTAATTACTGGAAAAAAATATTTTTAGACGGTAACAACCTCGTCCTGTTTAACATGTTCACCGACATATATATCCTATCATACATGTATCACGATTTCACTTTTGATTTTGTTACTGTTATCATTATCGAGTTATCCTAGTAGATTTAGGTAACATTACATTAATAATTTTGACAACTAAATTAAACAACTTACACTGGGATTGGGAAAATTGATGGAGGAGATAGCGTCTGTATTTTGGGTGGACCTAAGATTTAGGTTGTGCAGCCGAAAGAGGGTTCCACTGCAGGGTTCCCGTGGGGTGACGGGCACCCCGTCCTGTTTCCTGTTCCTGTTATACATGTTATACATGTACATGTTCCTGTTATACATGTTCCTGACTACCTTGCGCTAGGTCCTGGTTCAGCGCCAGGGGTCTGGGTCGTGGTCCCGTGTATGCACGGGACCCACCTAAAACACAGACAATGTCTCCAACCGATCAGTTTCAATAACTGAGGACCTCAATTGGCACGTGTAGTAGGCGTAGTATGGGATGCGTCTATTATATGCGGCAATTGGTGTTCGCTGACATAATTAATAATGATAAACTGTTAATGTATTGTGACTGACCGTGATCACCCGACTGTACATATATATAACTATGATAGACATATGATTGTACACATGACCAGATTGTATACCAGATTAGTGACATATGCTAGGTTACACGTCTTGACATTAGTGGTCAGGATATCAGTTATATATCGTTCATACATTTGTTCTTAACGTGGATTATTCTGTTGTATTTCATTTCAATTATCATGTTGTTATTGCTTCGTTGTTATGCACGAACACCTTTCCCTTTACACACACACTCATTAGGTCGCTTCTGACGACCCTGAATTCGCATGTCCAGGGTATTGGACATCTTCTTATATTGTTCAGGTGTTCGTGTGATCGTACGCGTTATGAGGAGCTGGAGTCTCTCTTTTCTTGATTTTAGGTATTCTTACTCTTTTATTCATGTTATTTCCTTATTCCATCTTTATCGCATCCAGTTGTCATTTCTTTCCTTTATTCATCTGCTATCATTGTGTTAGATATTTATATGTCATATTGCAGTGATATTGATTTATCATGGTAGATTTTATAACTTGTTCAGGTTATTTTAGGCTTAGCGTATGTGAGTGGGTATTTTTCTCGCGTACATACGTCGCCGACCTTCGTCGCGACTCCGATTCCGCGTATTTTGGGAAGCGGGGCGTGACAGAGAATCTTCAAATTTAGATTTTTATCTTAGATGCACTTTTAGGCCTCTCCTTTGTAGCCACAGGACCAAGAGGATCGCGTATTGTTAATTTCTTCACCGTCTCTCAATACCACAACTGAAGAACTAGAATCAACATTTTAGTCTGCGATAATTGATCATTAAATGTCTTGGATTTTAAGTCATTACTAGTTTCTATAGCAAATTCTTTCAACACACCATCAACTTGGAAAGATGAATATTCGAATCAGACATCATTTTGAGAATTGCATAAAATTTGGATCGAAGTGTCCACAATCTTGCAATTCCTCGCATACCTTTATTTGGACAAGATTTCATATCATGCTCAATTATAATATTCTTGTAACGAGCATCCAATCTCCACCTCTATATTATATAAGATTCCGGTATATGTGTAATATGATTGCGCCATAAGATGCACAGAATATGTCTACAAAGAATCCCCTTGATTTCAAATAAGACACAACTACAAAAAATATGAAGCTCACACAATTGTCATAACTGATTTTGTCCCATTTGTCTTTTGATTTAGAAAAATCACCAATCAAAAAAATGTTATTCTTAAGCCTTCATGTTCTAACTCTTCAGAAAACAGTGTCATTACAATGACCCATTTCTTTTGAAATAACTGAAAAATCTTTCTGGTATAAGACTTCAAAACTTGTATCTCATATAGATTTGAGATACAATTAGGCACACAATTCAAGCACAGAAAGTCTTCTTGAGATTCAGCTCTACGACGGGCAGTGACAGCTTTATCGTATTGGTGGACAACTCAACGAGTTTTGTGTTTGCGTTCACAAACCCATCAAAAAATGAATTAATACTCTTAATACTCTCAGCCTTTTGACTAGTTATTATTCCAGACTGAAAAATGTCCTTTAGATAAGCATTAACCCAAGATGTATGCAATCTGTACATCTTTACTAACCAACTGTCTTCTTCCTCATCTATATGATATTTTTGCGTCATCACACTCCAACATTCCTCACATGTGCTTATATCACGATAGGAATATCAAAAGTTGAAATCAATGAAAAAATCATCTCCATACTTGTTCATCAAGAAAATTTATTGTTCGGCAATGTGTTTCCTTATATACTAAAAATAAAACGGTGTCGCTGATCGGGGGAAAATCGCGCACAAAAGGTGTATGTTTTGAAATCAAGAGTTAAAGTGTGTGTGTTTTGACTTCCTCGATACTTCCGTTATAGCATAGAGGCTAAAACAAGTTGAATTCATAAGGACGAGAGGCGATAGAAGCTTACACGGTATGTTCAGGTGTATGTTAACAGTTCTTCAATTTTTGAAAAAATGAAAAGAAAAGGAAACAAAGAATGAAAAGAGAAGTACAGTGAAACACAAAGAAGTGGGAAATATAGAAGAAATAGTTGTGGATTTTGATAGTAATTCTAAAATAAAGTGAAAAAGAAAGAAAACTCATGGTTACTAACTATTAATGGCTCCACCAATATGCTGACCTCTTAGTGATAGTTACCTCACATGTATCATTGGCCATCACTAGTTCTTGATTCAAGAGCTTTTCAAAGCATGACCCATATGTAACTCATCACATCCCAACTCTACAAAACAAGTGCAAGCTACACTTAAAGCATCAAAACTAAACAAAAGTAAGCATGGAGTAAAGTAATGTTAGCTTGTTAGAGAGTTAAGATGTTAGAGTGTTAGATCCGTCATCATGAGCCATCAATGGCTCTTGCAAGAGCAAGGCCAAGTAGAGACTATTAGATTCATGCGGATTATCAAGTAAGAAGTTAGTAAGTTAGTGGTTAGTAGTTGTTGCCATGAGAAAAAATTAGCTAAACATGTAAAAGGAATTAGAGAGAAGAAAATAAGGAGAGATAAAAAGAGCACCTTTCATAAATTGTCACCTTCTATTACAAGCACTCTTCTTTTCACTCGTGTACCACTCTCTCTCCTATTACAAGATCTATAAGAAATGAAAATACAAAGGAGGAAGATGAAGAACAACTAATTTAAACTACCCTAAACTACAAGATGGAGAAAAAAACTACCCTAAAACTACACTACTCTCTGATTATCTCCAACTGAAGAACCCCAAGGGGTATTTATAGGCACCAGGGGAAAGGGGGGCCAGGGGGCAAACCCTGGCGCAAAGTACGGGCGCGGTCGTGCCCGTACGGCCGCGGAAACGCGGCTAGGGCCGCGTTTTCATGGCTCTTCAAGAGTCGCGCGCGGCTTTCTGTCGCTCGCTGTCCCGTCTGTCCCCTATCAGCTGCAGGTCTCGGTTTCTGATTCTGAGCCCCTGGTTTTGACAAATTAGCTCTTCAAAGTCAATGGCTATATTATAGGCCTTTAATCACCCATTAAATGGTGATTTAGGGTCTTCTTCTTCATTACACACCATGGACCTAGAAACATGCAAGAGAGGTATTATTAGCAGAATTTAATATTAAATAAATGTGAAGATGTGGTATGAAATATGCAGTTTTAGAGACTAATCACCGGCAATTTGGAAAAATTATTTTGATAGCATCGCCTATCTGGGCATCTTGATCAGTAATGATCGTCATTGGTGCAACTTTGTGTACGTATTTGAGCCATTTATTGAAAAATCAAACAAATGAATCCTTTTGCTCATCTGCGAGTAATGCACAACCGAACAAAATAGACTGTCGATGATAATTCACTCCAGTGAATGGAGCAACGACAGGTTCAGATGATTAGTCATGTTTGTTGTGTCAAAAACTACCACATCATAAAACTTAAATAAGAAGATATTGCTCTTCCGTCAGCCCAAAAGATACTTCTTAGTGTGTCGCATGATCAACCTCACTGCAAAGAAAAATTTTAGATCTGACTCTGCTTTCTCTTGAAAATATTTGATGATAGAAATGAACTATTGCCCAATATTATTTCTCTTGTGTCGAATAAAATCAATACACTGTTATGCGCTTACTTGTTCACAACCTTCTCTATGATTCATTACATTAACAACACAAGTAATATTAGAAGAACGCATTCCCACTTCAACTAAATTGATCATAATAGTTCTGCTAATCTTTGATCGATGTGTCTGATAAGAGTAAAAGTGATAAACCTTACTCAAACTTGATAAATCATGTGAATGTGAATTAGCAAATTTGGTGACAACCCAAAACCTTCTGTCTGGTAATAAACGTAAACGAATATGCATCTCTGAAGGACATTGAACTCTATTATCAATATGACAGTTGACGATAAGCCCTTCTTATCTTTTATCCCCCTAACTCTTGACACCCTCATTGTTGCAACAATATTTTCTACAAATAATTTCATATGGAGGCCTCCGTGATTTATCTATTCCTTTTTTTTCGTGTTAAAACCGTTATTCCTTACATAAGCATTGTAGAAGTTGTATACTTCATCATCTATTGCAAGTTCCTATCCTAAAAAAATAACTACACTTTCAGGCATTTCACCATGCAAATTCATTTTCTACCAAAAAAATTGTTATATTAAAAGAAAAAATAATTAAGAAAAGCAACATAAATATAATAATTAAAGACTGTGATCTTAGTCACAGTACTAAAAATATTTGAGGAACCCGACTACTGTAAATGTTTATAATATTACGGAAAGTGTTTTATTAAATACTGCGACTATTATCGCAGACATTAAATAATTAATGACTATAAGATAGGCATCAACTTTAATATATTAAAGGACTGCGATTAAGGTCACAGACCTAATGTAATTAAATACTGTGACTAAGGCCGCAGATTAGAAGAATCATTTCTTACCAAAACTTATTATATTAAAAGAAAAGGAAATAGGAAAGCAACATAAATCTAATAATTAAAGATTGCAATCTTAGTCGCAATACCAAAAATGTTTAAGGAACGCGACTATTGTAAATGTTTATAATATTACGAAAAGTGTTTTATTAAATACTGCGACTATTGTCACGGTCCATAAATAATTAATGACTATAAGATTGACAGCAACTTTAATATATTAAAGGACTACGAGTAAGATCGCAGACCTAATGTAATTAAAGACTGCGACTAAGGTCGCAGTTTAAAAGAATTGTGAAATTATTTATTAAAAACTGCGACCTTAGTCGCATCTTTTAATTAAAAAAAAATATACTAGGACGCAGTCTCAACATAAACAAAAATAATTTTTTCAGTGACAATTGCGACAAAGAATAACATAAATAATAAATAAATCAAAAAACTAACCTCTGGATCAACATCCAAAGATCTTCCTTTTGCTGCATTTGCTTCATTTTGTGATGAAGTTGAACTCGATGATAACTGATTCATATTCAGATGGGGAGAAAAGGGGCGGGGCGGTGGCGAGATGGGGTGGCGGGAGATGAATTATGGCTGGGGCTCGACATAAAAAAGACAGGCCAAGAGAGATCTGATATAGGGGATAAAAAAATTGAGATGGAGATCTCGATAGAGATCTAATGGATGAAATCTAGGTATGCAAACTCAAAATCAATATCTGATCCCCCTTTTGTAAGAACGAGACTCTTTGTGAATTTGAAATTCAGATCTGACAGCGCACAGAGACAAAGAGAGACAGAGATAGAATAAAGAGAGGGAATAATAATAATAAAGAATATAAATCTAATCTCATCCCAAGAAAAACTGTCTTTTTTGAATAACAGAGGCTTTTAATAATTTTAGTTATTTCCAAAAGCGGGGTATTCATGAAGATTACCCAAAACTGTGGCACATATTGTGCCACGTCACCGCCGGCTGAGAGACACTCTCAGCTGTCGGCTGATATACATTTTCTATATATATATATATATATATATATATATATATATATATATATATATATATATATATATATATATATATAGAGAGAGAGAGAGAGAGAGAAATGTATATCAGCCCGCGGGCTGAGAGTACTCTCTCAGCCTGCGGTGACGTGGCTCGATTTGTCACCTCACTGACTTGCGGCCCGCTTTTAGGGAGAAGTTAAATTACCAAATACCCCTTATGATAACTTTTACTTATTGTTTATTATTATTTTTTCCCCCTTTTATTTTGCCGCTCTTTATAGGATATAATTTACTTTTCGCCTTATTTCTTTACCTCTTTTTAGAAAGATGTAGTTTCTCCTTTTCAGCCTGGGATAAATTTTTTTTGAAAATATAAAATCTTTTCAGATCAATGTTTTCAGCCTGCGATAAAATTCTACTTTATAGTTTAATTTTTTTTGTATATAATGTAGTCAGAGTTTTTGGTCGCATTATACATTTAAACTGCGACCTTAGTCAAAGTCTTTGGTCGCAGTGTACATGCTGAAATGCGACCAAGGTCGCAGTGTTGTTATTGATAAAGATGACCAGCAACTGCAATCTAGGGTTGCATTATATGGACTGCGACTTTGGTCGCAGTACGTTAAGTAATTAATTTTTTTGTATATAATGTAGTCAGAGTCTTTGGTCGCATTGTACATTTAAACTGCGACCTTAGCAAAGTCTTTTGTCGCAGTGTACATGGTTAAATGCGACCAAGGTCGCAGTGTTGTTATTGATAAAGATGGCCAGCAACTGCAATCTAGGGTTGCATTACATGGACTGCGACTTTGGTCGCAGTCCGTTAAGTAATTATTTTTTTTGTATATAATGTAGTCAGAGTCTTTGGTCGCATTGTACATTTAAACTGCGACCTTAGCCAAAGTCTTTTGTCGCAGTGTACATGGTTAAATGCGACCAAGGTCGCAGTGTTGTTATTGATAAAGATGGCCAGCAACTGCAATCTAGGGTTGCATTACATGGACTGCGACTTTGGTCGCAGTACGTTAAGTAAGTGTTGTTTTATTAAGTGTTGTTTTTTGGATTAAGTCATTTTTTGAATCTAAATGAAAAATGAAAAGTTGTCTGTTATCTGATGCGACTTGGAGTCAGTCCGTGAGACGCGACCTGTCATAAAGATTTTATGAGATCTTTTAACGTCAAGTCTATGTTGACGAACCCCGCGCCATTCGTTGTTTCCCGAAGCGGTTGTCTACGCGTCGGTTCTTCATTGGGTTTAGGCGTTAATGTCTTTTAATGCCAAACTGGCGCTGGCGGTTGGAGACCATTAATGCCGACGATTCTGATTAATGAACCATTAATTATGGTTATTATGGGCTGCCTATAAATAGGGCTCACCCTCTCCCTTTAACAGTCCATAATTAGACTGTTTTCTTTCGAGAGCAATTGCTCTGAGAATTTCTGCCTTCTTCAGAGTCTCTAACAGGGGCCTTCCTCCATGGATGAAGATGACCCTATTGACAAACTTGATCGATGTTCGTCCACAAGGGAAGAAGTCATAGACCTCATCGTCCACAAGGGAAGAAGTCATGGTCCTCGTCGTTCACAAGGGAAGAAGTCATGATCCCTGACGAGGACTTAATCCTCACCGAGATCTGCTCTGACTTGATGCACCAGTCAAGCTTGCTGATAACGGATGGTCAGAGTGGGTATGGCGGCGGGGGATGTGGTGGATATAGTGGTGGGTAGCATACATTGTGAGGTCTCACTCTCCCTCTCTTACCCCAGAAGTGACATCGAGGAAACTCCATGCTCACTGGATAACCTTCTGGTGAAGAGATGTTCATAAACGAAAGACCGTATCCTGGCACTTTGGAGGGTGAGTTGGAATCGGAGGATTCTGCTGCCACCAGACCTCAAGGAGAAGATTGCTCTTAGTCAACAAGGGCTCTTCTTGGCTACTTTGATGTTTAGTCTTCTTGGCTACTTTGATGTTTGGTCTTCTTTGTAACACTCAATCTTATTGATTCTGCTGCCACCAGACCTCAAGAAGAAGATTGCTCTTAGTCAACAAGGGATTTTTTTTTGATGTTTAGTCTTCTTGGCTACTTTGATGTTTAGTCTTCTTTGTAACACTCAATCTTATTGATTCTGCTGCCACCAGACCTCAAGAAGAAGATTGCTCTTAGTCAACAAGGGATTTTTTTTATGTTTAGTCTTCTTTGTACTGCTGTATTGTAACACTCAATCTTATTGTATAAGAGATCGTTTTGTATCATTTGCACATGCCTGGAGATAAATGCCTGGATATAAATAAAAAGCATATTTGTTTTTTTAATAAACTACGAACTTGTTCGCAGCCGTGCATTGCAAACAAAACAACTATGACCATAGATGACACTGCGATCAAGGTCGCATAAGATACATTGCAAACAGTAACTACTGCGACCAGGGTCGACACTGTGACCAAAGTGTGCGACTAAGCAACTGCTGCGGTGACGTGTCACCTCGTCGCAGTGTTGCTGTTGACCTCGTCGCAGTGTTGTTGTTGATTAAGACTAAAGACCAACAATAGCGACCAACATTGCAGATTATTTTTTTAAGACTGCGGCCATCAACTGCGACCAATGTCGCAGTGTTGTTGTTGATTATTTATAAAGACCACCAACTGCGACCAAGGTCGCAGTGATGTTGTTGATTAAGAGTAAAGACCAGCAACTGCGACCAAGGTCGCTGTGTATTTTATTAAGACTAAACACCAACAACTGCGATCAAGGTCGCAGTTTATTCTATTAAGACTACGGTCGTTTATTTTATTAAGACTACGGTCAGAAACTGCGACCAAGGTAGCAGTGTTGTTGTTGATTAAGACTAAAGTCCATTAACTGCGACCAAGGTCGCAGTGTATTTATTAAGTCTGCGTCCAGCAACTGCAACCAATGTCGCAACCTTTCATTTTAAAAATTTATAAGGGTGAAGTAATATAATTATTAACTGCGTCCATGGTCGCAGTATATTCGTTTAGCGTAAAATATTTAAATTGAAGGTTTGTAACAATTGTACAGCATTTTCAACCAAGACATAGTAGTAAAAAATGTAATTCACACAATTAACTTTAGAAAACAGATTTATATATATTTAAAAAAAACAAAATACAATTTTTTTAAACTTCTAATCCTCGTCATCACCATCGTAATGAGAAAGAAGTTTGCGACTTTGGTCGCAGTACTGAAGGAGGTCGCATTGCTATACGATAGCATGTTTCCTCCGGTATTCTTTATTCTGTATTAAGTATGCGACCATGGAATATTTTTTTACTTTTCAATGCTAGAAGTCGCTGTCGTCATATAAAAGGGGTTTTTGTCAATTTGTTTCACGATTGTTTAGGCGGGGTTTTTTTGATTTTTTTGGCGCCCACACTCTGCGACCGATGTGTGGCATATATTCAGCCACGTCCCGCAGGCTGAGAAACTCTCTCAGCCCGCAGGCTGAGGTACAGTAAGCCCATATATATATATATATAAATATATATATATATATATATATATATATATATATATATATATATATTGCTAATTAACTCAACCGTCGACGAGATTCACCGGCGACCTCCAGGGAGAAAACCTGGGTCTTGGCCGAGGGAGAAGAAATGTCTGCAAGGCGGTGTTTAAACCGGTGATCATGGAGAACATTGTGTTCTAACTGACCCAGGCCAACAGGTTGGAAAATCGCGGGGGACGGGAAATGTTATTATTTTGTAGCACATTAGTTACCTTCTAAATAAAATGAAGAAACATATGGAAGGGATTCTTGTTATGGTAATTTAATAATTTGTGCAAGAATTTTACATCGGCATTTAAAGATAGCTAAACTAAAATTTTGAGGGGGTCAATTTGGTAATATAAACGTACTCAAAATGATATTTATTAAGAAAAAATTGCTAAAAACAAATCGAAAGCAAAGAGATAATTAGACATTCATCGAATTACTTGTTCAAATTCGATTCGGGTGATCATCTAATTGTAACACCTCAATCCTGCAGGTACGGAGACGCTACGACGACGTACATACTCAGGGCTAAAATATCCTTACGTACGTACGCTAAGCCTCAGTACAGAAAATAAACACAATAATTTCAGCATTAATTAGTATAATAATACCTGCAAAAGGGTCAGTGATCATGATAGATAAGAAAACATTGATAAATAAAGAAATAAAGACAAAATAATCAAGATACATATGAATAGTATTTATGACGAGTCTCCTATATGTATCCAGTGAAATATTTGATACTTTGATATCTCAGATCACAAATCTGGGCACGCAAACTCAGGGTCGTCAGAAAGCGACCTAGTGAATAGTAAAATGAAGGAAGCAGGAATATATATTATAGTAATACAATCACAATAATAATAATATATATTGCATGTTTAAATACTGATGATACAATATAATGATGATACCAATTGGGAGAAATATTTAAGTGTCATATTTTAACATCATCAATACCTAAAATGTTATAGCAGTGTCAGTACCACAATAATTCCACTTGTATATCATTACTATCAGGTTGTATGTCTGGGTTGTGATACCAAAAATAAATAGGTAAGTCACTTTGGGGGGTTTATATTACTATAGTCAATAAAGTTTTACCATTTATATATTATTCTCAATATGCATAACATGATACAGTATTAAGTGTTTCTATTTACATCAGTGTGTATAAGTAATATGTAGTACATTTTAATTACTTTATATTTCTTATTTAATCCTATTATAACAGTAGCATAGTGGTGCCATGAAGAATATGAACATGAAGATATGATGTATGCAAAATAACCATATTATAATGTTGTGATTATACGGTAGCAAGGTCTACAAGGTATGCATGAAACAGTATACATGAAATGCAGAGTATACGTGTACATGAATAACATGCATGGAATGCAGAGTATATGTGTACTTGAATAATATGTCTGTGAAGGATACAAGAAGTACAGAGTATACATGTAACAAGATGGAAGTTTAGATAGCAGAAAGTGCAACAAGAATATATGGACAATAATATACATATATTGAACCTGTCATGTGGTTTATATAATAATAATAATCAGTACCGCCTGGTATTTTAATCAATCTTTTTCAGTGTCTCATACCACTGGCAGTTCATACCGGAACACGCACTCTGGACAAACCCATCCGGACATGGCATACAGGTGCCATGATCCGAGCGAAAGAGTGACCAAATAACAAGCATTCCCATGGTCACTATTATTTATACAGTTTTATTATGTTAATTGAAAACCCAATGGTCAAGGAGCGTTGGTCAGGTGGGTGCATCCCGTGCATACCCGAGACCATGGCCTTAAACAAGCCCCTGGTTGCTGAAGTCAGGGCCGGCCCACTAAGACGAAATAAGTAACGGGAAACAAGAGCTCAATGAACTAAAATAGACGGTAGCCAGTACTACCACGTCCCTGTAGTAGGACTAATAAGGGATCCAGACATCCACACGACAAGATCTACTCAATCGTCAAGTCTCCCCCAACCCCATGTTATATTTAATATATTTAATGTATACAGTATATCAGGAACAATAACAGTGCATGATACATGTAACACGATAATAGAGCATGAGCTCTGTTGATAGCATGAAATAAGATAACGGGAAACGGAAAACAAGAGATGTGAAATTCTAGAGGTGGCCCTCGTGGTTTAGATCCACGTGGTACTTAGTTCCACACATCACATATTAACAATTCACATGTCCAGTAATAGAAATATCATAGCAATATCAGGATTACAGGAAACCAACATATAATAGTCATGTAATAGGGATATAGGAGTATGCATGTAACAATAAGTCAAACAACAGGAATACATGAACAATCAAAGCTTGTATACAAATAAATCCATGTGATAAGTACATATCATAACAGTGTAGCGTACTCATGTAACAGTGATACAGGTATATGAAATACAAATGTAATGTATTCGTGGAATCGGTGGTACATGTACATATAATAACAGTGTCCAGTGTAGCAAGTGTCTACATGAAATAACAATGTTCAGAGTACTATAGTGTCCGTGTAACGATGATACTAGCTCATAAAATAACAGCGTCGAGTATCCATGTAATAATGATAATGTAATAGTGATAATGTTTAGTATAATAGAGTATGTGTACATCGGTGTACATGTAACAGTATTTGCGCAACCGTGATAGATGTCCATGAAATGACAGCGTCCGGTAGTGTGATAGATGTAACAAAAACATGAGGAATAGATATATTTATATTTACAAATATCATTATTTATTAAGATTATAATCGATCACTAGTGAATTATTTACAAGTTCCTCTTTTTAAACTCTTCACAATCATTTAACTAATTATTACAGTATTTATTATTCTGAAATTCCTTTAATTGATCATCTAAGATAATCAGGTATATTTTATATTAAGTCATGAAATAAATTAAAATATTATTTTATCATTTATGTTTAATAAAATATCATGCATATTCTTATTACACTGATTTCCTGATAATTAAGTTATTAAATAACATTTACCAGGATTTAACCATAATCATGATTTATTAATTAAAGCAATCAATTAATTTTATTAAACATGATAAAATATAATTTATAATAAAAAACACTCACTAAGTAACCATGAAAATGTAGCTCTCTTTCCTACAATCGCAGCGGTTCTAGAATCGTCCAATTCGGAATCCGGCTGCTCAAGACATCGCCCGAACACTAAAAACAATGTAAATAAATTAGATTAATAATAAAAATGTAAAAACTTTATTTAGCATGGGGGTTTCCTGTAATTTTACCTTTATGGGTTTAAAAGTGGGTTTGGGCTCTTAACGGGTCGAGTTCAGATTCACAACCCAAACCCATATAATTAAGTGGATATGGGTATTGGGTTAATGGGTTTAGGATTAGTGGGTTATTGGGTTTAACCCCAATATGAAGAGAGGAGAGAGATAAAGAGAGAGAAGAGAGGGGCAAGCCCGGCTGGCAGCCGGCGGCGGCCCGGCCTCGCCGGCGGCGACACAAAGAGAGAGAGAGAGAGGGGGGGAGAGAGAGAGAAGGGAAAAGGTAAGAAATAGGGAGAAAGAGAGGCAGCAGGGAGGGGTGGCCGACCCAGGCTGGCCGCGACGGCGTAGCCCAGGCGGAGGCGGCCAGGGGCAACGTTCCGTCTGGCCACCGGCAACAGGGAAGGAAGAGACGAAGAGAGGGGGGAGAGAGAAAGAGAGAGTAATAAATTGAGAGAGAGAGAGAGAGAAAGAAGAAGTAGTAGAAGAAGAAGAGGGTGCTGGTGGTTGGGGGCGGCTTAGAGCCGGAGCCACGGCCGGCGGCGTTGCCGGTAACGGTCTGGCTGTGAGAGGGTGAAAGAAGAGTGTAAGAGTATTATAGGGAAAATAATAGAGAGAGAAAGAAAGGATGGAAGAGAGAGAAAGGGCGGTGGAAGAGGCGGTTGAGCGAGATGGCTTGCAGGAAGGAAAAACAAAGATTGGGGGAAAACTATTTAATATTATTTAATTAATATTTTAATTGGGTAAAAAATTAACTAACCCAGAATTGTTCCCAAACATTTTGTAAAATAGTGAATATTACAGGGAGCAGGAATGTGAAATCAGATTCTAGAGATTCTATCTGATTTACAAATTAAAAATCTTGAAATGTATCGCCGATACTAGGCGACACCGGTTCGGCCCGATTTTGGAATAATTCAGAAAAATCTTCAAAAATACCATAACATAGAAAATATGATTTTGAAGAACAATATGAAAGCGGATTCAAGAAACTCAACTTTGTTTGTGAATTAAAAATCATAGAGCCAATTATCGGTGTTCGTCCACACCGAATTCAGAGATTTTTCAAAATAATTTAGAAAATTTTCAGAAAATTCTAAAAAATCTAAAATATTAGAAAATAATATTTGAAACTGAAATCGGCTCAATCTAACTACCATGAAGGTCAAGTCAACTTTGTACGCAGTATCGAGTATTGACACTGTGATACTTACGCTAAGGATCAGGGGATTACACTAGTTTTCTATTATTCATGATTAAATGGATCCAACATGATCATGTATTCGATTTGTTTGCTTATTGAATTATTTTGTTAGTACGAATGCATTAAACTTCTTCAATTTATTATCTTACAGACATAAATATTCGTGTCTGTGTGTGTACACTCTAGCCCCAGAAATTTTCTAGTCGGTCGTCAAACTAATTATCTAATTGTTCATTTAATTATTGAATACACGATTAGTATGTATACATTTTACCTTGTGACGTTTTGTGATACACATGCCTAAACTCCATAATCATTGATCCTTGTTGTGCGTAAAATTATTTAAAATATAAAAATAGGAACTTTGGTTGTTCGAACAAAACCAAGAAAATAAACTTTTCCTTTAATTCCACCAAAGAAGCTGACGTGGCCTCCTTTTCCCGCTCATTTCAACGCAATTCCAAGCTTTCAGCTAGGAATTGGGTCAGAAAAGAAATGTGGCGTGGCAAGGTAGCTGAGAGAAGTTACGTAAATGTCTTAGTTATTGATATTCTCAAATCATATAATAATATTTAATTTTCTTTTAAATTCTGACAACATCTTGTAATTACTACAAGACTTATTTTCTCTTGTCATCAGTTGAGCTAGCTATTTTGGTATTACGTTGGGAGCTCCCTGACCCCTTATATAATGTCAGACTGCCTGACTCAATGGTGACAAGAGCAAATGAGTCATGTAGTAATTAGAGAGGAGATGCTGCCGGAATTTAGAAGAAAATCAGATATTATTATATAGTTTGAGGATATTAATAAGCTAAGCGATGTGTTGTTACAATATACATGTATGCATTGCATAACATGAAGGAAGGTTGACGGATAGGAGAATTTGTATATGTATATATGTAAGTAAATTCGTGTGTGTGTGTACTTGAATGTATACATATTTATAGAGGAAGGGTTATGATGGGTAGGGGAGAGTATGTGTATGTGAATATATGTGATATGTGCGTACAAATTATTGTACCCGTGTTACAGAGGGAGGCACCGGAGGGCGAAGACGTTGTGTGCGCAGAGAGAGAGAGAGAGAGAGAGAGAGAGAGAGAGAGAGAGAGAGAGAGAAGAGGCTTGTGTCATTCCGTAAGGATTCGAGGCCGATCCTTCCCACTCAAATACAAACCTATGACACCCGAATGCAAGATTTCGTTGAAGTGTATCTACATTATTTTAAGTAATTAAAACTAAAAAATCATGTATTTTGAATACTTTTTACCCATCAATCAAGTAGGCCCAAATGGATAGTCGAAAATAGCATATTACTTAGATCTACATTTTTAGACATAAAAATTCTCGATCCAACCATTTTATCGTGATCTAAATACTTAAAAACCCTCATAAACAATTTTTGTTAGATTTTAAATATTTTACACCGTTAAACTAATCAACTCACTATTTTAGCCGTCCATTTTGAGCCTAGTTGATGGATGAATAAAAAGCATTCAAAATACATAATTTTTTATTTTTAGTTACTTGAAATAATATAAATCAATTTTAACAGAGTGGACTTGTATACGATGTCATAGAGTTGTATTTGAGTGGGAAGGATTCAGCCTCCAATCAATCCGGAATGTCACAAGTCTCTCTCTCTACACACACACACACATCGAAGTAAGGTGGTGGGGGAAGGAGTAGGGAAGGAATTGTGCATACATGCATTGCAAGTTAAAGGAGTTGTGTTTGTATGATATATGTATACAAGTGTACTGATATGTATAGTGCTCTATCTTGAGTACAGTAAGATAAAAGATATTGAAATGACTATTTAATATGTCGTGAGTTTCTATGTACAAAGTGTTGAGATGAATATAGATAACACGTATATCCGGTGAAATACAAGATATTATTACAAAAGACTAATAAAATAAATAGCTGAGTGGACCGGACTTTTCCGGTTGATAAATAGAATCACTGAAACATCTATTATGAATGCTTTGTTTTCATTGCATCATAAAGCTCTTGTTTATTAATGTCCAATCCATATTCGTGTTCACTATCTGATGCACAAATCATACTTAGTATTATTATTTGTATACTACTTCTTGGATTCCTTGTATGACTTTACTCACTAAACCGTCGAGCTCACTTTTTTATATTAATAATATTTTCAGGTCGTGATAAGGTTAAAGGCCCGGCTTAAAACTTAGTGGTTGTTTCTTTTGGAACTAAAGAAGAATCAATGATGTGGAAATTTGTTATGTTTTGTCACCTTTGTATAGTTTATGCCTGTATGTATAAACGCTAAACTTGATATGTATGCTATATAATATGTGTTAGAGTTGTGAGTTAGATAGTTTGATCTTTGTATATGTGTGTGTATATATATGTGTGTGTGTGTGTGTGTGTGTGTGTGTGTGTGTGTGTGTGTGTGTGTGTGTGTGTGTGTAAACGCTAAACTTGATATGTATGCTATATAATATGTGTTAGAGTTGTGAGTTAGATAGTTTGATCTTTGTATATGTATATATATGTGTGTGTGTGTGTGTGTGTGTGTGTGTGTGTGTGTGTGTGTGTGTGTATATATACATATATATGTATGTATATATATATATACATATATATATATGTATATATATATATACATATATGTATGTATATATATATATATGTATAGATATATATATATATATATATATATATATATATGTATATATATATATCGTTGTTGGTGTCTTTTGAGTTAGTATTGAAAATAGCTACTATATTGGGATTGAGAATACCGAGAGGGTACTCTCGAGCACATATATATTATGATTGTTAATAGCCGAGACAGTGATCTCGAGGATGTGATAAGTAGGCAGGTTGTGACCGAAATTATATACTTGTAATACAGGACTCTGTAGTAATTACAAAGGAGATGCCTATCGAAATTTAAAAGAAAATCAGATATTATTATGTGATTCGAGGATATTAATAACTAGGCCCGTTACAAATTTAATGTGAGACCCGCCAATTTTTTAATCCGAACCAAACACTCGAATTGAACAAGTTGGGAAAGAGATGTTTGTGGGTCCCACTCTCTTTTACCATACGTTTGCTTTACAAACAACCAAGCACACCCAAAAATCAAATTTGTTAATCAAATATTCAATTAAACTCCAACATACTGCAGGAGAAAAAGATAAGACCAAGCCATGTAGGTCTTTTACATTATACTCAGAAATAAACAATTTCTAAATATAATAGAATATCATAAATAGAATTGAAATCTTTTACATTATATTATACTTAGAAATAACTAATTCCCAAATAAAACTTGAATACTTTAATTAGAATTCAATTCTTTAACCAAATAGATCAAATAATTCTTGAATTGTTTGAACATTAAATCAAATCACATACAAATTAACTTTAGTATTCGAGAAATATTAAAAAAGAAGGAAATTTAAATTCAGAAAAGCAAATTTTGACTCAAGTAAAAAATTTAAATGAATTGAAATATGAATATCTTAGTATGCAATTAGATTCAGCTATAATCATATATGTGCCTGTTAATATTTGAAATGAAGGACTAGCCAACTGGTAGCCCAGAGGCCTTCCACTCTAGTTTTGATGATGATTAACTCAAGTAGTTATAGTTTACTAATACTCTTGTGATATTTAGTTTCAGATATTTAACCAAGATATTAGTAGGTGATTAGCTTCAACAAAGGTGTTTTGAAGCTTTCACATGGTGATTCAAGAGCTCGAGCGTCAAGTTCATATCTAGCACTCGGTTGGAGTCAAGCTCGTTGGATCGCGTTTGGATCGAGTCGGCTTGGAGACAAGAAGGCTTCGGTTTGTTTAGTTAAGATTTTGTTTAGATCCATTGTAAATATTAGATAGTGTGATATGCTCAAGTTCACAACACACACACTTGTTTTAAGTTTCATGTTTATTGGTTTTGGTTTTGGTATTCGATTTAACCGATCTTGGTTTTCATGAATAGATAGAATCAAAACAAGTTTACATGGTTTAATGTATATTAGATTTGATCTATATACATATATACTTCATCTATTTAGAAAAACCTATTTTGATAGTCTACTTCATGAGTTTGGAGTTTTGTATTTAGACAAAACCTATTTTTGGATTTAATGTCAAAAACATGGATATAATACATTTCATGTATATTGGATTCTATCCATATACTATATACTTCAAAGTTGTTTAAATATCATGTTTTTGAATTTACATGTGTTTTGGAAAAATCGGATTTCCATTTCAAAAATTCAAGTTTTGGAAAATACAGAATTTGATTTAAGGCAAATTTTTCATGTCACAAAAATGGTTCAAAATGTTTGTAACATGATTTGATTTTTACTCAAACATGTTTGTATTTCAAAGATATAACATGAACTGATTTTTGTAGAATTTATGTGTTTTTATGGGATTTAATTAAAGATAAAAACCCTAGTTTTTAAGTCCCAAAATTTGCTGACTGGCTTACTGCCGGTCGACCGGACCGGTCGACCGCAGCAGTAGTCGGTCGACCGGTGCGGTCGACCGACGTGCACAAGCGTGCACGCTAGCTTTGGGCTGGTGGCCGATCGACCGGGACGGTCGACCGTCCAGAGAGCTCTGCTCTCTGGAAATGGCCCCAGTCGGCCAGTCGACCAGGTCGGTCGACCGGACAGAGAGTCTGCTCTCTGTATCCATCTCTGGTCGACCGTGCGATCGACCGGCCAGAGAGCAGTTGTTTTCTGGATCTGGGGACATTCGACCGGGCGGTCGACCGCTGGGCTCAACGGTCAAAAATGTGACCGTTGGCCGATCGACCGGCCGGTCGACCAGAAGGGCAATCTGGCCCTTTTCAGCTGCCAACAGGCAGATTTGAAATGAGGATATAAATACCCCATTTCTTGGTTGTTTTCAAAAAGATTTCCAAGAGCAAAATTTCTCTCATTTACAAGTATTTTAACACTAGTTTTCAAAAGAGTTTTTAAGCCAAAAGGATTCATCTTTATTTGTTTTTCAAGGGTTGGAAAAATCAAAGAAAAATAGGGATTTGGGATATTTATGTTGTTCTTCATTTCTATCAAATTCAAGTTGTTTTCTCAAGTATTTTTCTTTGTTATTTAATTTCCAAACACCTTGATTTTCTCACACTTGAGCTTATCTATCTATCCTATCTATTAGGATCTTTGTTTTAGTAAGAAAATTGGTTTGTAGTTGAAAGAGACCACCAAGTTGTAAACCTTCCATCATTGTGATATCCCTCTAGTGAGATGTGATTGAGTTGTTATCCCTCAAGTGTGAGGTGATAGTGGAAGTGGTATTTGGCTCCCTCTAGTGAGAGGTGGAGATTATGTTGGAATCCCTCAAGTGTGAGGTGATTGATTTGTTAATTGGCTAAGTGCCTATCCCTCTAAGTGTAGAGGTGATTTATTTGTGCCTTGCCTCTAGTGAGAGGTTGTATTGGTTGAGAGAGGAGTTGTGTACTCCAGATTGTATTTGCCCCAAATCCTCAGTGGATGTTTCCTGTGTGGGAAGTCCTGTGTGGACGAGTTAGTGGAAATCCTTCTGTGTGAAGGCGGGAACGTAGAGCTGTGTGCTCGAACCTCGAAACATATCTTGGTGTTTGTGATTGATCCACTTTCTCTAACTCTCTCTCTTACTTTTGTGCATTACATCATATTGTCATATCATATACATGCTTGTGTTGTTTGTGTGTGCCCATACTTGTGTTTAACCAAGAGAGCTTTACATAGCACCTCAACTCTTATTTAGAGAAATTCAGAGGAGTTAGTCCAGAGCCCTTCACCAGGAATTCGGCTACACTCGTTGGTTACACTAAGTCTGTTGCATTAAGTTTTTAATTCCGCATTATTTGTTCATTAGATTAGCCGTACACCTATTCACCCCCCTCTAGGTGTACTTTCAATTGGTATCAGAGCCTACGCTCCTGATATTAGGTTTAACCACCTAGGTGTGTGATCTTGGTTGCTAATCTATCATTTGCATTTGCACATATATTGTTTGCACTCATGGATTGTCCTCTCATGTTTGATCTCTCTAAAATTGACACATGGAAGGTTTTGATGAGTTGGCATTTAAAAGCCATAGGTTATAAAGTTTACCTTGCCATTACCAATGAATCCTACCTTAGTGATAGCAAGCATATAGAGGCCAATGCACTAGCCCTAGAGGCACTTAGAAGATCACTTAGCAAAGAATATTTAAATATGATTTCTCATTGTGTTTCCGCCTTTGCAGTGTGGAACATCTTGACCTCTTCAAAGCTTCAATTTTCAATCCAAATGGAGAAGGAATCTAGTGGAGAAGAGTCCGACTAACGTTGCTTCATGGTCCAAGGAAATGACTCCCTTGAGGTACATTCGGACACTTAACTAGATAGTGCTAGTTCTTCTTGTGATGAATATATTGATGTCGATGCATTGAATGAAGAACTATCTATTATTTGTGAGAACCTCCTTAAAAAATATAGGTTTTGAAAAAGAAAACTTGTAAGTTAATTAAAGAAAATAAGGACTTGTCTTCAAAATTTGATATTGTTTTGCAAGAAAGAGATGAGATTTCTAATAAAAGGGATTCATTGAAATCTAAGCTTGATCTTGCCCTAAATGAAAACAAGATTCTAAAAAATAAAAATGATTGTGAAAATATTTTGAAGAAAAATGAAAGTCTATCTTCAAAACTTGTTTTTGTTTTAAAAGAAAATGATTCTTTGAAAAATAAAATTATTTCTATTTCAAAGGATTTGGAGTTGATGTCAAATGAAAATGTTTCTTTGAAAAATGACTTAGATTCACATGTTTGCCATGCTAGTGTAGCTTCACATTCTATCTCACCCATTGCATGTACCTCTTCTTCCATAATTGAACATGATATTTGTATGCTTAAAAAGAGTGTTGATTGTTTGGGCTCCACTTTGAGCCATTGTGCTTTGAACCATACACGTTTGAAATCTATGTTTCGAAAGAAACAAGTTCCTCCTATGCATGCACACAAACCACGGCATACACATGCTCCTCACGTTCACACTCATCACACAATGTATGCTCATGTGTACACTTGTACACATTGTGGACGTAAGGGCCACCTTATTAAATTTTGTTATGATAGGATAAATGATTACAATTTAGCAAATAAATTTGTTTGGGTTGGAAAAGGAGCTAACCCCCATGGACCCAAAAGAGTATGGGTACCAAAGACCACTCCTATTTCTTTTGATGTAGGTGTGGGTTCTCACTTAACATGAGAGTGATGGTGCCTTGAGGTGGATGCGTTACGAGCTTAATGATGATTATTTGGATGCATCACTTTTAAGGGGAGTTTGGTGGGAGGACCGCCATGGTTTGGAGATATGGAGATGTGCCCTATTGGTTTTGGTAACGATCTCTAACTCCCATTTATGTTTACATGCTTTCATATTATTCATTTTTAGCATGTTTTGATATTTCATCATTAGTATGTTAAATGTCATGATTATTAGACTTGTGACATACATGATTAGTATTTGAGATCACCCATGCTTATATGAACCCATATTTTGTGTTCTATCATTGTTTAGCTATTGTGCATATCATTGATCTAATGCATGTGCATTTATCATAATGATCATATTGATATAAGTTTTGTTTTGATTTCTATGCTTCATGTTTTGACTACATGTTTAAATGTTAGTTTTCATTAAAACTTGGATATATACTTGTACAACTAGTGAGCCACAAATAGATTATTATATGTTTGTGCTTGATTGCTCATTTGTACTTATTAGATGTACTAGCATAGCCTAGTTTTGATGATTCATGCATTTTGACTTGTATTCTCTATTTTTGTGTATGTCTTTCATGTTTATGTTAAACTTCATGTATATGTCTATTTTGTCTAAACTATTAGTTATACATATACATCCTTGAGCACTTGCCTTCTTGCATATACTTTTATGGACTCGTTATGTTTGAATATGTATGTATACTTTAGTTTATACAAAATATACATATGCCTTGAAGATTAAATTATTTTGATGAAAATTAGATTATCATGATTTTCATGTTTTAAGAAATTTCATATTGAGCTTATTGCCTATTTTCATGATGATATGTTTCACATAACTCTTATACACTCACTTTACTTAATGTTTTCTCATGATTTTATTTTCATGAGTATGATATGTGCCTTATAGATTTTGAGTGTTGATGATCGTGTGACTTACATGTTTTTCATGAAATATATTTTGTTGTATTCCTTACTTGAAGGATTTCGTACTAGTTTACAAGTTTATCATTAAACTAGTTGCGGTATTCTTCATTTTGGTAGAGTTTTTAACGTATTATAACTATTTTCAAACTTATTTTTAAAAACCCCTACCCTTCCAAGGGCGGTTGGTTGGGCGATCATGCCTTGTATGCTCATTATTGAAAATCTATTTAAAAATGTGCATGAAATGGGTGGTAGGAAGTATGAGTCATACACTTGTTTCTCATTATAGTTTCAATTGGTATCACTATTGACATTCTTTTTGTATACTCATATATGTTTTTATATATGTATGCTTAAACTTCAAATAATATCAATTTCGATTGGTATTCAATTTCCCATACATATATATGTATTTATGTTTTGATTGTGCTTGCTATATCTTTATATCTTTGAGCACAAATTTGGTTATGCTAAGCTTGATTTAGTCCTTAATGACAATTATTTAAATGGTATCTTTTACAAGCTTATGCATCATTTTGTTTGGTATTTCATAAAGGGGGAGAAAATTCATATTTCACCTTTCAATTGATTTTGTTTACATTTGGTATATTACTCCCACACTTTATGTTGAAAAATGATTGAAAAATGATTTTTTTTAAAATTTGGTATCATACGCTCCTGATGAAAAATATTTCAATTGGTATATGTTTCATTTTCAATATTGGTATCAAAAAATATTAAATTGATATTATTCTTTCTTTGGTATGAAGATTACCTATATGTTTTGTTTATTTTCAATCGGTATCTTAAATTGATATCATGATGTTTCTTTGTATACCTTCATGCTAAATCGATATATCTTTCAATTGGTATCTTTTATTTGTACCCCTTTATTGATTTTTTATTTCTGACAAAAAGGGGGGAGAACATTTTTTTCTTTAACCTCTTTATTGATGATTGACAAAAAAGGGGAGAAGTATTTTAGTATATATGCATGTTTATTTAAGTTTATATCAAAGTTTATATTAAAAACATTTATTTTATGTTTTGTTGATATTGGTATCAAGAGCATGGATATTATTGGTAAATATTATTGGTATCAAGAGTATGGATATTAGTATCAAAAACATATTTATATTTTGTTGTTTTGTTTGTTTTGTTTTGTTGGTGTCAAGAGCTTTTATTGAAATTTTTATTGGTATCAAGAGCAAGGATTTAAGAACATGTTTATTTTAAAATTTGGTAGCAAGAGCATGTTTATTTCATTATTTTATGCATGTTATGCATATTCATGTTTAACATTTATTGCGTATCTTTATAGTTTATTGCTATACATGAGTTAAGAGGGAGCTTCTTTGAAGCTTAACTTTAATCAATGCATATATAACTCCATGAGTTTTGTCATCATCAAAAAGGGGGAGATTGTTGACCCAGAGGCCTTCCACTCTAGTTTTGATGATGATTAACTCAAGTAGTTATAGTTTACTAATAATCTTGTGATATTTAGTTTCAGATATTTAACCAAGATATTAGTAGGTGATTAACTTCAACAAAGGTGTTTTGAAGCTTTCACATGGTGATTCAAGAGCTCGAGCGTCAAGTTCATATCTAGCACTCGGTTGGAGTCAAGCTTGTTGGATCGCGTTTGGATCGAGTCGGCTTGGAGACAAGAAGGCTTCGGTTTGTTTAGTTAAGATTTTGTTTAGATCCATTGTAAATATTAGATAGTGTGATATGCTCAAGTTCACAACACACACACTTGTTTTAAGTTTCATGTTTATTGGTTTTGGTTTGGTATTCGATTTAACCGATCTTGGTTTTCATGAATAGATAGAATCAAAACAAGTTTACATGGTTTAATGTATATTAGTTTTGATCTATATACATATATGCTTCATCTATTTAGAAAAACCTATTTTGATAGTCTACTTCATGAGTTTGGAGTTTTGTATTTAGACAAAACCTATTTTTGGATTTAATGTCAAAAACATGGATATAATACATTTCATGTATATTGGATTCTATCCATATACTATATGCTTCAAAGTTGTTTAAATATCATGTTTTTGTATTTACATGTGTTTTGGAAAAATCGGATTTCCATTTCAAAAATTCAAGTTTTGGAAAATACAGAATTTGGTTTAAGACAAATTTTTCATGTCACAAAAATGGTTCAAAATGTTTGTAATATGATTTGATTTTTACTCAAACATGTTTGTATTTCAAAGATATAACATGAACTGATTTTTGTGAAATTTATGCGTTTTTATGAGATTTAATTAAAGATAAAAACCCTAATTTTTAAGTCCCAAAATTTGCTGACTGACTTACTGCCGGTCGACCGGATCGGTCGACCGCAGCAGTAGTCGGTCGACCGGTGCGGTCGACCGACGTGCACAAGCGTGCACGCCAGCTTTGGGCTGGTGGCCGATCGACCGAGACGGTCGACCGTCCAGAGAGCTCTGCTCTCTGGAAATGGCCCGGTCGGCCGGTCGACCGGGTCGGTTGACTGGACAGAGAGTCTGCTCTCTGTATCCAGCTCCGGTCGACGGCCAGAGAGCAGTTGCTCTCTGGATCTGGGGACGGTCGACCGGGCGGTCGACCGCTGGGCTCAACGGTCAAAAATGTGACCGTTGGCCGGTCGACCAGAAGGGCAATCTGGCCCTTTTCAGCTACCAACGGGCAGATTTGAAATGAGGATATAAATACCCCATTTCTTGGTTGTTTTCAAAAAGATTTCCAAGAGCAAAATTTCTCTCATTTACAAGTGTTTTAACACTAGTTTTCAAAAGGATTCTTCTTTATTTGTTTTTCAAGGGTTGGAAAAATCAAAGAAAAATAGGGATTTGGGATATTTATGTTGTTCTTTATTTCTATCAAATTCAAGTTGTTTTCTCAAGTATTTTTCTTTGTTATTTGATTTCCAAACACCTTGATTTTCTCACACTTGAGCTTATCTATCTATCCTATCTATTAGGATCTTTGTTTTAGTAAGAAAATTGGTTTGTGGTTGAAAGAGACCACCAAGTTGTAAACCTTCCATCATTGTGATATCCCTCTAGTGAGAGGTAATTGAGTTGTTATTCCTCAAGTGTGAGGTGATAGTAGAAGTGATATTTGGCTCCCTCTAGTGAGAGGTGGAGATTGTGTTGGAATCCCTCAAGTGTGAGGTGATTGATTTGTTAATTGGCTAGGTGTCTATCCCTCTAAGTGTAGAGGTGATTTATTTGTGCCTTGCCTCTAGTGAGAGGTTGTATTGGTTGAGAGAGGAGTTGTGTACTCCAGATTTTATTTGCCCCAAATCCTCAGTGGACGTTTCCTGTGTGGGAAGTCCTGTGTGGACGAGTTAGTGGAAATCCTTCTGTGTGAAGGCGGGGACGTAGAGCTGTGTGCTCGAATCTCGAAACATATCTTGATGTTTGCGATTGATCCACTTTCTCTAACTCTCTCTCTCTTACTTTTGTGCATTGCATCATATTGTCATATCATATACATGCTTGTGTTGTTTGTGTGTGCCCATACTTGTGTTTAACTAAAAGAGCTTTACATAGCACCTCAACTCTTATTTAGAGGAATTCAGAGGAGTTAGTCCAGAGCCCTTCACCGAGAATTCGGCTACACTCGTTGGTTACACTAAGTATGTTGCATTAAGTTTTTAATTCCGCATTATTTGTTCATTAGATTAGCCGTACACCTTTTCACCCCCCTCTAAGTGTACTTTCACCAACCTCTTCTAAAGAGAATCGTCTGTGGCTTTAAATTTTCAGGAAAAAAAACAAAGAAAAAGAAAATATATAAAATTGTATTTGTTTTTTCCAAAAAATAATTTTCCAAACGTGGCAAAATATTAAAGGGATCACTATCGGGTGTCCACGTAAGCAGCCTTATCCTACTCCGCAGGAACACCAACTCCCCATTCCACAATCATTCGACAATCCCACCAATTTTTAAGCGCTTGCGCTGAGCTCTGCCCTCTCCCACCCATTTCGAAACCGCCACCGCCGGCCCCGGCCCTTCACTCATCCCCCTCCGCAAAATCCTGAACCCTACAACAAAAACTCCCCCCACACCCAAGATCCGATACCCCGATCCCAGACCCGGATCCGCAATGGGTCCCCCGCCCTGCTCCCCGACCTTCCCCATGTAGATCGATCACGTACTAAAAAAGAATCAAGGGACCGCGATCGCGATGGCGGCGAAGAGGCGGCAGCCCTTGATCCTGACGGATCCCGCGACGGCGGCGGTGGTGAAGAAGCCGGCGGGGAGGTGCGGGGAGATCTTGGGGGAGACGACGGCGGAGTGCGCGGCGATCTGCTGCTGCTGCCCGTGCGCGGTCCTCGACATCGTGTTCCTGACGGTGGTGAAGCTGCCGGTGGGGCTGTTCAAGAAGGCGATGAGGAAGAGGAGGAAGCGGAGGCAGATGCGGAGGGTGAAGAAGGCCTTGGCAGCGGCGGAGATATACGAGAAGAATAAGAAGGAGAAGGAGGGCGGCGGTGGTGATGGCGGTGGTGGGGCGGCCAGCAAGGAGGAGGAAATGGTGTCGCCGTCGTTGGAGCTGAAGGAGAAGGAGGAGGAGATGTGGGCCCATTTTCACAACACCGGTTTCTGGCGGAGCCCTTCGCAGAGAGACGTCCGTTAAATATTCATTTTTTTTGTCTTCTGTTTATCAATCTAATACTAATTCATTCTATTAATGATAAAGTTTGGGTGATGATTGATGAGGACCATGCATCAATGGACTTCTTCCTTGTTGAATTGTACAAAAGGGCGGGTGTGGGGTTTGTTTGTTTGTTTTGGTTTTTAGTCATTTTTATTTTATTTATTACAAGAAAAGTGCAAGTGTAAAGTGTTTTAAAGAATTATTTCTAATTTATAAATATATATTTTGTAATTTATTTTAATAATTTATAGAAACAACATAATATCAATCTATTAAATAAAACTAATAATAGTAAAATATGTAGTTATTTCCATTAAAACAGTAAAGTAGAAATAGGGGGTGGCAATTCGGGTAAGGTCGGATTAAACGGGTCGGGTCATCACGTGTTGATCCGTAACTGGGTTTGGGTCGACCTGACTCGATTATGTATATGGATAAAAAATGTAAACAAGACCTGTCCCGGATGTAGTCTGGTTGACCCGACCCGTTTGATCCAATTTCAAAACCTTAAATAAAATTTCTCTACATAATAATTTTAAATTCTTGGCTGATGTAGTTGGTCATCACACTAATCTCACACACTAGAGGTCTTGGGTTCGAACCCGGACTCATAAGCATCTTTTGACAATTTTATTTAGGCGGAAGGAGACGCTAAAGAGGCGGGAGTGGTGGCGTAGGGGGCCCTGAGGCCAGGGGCGGTGGGGGAGGCGAGAGGGGAAGGGGGCAGAGGGAGAGGAGCGATGGTCCCAGCGGCGATGGAGGGAACGATGAGGGAGACAAGAGGGGAGGCTGAGGGGGTGGAGGGGGCAGCAAGAGGCTGAGGGGCGGCGAGAGGCGGGGGTAGGTCAAGGAGGATAGAGAATAATTGGGTCTGGCGGGTTCGGGTTTACCTGACCTGTTTAATAATCGGGTTAGGCGCTTCGACCCAATTACTAGCCCATACCCGTATAGGCTAGGCTTGGTAACTCCAGGCCGGGTCGGTTCTGGTGGGTTGGGCCAAAATTGTCCCCCAAGTAGAAATAAATAAATATTCAGTAAAATATTTCAATAAAAAAAGATGAAAGACACAGAAAATTCTCATAAATTGGAAAAAATAAATAAAAAATAAGCAAATGAAAAATCTCAAAAAAAAAAAAAAGAAGAAGAAAGAAAGAATTTGAGAACCAAGAGAATAATAATAAAGTAAAAGAAAATTCTACTAAAAAGAAAGAAAGAATTCAAACTGAAATGGTATCGACATAAAAGGAAAAAAATTAAAACAAATGAAGAAAAGAAAAGAACCATGAAAAATATAAAGTAAAAGAAATCTAGAAATAGACGAAAGAATAATAAAAATGGAGATTTCTCTACAGCCCCCTATATCAAACCGTAATTAAGAAAAACTCAGCTTCATAATTTAATTCTCGACAGTTACTTCTTTTTAAAACCAACCAGATGTGCAGACGTGTCAAGCGTAGAATCACTCCTCGAGATGAAAGATGCAAATGCCCCGTAGTAATCGCCTCGAAAAAGTGGACCACTTTAAAAATTCAGAATGATGGTATATAGCGGACTGCGACTATGATCGTGGTCCTCACGAAAAATGTCATATTTCTGAGTCTTTTTTAAGATTGTGATCATGATCGTAGTCTCACAAAAATGCCAAGTTTCTGAGTCTTTATAGGACTGCGACCATGATCACATTTCTCTCAAAAATATCATATTTTTGAGCCTTTATAGGACTGTGATCATGATCACAGTCTTCTTTATTAGGACTGCGACTACGATTATTGTCCTCAAAAAAATGTCTTGTTTTTTAGTCTTTATTAGGACATTAATCATGACCACAGTCCTCAAAAAAAAAAAATTCAGCCTATATTAGGACAGCGACAATGATCGCAGTCCTCATAAAATGCCCTAATTTTCAATTAATAAAAAGAGTGTGATCATAATCACAGTCTTCTAATAAGAAAAAAATATTTCTTATTTTTCATTTCAATTCTCATAAGAATGAATACTATGATTCGCATTTCGAACAGGCATGGATACATCTATAGGATAATTTTCATCTTGACAGTTATTTATGGGGTTAATATGGTATACGCAATCTCTCTTGATTTGTAATTCAATAAGCAAATCAATTGGTCTGTCAGGTTAGCTATATATTGTGTTGTGTCAACTATTTTTCACAGAAGGTGGTGAGAATGATATCTTGAGTGGTTACGTATCTAGGATCTCAGTAGTCACAGTCCTCACAGAGGACTGCGATCAAGAGTCGCAATCCTTATATCAGCTTCATCATCATCAGCAGACTCATGTTTACCAACATCGAATGATGCCCAATGCTTTTCAGATCTAAAAATCACATCGATCACAAACATAAATGAAACTCATCACAAGCCTAAACAAACGAGATCAGCGAAGGTTGATTCCAAAAAAATTGGTTCGGCGGCTCCACCCCCTGAGATCTCGAAAAGGGGCTCCCGCCCCCTCCAACCCCCACGGCAACATAATTGCACAGGTCGAACCGTGTATTACTCTGCACTGGGCTCAGGTTTGAGTGGAGCAACATCAGGCTCGATGGAGAAGGGTAAAAGAGAAAATAAAAATATATAAAGAAGTGGTGTTGGGAGGAATCAATTAATGTTGGGGTGGATGAGGCTGTAGTGAATAAAAATAGCGGGTGAGTTTTTTTTCCGAATTATGAAGGAAAGTAGGTGATTGTAGCAAAATTTTCCTAATAAAAAAGGAAAGAATCATCAAAATGAAAAAAATAGAAAAAAATAAGAGAAATAATGGGGGAAAATAAACAATATAAAGAACATAAAAATAAGAAAAATATTTATTTAAAAGTAGAATAAAATTGTACCAAAAATAGAAGAGAAGAAATAAAAATAAATAAAGAATTAAGATAAAACAAACTCAATCTTGGAGAAAAATAAAAAGAAACAATCGTAATGAAGAATAAAGAAAGGATGAAAACGAAACGAATTAAAAAAATAGAACAAAATTATAAAACAGTAAAAGATAATGAAAAAACTAAAAAATGTTGAGAAAATATCTCATAAATAAAATAAAAATAAATTAAAAAGTAAATAAAATAGAATAAAAATGAAAAATAATACTTGGGAAAAATAATAAACAGTAAATTTGAATCATAAAACTAAAAGAAGAAATTTGGTAAGGAAAGAATTGAAAAGGGAGAAAAGTGTAGAATGGGAAAAGGAAATAAGGATAAAAAATAAAAGCAAAAAATATTCTCAGGGCACCATTACACTTTAGGTAGTTTTATGAAATTTTTTTATCTTTTTTTTTGTAGATTATTGATGCAAGATATAAACTGACACTATAAAATTTTTCATATAGCAATAATATAGAATTTGTAAAAACTATAACCAGTGAGATATCATCATATATCCACGAGACAAATATTAATCCAGAACAAAACCAACTTGAGATATTTTTCTCACCTCCATAATCTTTTTTCTCTGTATTCCAAAAGTAATTAGATACGAGCGATTGAACTTTCAATAGATCTGTAAACCAACATTAAATAAAAAAATTTATAAACTCAAGAAAAAGACAAAATAATGAAAGGTAATGCCTATAAATTAAGTAGAAGATAAACTCCTAATTATATACGAGAGATTCTAAGTACACAAGATAGTAAAAAATTGAAAATCACCCTGACGAGGTGAATAGGTGATGTGTCTAATCAAATGCAGAAATTAAAAACTATAACTAATAAAAACTCAACACACAAATGATAAATAAGAAGTGAAGCTGAATTTTCAGTGAAAGGTTCTAAAAATTCTCCTCAAGGTTCTTCTATAATAGAGTTGAGGTGCTTAATTGCTTTCTTGGATCAAACGAGTGTAAGCATACAAAACTATATCTAGCATGTAATGATAGCAATAATAAGTAAGTAAGATATAAACACAAGTGAGTAGAGTTGAAAGAGATATGAGCAAACATGGGAGATTTGTTTCGAGATTCGAGCCACTGGATCTATGTCCCCCCTTCACCACAATGAAGAATTTTCATTATTTCCACAAAGAAAACAACAATGGGTCTACATAAGACCCGGAGCTTCAACTCCAACCTCCGATCCTCTATACAAGGGAAGAGTACAAAGCTAATAATCATCTACCCAAGAGGAGAGCACAAAGCAAATGAAGATTAGAATTACTTTGTGATCACAAAGATTACAAACTAAGAATTCTCACAAACAAGAATCCTACAGAATAGCTATAGAGATGATGACTCAAGCTTATGTAAGAAAAGTAAAATTTTGGAATTGAAGCTCTTGAGAAAACAATTGAAAAAACATCTCTGAAGATATAGGAATGTGTAGCACAAAACTAATTTCTCCCAAAAACTTGTTCTCTTGATTTTTCAAAACTTTTTCAAAAACTTAAACTTAAATATAGGCTTGAAAATCTTGGTGTTAAAACTCTCTATAATGGGTCCTATTTATAGAGAATAAGATGAGACCATTAAAAACAAATCTCAGTCATTAAGAACATATATAAATCCAAATAAAGTAATAACTAGCCTTTTGAAAATAAAACATATCATAAAATCTACAAACTAGTCATTTAAGGCAAGTCAGGCCAAACTGGGCCTGGCAAGCAGTCGACCATCCAACGGCTATATTTTTAGCCGTTAGGGCTTTTCGGTCGACCGTTTGAAGTAACATTTTTGCTCTGCACAACTCGTGGTGGACCAACCGATCGGCCAGCCAGGAGAACTACTTAGCTCTCATGCTAATGGTCGACCGCCTTATCGACCGTGTGCACAAATATTTGGCTTGTGTGCACCCCGATCGGCTGCCCAGTCAACTGTGTACACAAGCCAAATGGCTTATGACACAACCGGTCGGCCGGCCTAGGCCAAAAATAAAACTTGATCTTTTAAAATACATTTTAAATCCAAATAAATTTTTATAAATTTCACAAAAAATGTTCTTATAAATATATTTAAGCATGAATATGTGTAATTAAATATCACTATATATTATAAACATGTGAACTTGTTGTTGAGATATCACAACCATTTTGAATTAAAACTTGATTTTTTTTAAAACGATAAGCTTATAAACATAAACCAGTTAAATCGAAACTTGTTAAACTAAAACTGAAATCTTTAATCTTAAAAATAAATATTAAACTTTGGTGTGTATATGTGTGTATAAGCTTGAGCAATCAGGACTAATATATACTTACAAAAATCTAAACATCTTCACAAACTAGAGTTTTCTTCTTAAAATGATCTTTTTCTTCATCTTGACTCGATCAAACTTGATTCTTTCGAACTAGATCCTTCTTGAATACTTGATATAATCTTTATACTTGAACTCTTAAATCAATACTAGTTAGCTTCAAAAGTAACACTAAAACATGATCATGAATAAATCTGAAACTAAAGCAACACACGATCATTAGTACTATAACTACATTTCCTCATTTATTTTGTAAATAAACTCTGTTATTTAATTTATTTTCATGTCTAGTAATATGCAGGGTAAACAATGAAGAAAAAGAAAAAATAGATTGAATTATCCAATTAAATCCAGAAATTCAAAGATCAAGCAAATCAACGGGGATCTACTCAAATTCTGAGGTTTTAGAAGCAATTCTATCTGAAGACCAGGTATATCAGATAAGATAATACCACTTACAAATTAGTTAAAAACAGATTTTTGAAGACCATTTTTCATAGCTAAAAATAAAAAAAGATTTCTAAAAATAAAAAATATTTTATCAAATTCAGAGTTGAAATTTGAAAATCCAGTTGAAGATAAACTAGGATAAGAGATGACGGCAGCCTCGCTCCCAGGATCTGGCCCAGCAGCCAGATCATCACCGCGCAAACGCGACAAAAGCCATGTTTGTGCGGCTTGAATGAATTAGTTGGGGGAGCGGTTGCTCCTCCTATTTTCGTACGCTCTCATTTATCTTCTTTTACCTATAAATACCCTCACTTGTAGAGCAAAAATGTACAGAAAATTAGAATTAAGATTTTGCTTTATTCTTAAGATTAGGATTATTGTTAGATAGCTTATGAGAAGTATCAAGTATCTCAATTATTTCTTTCTTGTTTAGGCCACCAATAAAGTGTGAGAGAGAAAGAGTGTTGTAATCAAAAATTGAACGTGACATCAATAAAGATTCAAAACATTTCTTCATCTCCTTCTCTTTGTGACGGCATGTTCATGTTTATTATTTATTCATTTAGTTGTTCTTTCTTTGCAATGAGTAGCTAATTTTTCCTTTTTGGGCTCACTAATCCCTCCTCTCTAGTTCTACTCTTGATCGATTTTAATGAAAAGACTCAATTGAATTATTTGAATGCCTAAATTTAAGCCTTACTTTTAGCGAGTGTCCTTGAAGGCATATGAGGATGGGATTGATTTTTGAACTTACATTTTGAAGTTAATTTTTAAAACTTATTTTTAATTCCATACTTGCTTAATTGCCTTGATAGTTTAACATTCAACTTAAGAACAATTTCAAAACTAAAGTTCAATTTCTAAAATCTACCTTATGTGTTTTACTTGATTTCTCTTGAATTATAAGATTAAATTTTTGTCTATGATCACATTGAAGCACCTAAACTTCAAGAAAAAAAAAATCTAGAGTTGAGTAGAAGATTAGTGAGCCTGAAATTTTTCTTTTATTAAAAACATTCAGACTTTTCACTCAAGCTCTCTTTATAATCACCTTTTTCAAAATCTCTTCTCATTTTTATTTTTCTTTAAACATATCTCTAACACTCCATATTCTTTTCTTCTAAAAAAATTAACACTAAAACTTATTTTTTCAAAATATCGAAACGTTTGCATTGCATCCTCCTCGTGGACATGACCGACCCGTTAGTCTTAAACTACACGGTATTTCTCTTTACTTGAAATAATTTTTGGCGCCATTGTCGGGGAGAAAATGGTATTCTTTGTGATTTAACAAATTTAGTGTTCTGTTTCAGGGTTTAGGAAATCAATTGAAAAAATGTGCACTGCAGAACGATATTTGCTGCTCTGTGCCTCTGCTTAAGAAAGCAGAGAACAGAAGCCAAAAAATTAGCCACGTTTTTTCTGCTTTTGCCGCGAAAATGCGGCTTTCTTTAGGACTACTAAAAAATTCTTTTTTGCAGGTCATATTGCTTCACAAAATACTGTAGGAAATAATTCAACTGTAATGCGGATTAAATTAAACCATGGATCAAAGAATCATATACATCTCAAGCAATTGAATTCATGTAAATAACCTAATACATGATACATACCTGAAGCCATTGATTAGATGAAGGTTGAAGAAGACCTTGATTCCTTTGATGAATTGAAGAAGAAGATCCTGCAAACCCTAAAGCAATTGATCCTCTTTTCTCTTCTCCTTTTCTTTTCTCAAAACTTCTCTGTTCTTTTCTGATGGAGAGACTCACGACACAAAATGAGCGTACATTTTGATTTTCTTTACAGGAGGAGAAAAGTGGGTCGCACATTTGCAATTAGACCCCTTGAAATAAAGCCTTTCCATCATGGCCCTTTATATTTCAAGAGACTAAATAAACTATATAAATGTGACTATAATATGGGCATAATATCATATCAGTTAACTTTAATAGGAATCCAATGCAAATAACCAAGGTTATTGGTCCACCTTTAATATGAGATTAACATTCTCCCACTTGGACCATTAACCGATTAGGTTAAAACTTTAGAAAACAAATAAATGAAAAGACTCATTTGAAAATCATTTTGACTCCATTGGATTCCATACTGAAAAACTTGACACGTGATCACGAATTTAAAAAACAACAACTGATAAGCCCAAATATGAAATACCGTAATACTGCAATTAGTTTGGACTACCAATGCGAGTCATAGCGGTTATACAACATCCACGTCATACTTCCTTCTATGCACCACAACATTGATAACCCTTACTAATTGAGTCCATAACCAAAATGACCCCTGTAATTGTCTTGTAAAGACATTTCCTGTTTAACATACATCCAAACATAATATGTGCACACATAATTGGATAACAGGAAACACAGAAACAAAAACTTTTATTTGTACAATAATGTCAATTACATAAGTACCAAAATACACATTTACAGATTGCCCAAAAGACCCATTCTTACAACATGTTCCTTAAATGTCTTTGGAGGCAATCCCTTTGTCATTGGATCAGCAACCATTAAAGTGGTACTTAAACTTACAATTGACACTTTTTGTTTCTCAACTCTTTCTCTAACCACCAAGTACTTAAGTTCTATGTGTCTAGAACCATTAGAGTACTTACCATTCTTAGAGAAGAATACGGCTGCTGTATTGTCACAATATATCGTCAGCGGCTTGGCAATAGAGTCAACTACACCAAGTGCTGAGATGAAATTCCTTAGCCATAATGCATGATTTGTGGCCTCAAACAAGCTATGAACTCAGCCTCCATCGTGGATGAAGCAATAATGGACTGCTTCACACTCTTCCACGAGATTGCCCCACCTGCTAGCAAGAAAATAAATCCTGATGTAGACTTCCTGCTATCTGGGCAACCACCAAAATCTGAGTCTGAATAGCCGATCACCTCCAACTGATCTGATCTCCTGTATGTGAGCATATAGTCCTTTGTCCCTTGAAGATACCGCATAACCTTCTTAGCCAACTTCCAGTGCTCCATTCCTGGATTGTTCTGGTATCTTCCCAACATCCCAACAGCAAAGCTGATATCTGGCCTGGTACAAGTGCTTGCATACATCAAACTCCCAACAGCTGATGCATACGGAACTTTCTGCATTTGACCCTTTTCTAAGTCATTTCTGGGACACTGGCTACCACTTAATCTGTCACCCTTCTGAATGGGTGCAGGACTAACTGAACACATTTCCATATGAAATCTTTCCAAGACTCGGTTGATATAACCTTTCTGAGACAATCCTAGCAATCCTTGAGATCTATCCCTGAAGATCTCTATGCCAATAACATAATTTGCCTCACCCATATCAACCATCTGAAAATTCTTGGTAAGATAGCTTTTAGTTTCATACAGCAAACCAAGATCACTACTGGCTAACAAGATGTCATCTACATACAGAACCCGAAAAATAAACTTGCTCCCACTGATCTTTAGATATATACACTGATCAACAGTGTTTTCTGTAAATCCAAAAGAGGTAATGGTATCGTTAAACTTTATATACCATTGCCTGGAAGCTTGTTTAAGTCCATATATAGATTTCTTTAATTTGCAAGCCAAGTGTTCTTGTTCTTTAATTGCGAACCCTTCAGGTTGCTCCATGTAGATATCCTCATCCAAATTTCCATTTAGAAAAGCATTTTCACATCCATTTGATGTAACTCCAAATCATAATGAGCTACAAGTGCCATAATGATTCTAAGAGAATCCTTCTTTGATACTGGAGAGAAGGTCTCTGTATAGTCAATGCCTTCTTTCTGAGTGAAACCTTTGGCCACAAGTCTAGCCTTATATCGTTCGACATTGCCTTTAGAGTCGCGCTTGGTCTTAAAGACCCATTTACACCCCGACTTTCTTACTGTTATAAGGCAATTCAACGAGATCCCAGACTTGATTTTGATCCATAGATTTTAACTCATCTTTCATAGCATCAACCCATTTACTAGAATCATTGCATTCTATGGCTTGTGAAAATGAAACTGGATCTTTATTTATCCCAATATTATAATCAGATTCCTGTAGATATACCACATAATCATCTGAAATGGCAGATCTTCTTTCCCTTTGAGATCTTCTCAAAGCTGCCGGTTGTGGTGGTTCTACAATATTTTCAATGGGAATATCTTCATGAAGTGGTGAACCAACATTAACTTGTTGTTCTGGAATCTCAACTTGATGATCAAGCTGAGGGACAACAATTTCTCTTGAAGGAAAGGGTATTGGGATATTTACCCTTACCACTTCAAGATCTACCTTTCTTGGTTCAGCACTCCCACTAATTTCACCATTTTCCAGGAATCTGGCATTACCAGTTTCAACTATTCTTATACTATGGTTAGGACAATAAAATTTGTATCCCTTAGACTTATCTGGATAACCAATGAAATACCCAGATATTGTTTTTAAGTCTAATTTCTTTTCTTGTGGATTATAAATTCTAGCCTCTGCTGGACAACCCCAAACATGTAAGTGTCTTAAACTGGGTTTCCTACCAGTCCACAACTCGAAAGGAGTTGTTGGGACAGCCTTACTAGGAACCCTGTTCAAGATATACATAGCAGTCTTTAAGGCTTCATTCCACAATGAATTGGGTACATTTGAGAAGCTCAACATGCTCCTAACCATATCCATAAGAGTTCTATTCCGCCTTTCAGCAACACCGTTCTGCTGAGGCGTACCTGGCATTGTGTATTGAGCACAAATGCCATGCTTTTCTAGAAATTTGGCAAATGGACCAGGATGTTGTCCTGACTCATCATATCTACCATAAATTCACCACCTCTATCTGACCTTATGATTTTAACCTTTCTATCTAATTGTCTCTCGACTTCTGTAATGAACACCTCAAGGATGTTAACAGCCTGAGACTTTTCATTTATTAGATAAACATAACCATAACGTGATAGATCATCTATAAAGGTAATGAAATACCTCTCTCCAGTAAAACAGGGAATGGAGAGTGGTCCGCAAATATCTGTATGAATTATTTCCAGAAGTTCTTTACTTCTTGTGGCACCTTTCTTAGTGTGTTTGGTTTGTTTTCCTTTAATACAATCCACACACACATCAAAATCAGTGAAGTCTAGGTTATCTAAAATCTCAGTCTTCACTAATCTTATTATTCTATCCCTGGAGATATGCCCCAGTCTCCTATGCCACAAGATTGAGGATTTTTCATTTATTAAGCCACGTTTAATACCAACATTCATATGCAGAGATAATAAAGATTGTGCAAACTCATCATTCAATGAAATTTTATATAAACCATCACATAAAATTCCATGTCCAACCGGAATTGAATTATACACTAAAGAGAGTTTTCCACAACTAAACAAAACAGAATATCCAAAAACATCTAATTTGGATAAAGACATTAAGTTTCTTGAAATCGAAGGTACATAAAAAGTATCCTCAAGATCCATCTGATGACCCGTCTCCAAGAGTAGTCGATAAACACCAACATATTCGACCTCCACTTTGAGACGGTTCCCCATAAAGACGAATCTCTCACTTTCCTTCGGTTTTCGGGTTGTAAGGAATCCCTGCATTGAATTAGTTATATGAGTTGTGGCTCCAGAGTCTATCCACCAAGTATTAGAAGGAACTTCAGCAAGATTTGATTCAAAACATACAAAAGAAAGATTTGTACCTTTCTTTTCGAACCAAGCTTTCCTCTTGTTGCAGTCCTTCTTCACATGTCCTTTTCTGCCACAGAAGTAGCATTTGACAGTGAAAGCTTTTCTATGACCTTGGCTACTTTCCCCATGGTCATTTCCTTTCTTTGATGGAAATCTCTTACCTCTTCCATATTTACCTTTCTTATGGATACCTCCTGAAGTTACTGCTAACACTGAGTGCTGTCCTTCTTGCCTCAGTCTCACCTCCTCTTGTACACACATACCAGTTAGTTCATTCAAGTTCCACTTATCCTTATGAGTGTTATAGTGGATCTTGAATGCCCCAAACTGAGGAGGAAGTGAGTTGAGGATGAACTGTACCAAGAAGGACTCATCAACTTTCATTCCCAGTGATCCTAGCTTAGCAGCCTTATCAGTCATATTTAAAATGTGTTGCTGAACTCCTCTATTACCATCATATTTCATGGTGGTAAGTTCAGCCATTAGGGTGCCAGCTAATGACTTATCTGCAGACTTAAATCGGTCTTTAACCGCACTTAATAGTTCAGATGCATTAGTTGTAGGAGGGAGTGAAGTCTTGATGTTATTAGCTATGGTCATCTTTATGAACATAAGACTGAGCCTATTAGACCTTTCCCAAGCTTTGGCATGGCTGACCTGTTCTGCTGTACTCTCAGCAGTTACTTCATCAGGTTTATCAACTGTTAGAGCCATGTCTAGGTCCAAAACACCCAGTGTAAACTGTACATGTTCAAACCACTCTGAAAAGTTGGTACCATCCAAGGCCGGAATGCTGGTGGCATGAGTGTGAAGGGAAGTAGGGACGTTCACTGAAACATAATAGGACATTGCTCACATTAGGCCACTAATCAATACAAGTTTTAAATTTAATTAAGATGAACTATTGATATCACTTTGATTTCTCCTTTGGGCGAAACCTAAGCATATCTAGTGTTCACTCTTTAGGTGAGAACTTTTATCACCTACGTAGGTCTAATATAATTTATGTCACTTAGATAGTAAGTCATGTTACCTTTGGGTATTCACTTCTACACCACTAAGTTGCATAAATTACACTACCCTACCCCGGTTCACAATTATTTGAAAGAGACTTTCCTTTGGGCCAGTCCCAATCTCCTAACTAGAACCGCCATCGAGAATATTATTGTCTTTAATGTCACTTACATGACAAGTCTTTTATGTAGTTGTATATTCATAAGATTTACTAACCAAGGTCACTTTGGCAACTACTAAATCAATAAGCCTTATGAATACAAAACTAACCAATAATATTCTCTAATCCTTTTATTTGAGTAAAGCCATAATATCTCAATACATTACTTGACCAAGCATCAATCAATACTAACACAATAATTTAAATGTGTAATGTACATTATGATTGATTATTCATAACTATTAGTCGACTACAAGGAATTACTAGTCGACTAGGGTCAAGTCTAGTCGACTATAGGTTTAGGTCTAGTCGACTAAGGCAAAGGAAAGTTAGTCGACTATACCAATATTATTAGTCGACTATATATTTTATTAGTCGACTACACAATTTTATTAGTCGACTCCTGAATCCAACAGAAAGTTCTCAATTCTCGGGTCACCGAATTAGTCGACTTGAAAATATGATTAGTCGACTAAACTTTAATTAGTCGACTAGTCATAAATTCAACTAAAAATCAAGTCGACTCCTGCAGCAAACAGCGACTTGCAAACTTTCTGGAAATGGGATTAGTCGACTATACATTTGGATTAGTCGACTAATAGTCGACGAAGCAGTTTTCAAAGGCAGTTTCTGCTTAGTCGATTTTAATCCCAAAATTATCAAAATTAGGGTTTTCAATTCCTTTGATTTTGATCCTAATTTAATTGCATAATTAGAGGAATATTAACATGAATTAGGGCTATTAATCCTCTACAAATTCTACAATTAAAAGATCAAAAATTCAATTTTTTTATGAATTGTTAATCAAAACCCTAACTTTTCATAATTCCTAAATCCAAGATGTATTGATTCTTTAATCATGGCTCTGATACCAAATGTAGGAAATAATTCAACTGCAATGCGGATTAAATTAAACCATGGATCAAAGAATCATATACATCTCAAGCAATTGAATTCATGTAAATAACATAATACATGATACATACCTGAAGCCATTGATTAGATGAAGGTTGAAGAAGACCTTGATTCCTTTGATGAATTGAAGAAGAAGATCCTGCAAACCCTAAAGCAAATTGATCCTCTTTTCTCTTCTCCTTTTCTTTTCTCAAAACTTCTCTGTTCTTTTCTGATGGAGAGACTCACGACACAAAATGAGCGTACATTTTGATTTTCTTTACAGGAGGAGAAAAGTGGGTCGCACATTTGCAATTAGACCCCTTGAAATAAAGCCTTTCCATCATGGCCCCTTTATATTTCAAGAGACTAAATAAACTATATAAATGTGACTATAATATGGGCATAATATCATATCAGTTAACTTTAATAGGAATCCAATGCAAATAACCAAGGTTATTGGTCCACCTTTAATATGAGATTAACAAATACATCTTCTGCAATTGCTTATTTTACTGTTTGATCATCTCATAATATTATTTTTAATTCAATAGTAATCGGTTGTTGAAATTGCTTAAAATTATTTAGACTTGCATTTTTAAGCATTTGTCGAATTACGTTTCATTTCATTTACTGTTGAAGAAAGCTGAAGACAAAGTACGTTTGCATCGCATCTAGCTTATAAAATATTCTTGGGTAATTTACTTACTTTTTAAGTGTTACTTTTGCTATATCATGCACACCTGCACTAAATCATCTTAAGGGTAAAAACCCAATATAAGATAAGGTGGGGGAGTTATTACTCTTTCTTGACTCACTAACCTTCTCCAAGCACGCACAATTTAAGCATAATTTAAAATCTCCATGACCCCTCTTAGCTGAGATTTTTTTATTTATATCTATTCTATTGTTTTTTCTGTTCTGGCTCGGCTATCCCACCTAGCCGAGCCACTTTCCTTTATGAAGAAAGATATAACGGAACAGGTCAAGCCAAACAAATAAAGAAATTTAATTATCAACAAGAAAAAAGAAAAAGGAGAGAGAGGGATTCGAACCCTCGATAGTTATTGTAACTATACCGATTTTCAAGACCGGATGGCTCTAAAGACATCTCGGACTCAATAGGAGATTGACCTAAGAGGAAAGTTGTTAGAATTTGACTCTTGCCAAATGATGTCAAAGGTCAGAGATTGAAAGGTGAAACCTCGAAGGCTGGTGGTTTGGCTTAATTAGGTTCGTCGCTTTTGGCGCGGACACCTCCTACCAATCTTGGCCCAATCTGATCGATTAACTTGTGGTCAGATTCTACAATATACCTCTCGTGGACAATCTAACTAGTTAGGAGTCGTCTAGATCTAAGTTTACCTTAAAATGGGCTTGGTTGAATTTTTTTTCTTTTGAATGCTTGGTGAACTTGTTTGTGGTAGTAATTGTGTATGCAAGTGTGATCGAGAGACCCAAATACATATATGTTAACTAGACGCAACTCACCACCCAAATCAAAACTAGATCCAGTTATGCCTCAACCGATATTTTTGCAGGATAGATTTTATCCCATGAGAATCTCCCTTCCATCTTGTTTTCGGCTTCGGGAGGCCAACGGCAACAATTTCGAACTAAATCCATAATTCATCAACACTCTCCCAAAGTTTCATGGTTTAGAGTTTGAGGATGCATACTTCTTCATAAGAGAATTTGAGAAAGTATGCTTTATGATGAGAATACACCAGTTAGGAGACGATGCAGTTAGGTTACGTTTTGTCCCTTTCGCTCTTAAGGACCTAACCAAGAAATAGTTATATAGTTTAGCGGTTGATTCTATCATATCATGGGATGATTTCATCAAGGCCTTCTTGAAGAAATTCTACCCTATCCACAAGATCGCTCTCATTAGGAAGAACATCATGCAGTTCAAATAAGAACTTAGTGAACCGTTTGAGAGGTATTTTGAATGTTTCAAGACCTCCTTTGTCCTCATCATAGCATAGAGAAGTGGTGACAATGTCAAATTTTTTATGACGATTTAGACTACCAAACTAAGACCCTCTTAGAAATCATGTGCCAATGGTTTTATCGAAGAGGAGGTATATATTGAACAACCCCCGGTTTATTGATCCTACACATCCGGATTTTATTTTTAACTTGATAAGGCTTTATAATCATCCAATGAGAACCGACTCCCGAAAAGTTAAAGAGCACTAATCCTACCTCTTCAAAAGGAGGTCTTCATTCCATAGAATCATCCATAACTACTGAAGCTAGAATTTCCAACCTAGCGAGAAGACTGAAACTTCTCAAAACAAAGAACTGATTCCAGTTAACCAAGTCAGCCCTAATCAAATTCCAAGTCCGTTTTGCACTTACTGTTAAGCCATGAACTATGTGTTTGAAGAGTATCCTATTTTTCATGCTCAGCAAATGTTGACTGAGCCCATGAATGTGGCTTTTTGAGGACCCACAACAATCCACACACACAAACGTATAATCTTGGCTGGAGAAATCACCCGAATCTCTCATGGAGCCAAAACAATCATGACCATTCAAGCTCAAATTATTCCAACCATTTCTAACCTCCGAATAATCAACCCAATTTTTTCAATTATCAACACAGTTTTTCCCACCAAACTCTAAAATCTTCCTTCTAGAGTCCTCCACTTGAGAAGAGATTGACTGACTTTGAGAAGAATATGAAAAATTTATAAAAAAAAATCAAGAGTCGCTCATACAAATAATGCAGAACAGCCACACACAAGTCATAACAAGGTTAGAGGTCCAATGAGTCAACTAGCTAATTCATAAAGTGAGAGTCGAAGGGTACTTTGCTAATCAACCATTAACGAACCCAAGAACTCTAACCAAGTTCATTTGGTTGAGAATCAACAGTTTAATCAATGTAATATTGTTCATACATTGAGGTTGGGCAAGAAAGTTAATAATAAAATGTCAATGCCACCAAATCCAATCCAACACAACCAAACAGAAGCATCCACCTCTTCTACCTCCACTACATCCAACTCTGACGAGTCTGAAAAAGACAAGTCAGCCGATCAGGTACACAAGTCTATAGTACCATTTTCAAATAGGCTTAAGTCAAATAAACAAAATGCACACATGAAAAAGATAATTGAGATATTTAATCAAGTGAAGATTAATGTGCCACATCTTGTCCAACAAGTCCCGTCATATGCAAAATTTCTTAAGGATTTGTACATCAAGAAAAGAAAGACTAATGTACTTAAGAAAGTCTTCTTAACCATTAACATTAGTGCACTACTGTCGGGTCCGATTCCTGTCAAGTACAAGGATCTAGATTGTCCTACCATTGCTTGCACAATAGGACAAACCGAAATTAGTCGTGCACTCCTTAATTTGGGAGCAAGCATAAACTTACTCTTCTTCTCAGTTTATCAATAATTCGGGTTAGGTGAGCTTAGTCCGACCCGAGTCACCATCTAATTGGTTGATCGGTCAGTGAAAATTCCCAAGTGAAAATTAATGATGTTCTTATTCGAGTCGGGAAGTTTATCTATCCCGTTGATTTCATGGTTCTTGAGACACAACCTGTGTGCAATTCTAGGTCTCAAACTCCCATTATTCTAGGGCTCTTGTTTATGCTACTGCCAATGCAATTATCAACTGTATGAACGGATCCATGAGGTTAACATTTGGAGACATGACTAGAGAAGTCAATGTCTTCAACTTAGGAAAGTAGCTTCATGATGTAGAGGATCAGACATTTGAAGTTAACCTTAGTAAGAACGTGACAAGTGAACATAGGAAAGAATTGAAGATAGAAATAGAGAGTGAGTTCGAATTGGAGTCTGTGAATTTTGACCTTGATCAGTCTGCTGTGAATTGGGCATCGAGCCCTATTTCACAAAATTTAGAATCAACAAACTTGATTCCTTCTTCTATTAAGCCTTCCCCTTTCATAGAATTGAAACCTTTGTCTAAGCCTCTCAAGTACATATACAAAGACGAACAAGAGACTTTTCCAATAATCATAGCATCATATTTGACTGCATGGCATGAAGAAATCCTTATGTCAGTTCTTAGTAAACATAAAAAAGTTGTTGGACTATATCCGACATCAAGGGATTGAGTCCAGCTATAGTTCAACATCGCATTCATCTCAATAAAGAAGTAACACCTAAGAGAGACCTGCAGTGTAAGTTAAACCCTATAATATAAGAAGTTGTTCGTACTGAAATTTTGAAACTCCTAAACAATGGGATCATCTATCGTATTTTCAACAGCCAATGGGTCAGTCCTATCCATGGAGTTTCAAAGAAATCCAATTTCACCGGATTGGAAAACGAGAACAAAGAGTTGGTACAAATTTGACTCCCCATAAAGATTCGAGTTTGCATCGACTATAGAAAATTGAACGCTGCCACTCGTAAGGACCATTGTTCACTGCCCTTCATTGATCAAATTCTTGAATTTCTAGCTGGCCATGAATATTATTGTTTCTTGGATGGTTACTCGGGGTGCAATCAAATCCCAATAGCTCCAGAAGACCAAGAGAAAATCACGTTCACATGCCCATTTGGACATTTGCTTATCGCCGAATGCCTTTCAATTTGTGCAAAGCCCTAGCAACGCTTCATATTGCATGTTAAGTCTATTCTCTGACATGGTAGGATGATTCTTAGAAAAATTCATAGATAATTTCTCCATTTATGGAGACTCATTTGATCAATGTTTTCACCATCTCAAACTTGTTTTTCAGCGTTGTGTTGAGAAAATTTTGACTTTAAATTGGGAGAAAAACCACTTCATGTAAGACATGGAATTGTCTTGGGTCCTTAAATTTCAAAGAAAGAGATTGAAGTAAATAAAGTAAAGATTGAAGTAACAGCGAAGCTCCCTACGAATAAATGTGTCAAAAATATCCAATCCTTTTTAGGATACGCCAGTTTCTATTGTAGGTTTATTAAGGACTTTAGCAAGATTGCTAGACTCTTAACTAACTTTTTAGCTAAAGACGACCCTTTACATTAATTAATGGTTGTCTTAATACTTGAGAGAAGCTTAAGAAGAAGCTTATTTCTGCACCAATCATATCTGCACCGAATTGATCATAGCTGTTCAAAATCATGTGCGATGCTTCAAATTTTATCATAGGCGTTGTCTTAGGACAGCGCATTGATAACAAGCAGAACGTGATTTATTACTCAAGTAGGACTCTCAATGATGCCCAAATGAACTATACTACAACCGACAAGGAATTCTTGACAGTAGTTGTTTTCCATAGATATCAATAAAGTAAAAACTTATAAACTTTGAGAAGAAGATTACAAGTAATTGAACAAAAAATAAAAAATTACAAGTTGAACTCTCCTCTGAGATTTCTTGAGAAGTGTGCCGGTGGGAGTGTAATCAGCGCGTAACCACTTTGTCCCGTTGACAATGCGAGCGATCGATCTTCGAATGCTACTGCTTGGGATTCTTTCTCACCTGGTTCAGGGGATTTCTTGAGAGAGGAAGATCTTAGGGTATTAACATCCTGAATTTATCCTTATGAGATTAGAGAAGTGATTCTCTTAATTTCTGATAGCGAGAGAGTAGATCTCTTATAAGCTTAAGCTTTGAAGCCACCAAAAAGCTTATGCTTTTCAAAAAGCCCTCTTGGACTTGAATTTTTTCAAGACCTTGAGCCTAGCCTACTAGTGGGCTTTTTATAGGCTCAATAGGGAGTTTTAATTTCCTTGATTGTCTCCTCTTAATGAGGGATCATGGGTGTAACTACCCATTAATCCTCGCACTAATTTAGTGAGGCGGTTACTCTCCTCAGGCGAGGCTAGCGTCCTCTTACAAGGCTAGCCAGTGGAGGCGAGACTAGCCTCCTCAGATAAGGCTAGCGAGATGAGGCGAGATGAGGTTCCTCATACGAGGATAGCCTCCTCAGGCGAGGCTAGCCAGTGGAGGCAAAACTAGCTTCCTCAGGCAAGGCTAGCCAGTGGAGACGAGACTAGCCTCATAGGCGGTGGAGGCGAGGCTAGGCTCCTCAGACGAGGCTAGCCAGCGGAGGCAAGGCTAAGCTCCTTATGCAAGGCTAGCCAGTAGAGGCAAGGCTAACCTCCTCAGGTAAGACTAGCCAGTTGAGACGAAGCTAAGCATATTAGCTCTTCAGCTGAGTTGTACCAAGCTTAAGGCGAAGGTAGAAGTTAGCTCTCAAGAGAGCTGTGTAAAGCTTTAGGCGAAGTTAGAAGCAAGCTCTCAGCAGAGTTATGCTAAACTTCAGGCAAAGTTAGAAGTTAGCCTTCTGCGTGGCTGTGTAGAGCTTCAGGCGAAGCTAATAGTTAGCTCTCTATGAAGTTATGAAGAGCTTTAAGGGGAAACTATAAAAAGCTTCAGGCGAAACTAGAATTAGTTTCAGGTGAAGTTGTAAGTTAGCTCTCTATGGAGCTATGAAGATCTTCATGCAAAGCTATCAAGAAAACTCTCAGGCGAAGGTATAATTAGCTTCGGGCGAAGTTGTAAGTTAGCTCTCTGTGGAGTTATGAAGAGCTTCATGCGAAGCTATCAAGAAAGCTTCAGGAGAAGCTAGAATTAGATTCATGCGAAGCTAGTATTTTAACCCTTTAACAAGGTTGTAAAACTTTAAGCAAAGCTATCTCCTTGGGTTCATGTGAGGCTAAGTGTTGAGCTGACTTAGCCTCATAGGCTTGCCTAGGTCTCTTCAAAGGCAACACTTGGCCTACTATCTGGTTCACTGGATTGTAGGATCTAAGTCGCTACTTTGTCCATCAGGGATGAGCAGAAACTGGTCGACAGCTTGTCTGCGACTTGTCTTCTGTAAATGTCGACAAGTTAAACATCGTTCAAACCGGTTGAAAAGCTGTTTGAGAGTTTATCTTTTTAGGGTGTCAACAGTAGTGTTTGTTTTGGAGAAATTTCGTCCCACCGACTTGGGTCCATGACTACAATTTTCACCGATCATTCTGCGCTTAGATACCCCATGATGAAAAAGGATGTCAAGGCCCGACTAATTCGTTGGATCCTCCTTCTTTAAGAATCTGATTTCAAGATTAGAGATAAGAAAGTCATAGAAATGTTGTTGCTGACCATCTTTGCGAATCACAAACTCTTTTTGCAACGAATTCCCTATAATGATGATTTTCTCGATGAACAACTCTTAGTTGCTTTTAAGGATCTTGATTTGCTGACATAGTGAACTACTTAGTCATAAACCAAACTCCATCTCATTGGTCAAAACAGAATGTATACCAGTCCTTATCTCAAATCTGGAATTTCTTTTGGAGGAACGGTATCTTTTCAAGTACTATTCTAATCAAATCATTAAGAGATGCATTTTAATGAGAAAATTAAGAGTGTTCTATCCTTTAGTCATGAACTTGCATGCGGTAGAAACTTTGGTCCCCGTAAAACTGCTGAAAAGTGCTACGAAGTGGGTTATATTGGCCCCACTTTGTTCAAAGATGCCTATGAATTCTGCAAGACGTGCCCTAGATGCAAATGGTAGGAATGATCTCGAAACAAAATATGATGCCTCTCACCAATTCTAAAAATATAACTCTTTGATGTCTGGGACATTGACTTTGTGGTTCCTTTTCCTAACTCATTTGGAAACCAATACATATGGTTGTTGTGAACTATATGTCGAAATGGGTAGAAACTATTCCTAGTAAGACTAATAACAACAAGATTGTTGTTAAGTTCTTGAAAGAGAAAATTTGTTAGTGCTTTGGAACCCCTCGAGCCATAATTAGCGACAATGACAATCATTTTTGCAATAGAACTTTTGAAGCTCTTATGCGAAAATATGCCATAACACACTAATTGTCCACACCATATCATCCTCAAATCAGTGGGCAAATAGAGATTTACAATAGACAAACTAAACTGATTTTGGAGAAGATTGTGAGTCAAAACTGAAAAAATTAGTCCACCAAACTCGTAGATGCCTTATGGGCCTCCAGGATCGCTTTCAAAATGATTTTAGGGATGTCTCCATATAGGTTAGTCTTTGAGAAGGC
>JAVJIF010004262.1:0-127500 GCA_038442645.1 Agave tequilana
CCAACCGTGCGGTCGGCCGACCTAAAGAGAGGGGGCTTTCTGGTTTTTGTCACGGTCAATAGGGCGGTCGACTGGTAGGCTTAGTCTTTGGAGGCGGTCGACCGATCGATCGACTGACAACTCAGCGGTCAAAAATTTGACCGTTGCCGGTCGACTGGGCGCCTTTCTAGCCTGGTTCTGCCCCCAAACGGTTAGTTTTTCAAGGGCCTATAAATATGGTTCACTAAAATTTTCAAAAGCAATTTCTCATCTTCTCGAGTGTTTTTCAGCAAGTTTTTAGACAAGTTTTAGAGCTTCAAAATCCTATCTTAATTTATTTTCAAAATTTTGGAAAAATTAAAGAAAATCAGGTCTTTGAAAATCCTAGTTTTCTTTTTCATTTCTCTATCAATTCAAGAGTTTTTTTTTTTCAAGAGTTTTTCTTTTTATTTTATTTTCCAAAAGCTTTGTGCACTCACATACTTGAGCTTTTTAATCCAAATCTATCCTCCAGGATTTTTTTATTGTGAGAGGCTTTGTTTGTGATCTTTCAAGATAATCAAGTGAGTGTTTATGATCTTACTGATCACTAAGTTGTATTTTTTCTTTGCTTTGTGCTTTACTTTATGCCACCTCTTGTATAGAGGTTTGTGTTTGAGAGAGTGGACTTGTGTAATCCTGATTGTATTTGCAATTCCTTGGTGGAGATCCCTTTGTGGAAAGTCCTGTGTGGATATAGTAGAATTCTTCTATGTAAAGGCAGGGACGTAGAGCAGTGGCTCGAACCAGAAACTATCTCGGTGTTTGCATTTGGATCTTTCTCTCAACTCTCTCTCTCTCTCTCTCTCTCTCTTATCTTGCATTGCTTTATATTATTCATAATCATATACATGCTTGATATAGTTTGTGTGCCTACACTTGTATTCAACTAAAAGAGTTTTTAAAGCACCTCAAATCTAGAGGAATCTAGGGAAGTAGTTTCAGAGCCCTTCACGGGAAATTCGAATTCACTCTTGGTACACTTGTGTGTTAGCAATTAGTTTTTAAATTTCACATTATTTGCCCTAGATTTTTTGTACACCTATTCACCCCCACTCTAGGTGTACTTTCAATTGGTATCAGAGCTGGCACTCTTGATATCCAGTTTAACTACCTAGAAGTTTGATCTTTATTGCTAATCTAGAGTTACTTTGCATACATATAGTTTATACACTCATTGATTTTCTTGCTCCACCCATGTATGATGTTTCCAAAATTGACATGTGAAAATTTAAGATGAGTGTATACCTCAAAGCCTTAAGATTGCATGTCTATCTTGCCACTACAAAGAAATCTTATCTTGATAATGACAAGCACTTGGAGGCTAATACACAAGCATCGCATGCACTTAGGCAAACAATAAGCAAAGAACACATTTCTTTGATTTCTCATTGTGATTCCACTTTTACAGTGTGAAGCACATTGACTTCTCCCAAGAAACAAATGACAAACATTTTGAAGAAGGAATCTAGTGGACATGGGTCTGACGAAACTTACTTCATTGTCTAAGAGAATGACCCTCTTGACGTAAACTCGAACACTCAACTTGATGATTATGCTAGTTCTTCATGTGATAACAATGCTATGGATGCTTGCTTTGAATGAAGAGCTTTCCATATTTTGTGAAAACTTATTAGAAAAATATAAACTTTTTAAAAAGAAACATTTTGAATTAAAAAAGAAAATAAAATTTATTTTCAAAACTTGATATGATTTTGCAAGAGATGGTTGAATTTGAAAATGAAAGGGATTCATTGAAAGATCAACTTGATCTTGTTTTAAATGAAAATAAAATTTAAAAAAATAAAAATAAGTTTAATGATGTTTTGAAGAAAAATGAGGTTTTGTCTTCAAAACTTAATTTTGTTGTAAAAGAAAATGATTCTTTAAAAAATAAAATTATTTTGATTTCAAAGGAATTAGAATGTGTTTCAAAAGAAAAAGTTTGTTTGAAAAATAATTTTAATTCTCATGTCTGTCTTGCCACTGTAGCTTCATCTCCTCGTACTTCTATTACTTGCTCCACTTCTTCTTCCACTATTGATAATGATATTTGATCACACACGTGTATTACATGTTTTCATATTATATGTGTCACATTTCTGCATTTATATTTAAATAAAAATCGGCTTTTAATATATTTTCATGTCTAGTGGCGTGTAGGATAATTAAGGAAGAAAAGAGAGAGATTGACAGATTTATCCAATTTAAATCCAAAATTCAAATCAAAGAGGATCGATTCAAATTCAAAGGTTATAGAAACTATCTTATCTGAAAACTGAATATATCAGATAAGATAATTTCATCCATTTCAAGGGAAAAATGGATTATTTGAAGACCCTATCTATTTTGCTGAAGATAAATGAATATCTTATCAATTCTAGAAGACAAATTGAAAATTTAAGAGGATAAATAGATAGAGAGAAGATCAACAGATGAGATGAAGCAATTTAGATTCAGATTCAGGCTGGATATAGTTTAGCATTTTATTAATAACTTTCATTATCGAAACTCAAATATGATGATTCAAGATGCTCCAGAAAGAAAACTTAAATGGGTACAATTCTTCTATTAATCACACGCCAACAAGCTGCTGATCAAAATTGAAATTCTAGATAAATCAAATTAAGTTTGGAGATAAGAGGAGGATTTATATTCAAAAATAGTCAGCTCTCCCTATCTTCATATGCTTTCTATCTCTCTAGTTTTCTCCTATAAATACCCCATACCTCGAAGGCAGCAAGGGCACCACTCTAGAGAGAGATTTAGTTTTGGTTTTCTTTTCCTCTTCAATGTATTTTTTATTTTCTTTATTTTATTTTATTTTAAGGCTAGAGAGAGTTGCATGATCAAAAGAGAGGAAGAGTTATTATAGAGTGATACTATTGTAATCTTTTCTTCAAGAAGCTTATATTGAAAGTGACAATCGATGGAGGTTTCTCACTATTCTTTATTGTGCTCGATCTCGCTGAAGTCTTACTTTCTTTTATTCTTTTCTATTGCTTAGATTTGCTTCATGTTAAGGTAAATTTTCGTTATGATTCAAACAGTAGAGGTAAATATTCTTCTTTTATTTCTGATTTTTACATCAACACTTTTCTTTATCTCTTTTTATTTTTTTCTTTTATAATTAAAATAACACCACCATCACCATCTCTTCTTCTACCATCTTCTTCTTAACTTAACATTTTTATTTCTTTTTATAAACTGAGAAGATAAGTATTAACTAGTTTTGGTAAATTAAAAGAAGAAACTTACATAACGCTTCCATCGCTGTCCCTCCCTGTGGATCACGACCCGTTAGCCCTAGGCTACACGGTAGAATTGAGGACTAGTACTGTTCTAAAAGTCTGTATTTTTCTTGTGCATGTTTGGCTTATCAACAAATTTGGCGTCGTTGCAGGGGAGGGACGGTAAGTTTTCTTTTATTTTAATTTACTTTAACGAATTAATCCCCTTTTTCTTCTTTATTTTGGTGTACGACGGCTAATTACAGAAAACTAGGAGCTGTAGTGGACATATTGCTACTCTGTGCCTCTGTCCAAGAAGGCAGAGCATTAGAGCCTGCAATTGTGGTGAACTACTAACTGTAGTCTCTTGCAGGTTGCTTTTTAGAGATTAATTCTCTGCAGTTATTTATTTATTTGTTTAACTCACTCTGTACATATTTCTAATCAACAGTAACTTGTTGCTTTGTAAATGATAAAAGATGTTTAGACTCTTGCATCTTAGGGCATCTGTCTATCTCGTTTCTTTAGATTACTGTTGAAGAGTGCTAGAGTAAAGATATGTGTGCATTGCATATAGTTTAGAAAACATATTTTGAGTGATTTATATTTCTTGAGTGTTACCTTTTGCTATATACTTGTACACTGCACTAAAAGACTAAGGGTATATCCTTAAACAAGATAAGGTGGGGAAGTCATTACCCTCCCTTAGCCCACAAACCATCTCCTTACTCACTAACCCAGCCTAACACAAAATTGAGTAGACATTAGCCCTAGGGATATCTTGACTCAGACAGGGATTATCCTAAGGAGGAAGTAATTAGAAGTTGACTCTTGGCAAATCGATGTCTAAGGCTGGAGATTGAGGGGTGAAACCCCGAAGATTAGTGGTTTGGCATAATTAGGCCTATTGCTTAGGCACGAATAGCTCCCACCAATCTTGCCCCTACCTGGCCGATTAATTTGTGGTCAGGTTCTGCAATATACCTCGTGTAGATAATTAACAGTTAGGAGTCGTCTAGGTCTAAGTTCTACCCTAACATAGGATAGATTTTTTCTTTATTTTCTTCTTTGTTTATTTGTTTGTTTTTGTTTATTCTTATGAAAAAGGATTATAATTACAATTGTTCTGAATATAATTCAAATCCATATTTTACCTCAACCTCTTTCAATTCGGATATTGCCAGCTCGGCATTACATAACTTTAACTCTAACCAGCTACGCATGCCAGATTGGTCTTATCCAAATAAATATATGCCCTAATCTCAGTACTATGAACAAGAATGGGATAATCATCACCACTCTTCACCGAATCAGTAGGGATATAACTCCCTGAGTCTTACTATCAACAACCATACCAACAAACAGTTCATATACTTCATACCAAGACCAATCAATAAAAGAAAAATCTTTTTAGAAAAGAGTTTAGAAGCCTTCCTTGAGTCCAATCGACAAGTACAAATTCAATTAAACTCAATGCTCCCAAACAATTCTCAAATCCAAGATCCTTACTCTAATTTCATGTCCAACCATAGCAAGAAGAACTTATTGACTTAGAAAGAGTACAAAAGACCTGATTCTTACCAAAAATAATGTTACCCAATCTCTTAATAGGCTAGAAGAAAAAGTGAATCATTTGATCAACACAATTAATGATAGGAATGAGGAAACTCTACTTAACACATTTTCGATCATTTCTGATTCTCTTAGCCATATTGATGAAGAATCATGGTATCTTGGAGATTTTAACTAAGATTCAATTTCATCACATAATTTTGAACTTGACCAATATCAACCCATTGACATTGACAAATTGGCAAGTTTTCATTTCAACGAGATTGAATTTGAAGATGAATGTGACACCGATTTTCAATATTGTGATTCAGTTTTACCTTTTGAATCTATGCTGACTCTGATATCCTTACCCGATTTGGACCCAATTCCAAAATCAATACTGATTTCTATCCCTATAAAGCTTGAACATGAACCACCTTGTTGGATAGTCACATTCCATTATTGGGAAATGAATGTGAACTTGAATTTTATGATTTGGACCAAACTCATGAACCAACTCTGACTCTCGAACTTAAACTTAATTTGAGTTTTATTCCCAAGTCAGTTTCGATTTCTATTCTTTCATTGATGAGTCCAAATCATCCATTCCATAAAATCACATTCTATTGTTGGACCATGGTATAGAACAATATGACTCTGTGATGATATCCTAAGATTGGTCATATAACCAGGAAAAATTTCATGCTAGGATCTTGCATGATCCTATTCATATTGGGGATTATACAAATGTTAATAGGAAAGATGTTATGAAGGGTGGGTTCTATAAAAATTCACAGTATCTAGCTTGGGCAGAAACGCTTGGCCCAACGAGACCACCACCAAAACCATCACCTTCAGGTGAAAATTTTCCTTCCATTTCTCTTTTTCATGCATTATTGCATTTCATTCATACATTGAGGACAATGCATGAGTTAGGTGTGGGGGAGGGTTTACTAACATGCTAACTTCACTTATTTAAAAAAAAAGAATCCTTTCTTTAAAACATTTTGAAAAGAAAAATAATACTTTGACTTATTTTTGTAAAAAAAATTAAGTTAATTTTAAGGAATAAGAGGATCATAATTAGGATTTCTTATACTTGGTCAAAATAAAATTATTTGTTTATTTTGAGGTTGGAAGAAAAATTGAAAAAGTAATTTAGTCTTGATTTTTACCTTAATGAGATATGCACACTTTATACACTTACACACTTAGGGTTCTAAAATAAAGATTCTTATGCCTTATAAAAAAATATTATATAAAAATTCTCTTATTAAGCTGGGTATTTGTGTCTCATAAAGCATAAGTATTCACGCCTAAAAGTGGTTCACATAAATATAATCCTTAGTTTTGCTGCCTTATTTGCTCGAGTCCTAAGTCCTTGGGGGTATTTTCTTATCCGGTGCCCTAAAACCGTCTAGTTTGGGAGTCACCGACTAAGGCTCGTTACATGGGTGAATTAGAAAGCCTAATAGAGCTAAGGATTATTACCACCATAAATGTAAAAAAAATAATAAATATATATAAAAGTAATAAAACATAAGAGTTAGAGTAAAAAATCCCGTGTCAAATTTTCACGGTCACAAGGTGCATATGACTTAGGGTAAAATAATGGACTAGATAAGAAATATAATTTTAATCCTTATCTTGATTGAAAACAAGTTTTCAAAGTTTAGGAATGACTAAGTTTTGATAATCATATGACTTATAGATTACTTGATATTTTACATTAACACTTCAAATATTTTTTTCTTCAAAATGCATTTTCAAAATACTAACACTTTATTTCTTTTTTTTTTATGGATTTTGTGTGTATAATCGACTGAAAACCCTCACGAGACAAAACTCATCATCTAGTGGTAACCTAGAGGTTTAATGACTTGTTGCACGTGCTAAGTGCAACTGTGATTCTTATGAAAGTGAGTTAGGTTAGGTCAGTTTAGTTTTTTTTCTTTTCACTTTCTTTTGATCGAGGACGAGCAAAAGATAAGTGTGGGGGTGTGATCACACATCTGCATTATATGTTTTCATATCATATGTGTCATATTTCTGCATTTATATTTAAATAAAACTCTACTATTAATGTATTTTCATGTCCAGTAGCGTGTAGGGTAATTAAGGAAGAAAAGAGAGAGATTGATAGCTTTATCCAATTTAAATCTAAAGTTCAAATCAAAGGGGATTGATTCAAATCCAAAGATTATAGAAGCTATCTTATTTGAAAACTAAATATATCAAATTAGATAATATCATCTCATTTCATAGAAAAAATAGATTATTTGAAGACCCTATCTGTTTCGCTAAAGGGAAATGAATATCTTATCGATTTTAGAAGATAAATTAAAAATTCAAGAGGATAAATGAATAGAGAGAAGATCAACAGATAAGATGAAGCAATTTAGATTCGGATTAAGGCTGGATACAATTTAGCATTTTAATCATAACGTTTGCTACCGAAACTCAAATCTAAATATTCAAAATGCTCCAGAAAGAAGACTTAAAGGACTACATTTCTTCTGTTGATTACTCTTTCCAATTCTATCATTTGGTAAGTGATATTTAGCAATCAACATGCCAACAAGCTGCGGATTAGAATTGAATTTCTGAATAAATCAAATCAAGTTTAAAGATAAAGGGAGAATTCAAATTCACAAATAGCCAGCCCTCTCTATCTTCATACACTTTCTATCCCTCTGGTTTTCTCCTATAAATATCCTCATACCTTGAAGGCAGAAAGGGCACCACTCCAGAGAGAGATTTAGTTTAGGTTTTCTTTTCTTCTTCAATGTAATTTTTATTTTTGTTATTTTATTTTATTTTTAGGTTAGAGAGAGTTACATAATCAAAAGAGAGAAAGAGTTATTATAGAGTGACACTATTGTAATCTTTTCTTCAAGAATCTTATATTAAAGGTGACAATCAATGGAGGTTTCACACTTTTCTTCATTGTGCTCGATTTCGTCGTAGCCTTGCTTTTCTTTATTCTTTTCTACTACTTCATTTTTCTTCATGTTAAGGTAAATTTGTGTTAAATAGTAGAGGTAAATATTATTCATTTATTTCTGATTTTTGCATTAACACATTTCTTTTTCTCTTTTTGTTTCTTTTTCTTTTATAATTAAAACAACACCACCACCACCATCTCTTTTCTACCATTTTCTTCTTTACTTAACTTAACATTTTTATTTCTTTTTATAAACTGAGAAGATAAGTATTAACTAGTTTTGATAAATAAAAAGAAGAAACTTACATAACGCTTCCATCGATGTCCCTCCTTGTAGATCACGACCCATTAACCCTAGGCTACACGGTAGAATTGTGGACCTAGTACTATTCTAAAAGTCTGTATTTTTCTCATGCAAGTTTGGCTCGATCAACAATATTCATGCTTTAAAGAAGAGTGTTAATTGTTTTGGACTCTACTTTGAGCCAATGTGTTATGAACCACACACGTTTGAAATCTATGTTTCGAAAGAAACATACTCCACATATGCATGCATACTCTACACACATACACATGCTTCTCATGTTTACACACATGACGCCATGTAGGCTAATGTGTACACTTGTACACATTGTGGAGTATAGGCCACCTTACAAAGTTTTGTTATGATTTATTGAACACTTTAAATTTTGCAAATAAGTTTATTTGGGTTAGGAAAGGTACTAACCACCATGAACCCAAGAAAGTGTGGGTACCGAAACCATTCCTATTTCTTTTGATGTAGGTGTGGGGTTTTACAAAACGTGAGAGATTTGGTGCCTTGATGGTTGATGCAATGGGAGCTTAAAGGACACTTAAATTGATGTATCGCTATCAAAAAGTTTTGGTGGGAGGACCACCATGGTTTGAAAATATGGAGATTAGTTTATTGGTTTTGGTAACTATCTCTAACTCCTATTTTAGTTTACATACTTTTATATTGATGTATTTAGCATGTCATATTTTTCATGTTTATGTTAAATGCAATGTTTATTAGACTTGTTATATACATGTATAGTCTTTGAGATACACCCATATTTATATAGATTCATATTTTTATGTTCTCACTTTAGTTTAGCTATTGAGTATATCCTTGTGTTAATAATATTTACATTTACCCTAATGATCATATTTGTTTATATTTTTGTGCTTGATGTTTTGATTACATGTTAGGATGTAAGTGTTTATTATTTATACTTGTAAAATTAGTGAGGTACACTTGATTATCATGTGTTTGTGCTTCATTGCTCATTTGTACTCGTTAGATGTACTTGTATAACCTTGTTTTGATGATTCTTACATCTTTACTTGTTTTCTCTATTTTTGCATATGTTTTTATGTTTTTCTTTATGTATATGTTAATTATATCCAAAACTATAGATATACATGTCTATTCTAGAGTCACTTGCCTTTATGCAATATTCTTTGTGGACTCGTTCATATTTTGATATGTATGTATATTTTAGTTTTGACAAAACAAATATACCTTGAAGCTCGTTTAGTTTTTGACAAAAGAATTTCATGTTTGTTTTGAGCTTTACTGATTTATTTCATGAATTTGTTGTTCATATGATTCTTGTACACTCACCTTTATGTTTATTCATGACTTTGTTTTACATTTTTGGGCTTTATAGATTTTGAGTGTCAACTCTTGTGTAATATACATATTTCATGAGAAATATGGTTGATTTAACGTTTTGAAGAATTTTTAACTAGTTTTTTAAAAATTACTTTAAACTAGTTATTTATTCTTCATTTAGTAGTATTTTCAATTTATAATTACTTTCAAATCATATTTCTAAAAACTCCTACCTTCTAAGGGCTGTTGGATGGGAGACCATATCTTGTATGCTCTTATTAAAAATCTATTTAAACAGGTGCATGAAAGGGAGGTAGTTATGAGATATAGATGATTTTAATGAAAATTAATTTTTGTATACTCATATATGTTTTCTATATATGTATGCATCATATTTCGATTGTACATATAAATAATTTCTTGTGCTATAAACATATTTGATTTAGTTCTTAATGATAATTGATATCTTTACAAGATTATGCATTGTTTTTATTGGTATTTCATAAAGGGGGAGGAAAATTCTTATTTTATCTTTCAATTGACATTTATTTTCAATTGGTATCTTACTCCCACTCTTTATGAGGAAAAATATTTTATTTTTGTATATGCTAACATTTTCAATATTGGTATCAATAATCTTAAATTAGTATTATTCTCAAATTGGTACCTATATTGCAAAATAATTTTAGTATTTACCTAAAAATTTAATTTTTACTTTCAATTGGTATCATGTCCTTCTATTGGTATCAGTTTGTAAAAAGATTGTTCATTTCAATTGCTAAAAAGACAGTTTCACTTTCAATTGACTTCTTTCAATTGATAGTTTTTATTGGCATTAAAATTTGTTTTAAAATATATTTTTATTAGTAATGTTTGTTTTTCTTCACCCCTTTGTTGATGAGTGACAAAAAAGGAGAGAAAGATTTGTGTTTATATATGCATGTTTTATTTGTGTTGATATACATATATTTGTTTTATGAATTTTCTTATGCATATATTTTATGATCCTTATTGCGTATTCTTTTGTAATTGTTGATTGGTGTGTTGAGCTACATTGTATATCTTTATATTTATCGATTATCATTAGTTAAGGGGAGCTTCTATGAAGCCTATTCTTAATCAATGTATATATACCCTCATAAGTTTTGTCATCATCGGAGATTGTTGGCCCAAAGGCCCTTCACCTTAGTTTTGATGATGACTAACTTATAAAGTTAAGTTTACTAATGATCTTGTGTTTTATAAGTTTCAGATATTGATCAAGGTCTTAGTAGGTGTTTAGCTTCAACAAAGGATTCAAAGTCTAATTTTAGAGCTAACACATATTGATTCAAGAGCTCGCGCGTCAAGATCACATGTGGTACTCGGAAGGAGTCAAGCTCACTTGGATCGTGTTTCGATTGAGTCATCTTGGAGAAGAAGATCTACAAGAAGACTTTGGTTTAGGTTTATTTTAGTTTTGTTTAGATCTTGTGTGAGAATATATTAGTTTTGATATGCTCAAGTACACACAAACAAATTTAAAAGTTTATTGGTTTTGGTTTAACTGGCTTCTGATTTTCAAGAATACATTTATTATTTTCATGAATAGATAGAACCAAAACAAGTGTTACATGTTTAAATGTGTATTGGATTTTATCCATATACATTATTGTTTCATATTGTAGAAAAACTTATTTTGATGATTCTAGTTCATGGTTTCAAGTTTTGTTTTTAACAAAACATAGTTTTGGATTTAATGTCAACAACATAGATATATCTTTAATATGCATATTGGATTCAATCTCTACACACTATGCTTCAAATAAGTTTAAATATATTATTTTTGTTTTTATACAAGTTTTGGAGAATACAATTTTTTATTTCAAAATTCTAAGTTTTGGAACATACATTTTTGGTTCAAAGCTAATACTTTCAAGCGTCAAAAATAGTTCAAATAATTTATAATATATATTGAATTTTGATTACACATAATTGTACTTCAAATATTTATAAGAACTTATTTTTGTGGATTTTATGTGATTTTATGGGATTTTATAGGTATTTAAAATCCCACTTCTTCAAACCTATAACCCTGGTTTTTGGGCTGCTAACGGTCGAACGATCGTCGACCGAAGCCTGGCTCGGTCGACCGACCGGTCAACTGACGTGCACAGAACAACACATGCTTTAGCGGTCGACCGATTCAGAGAGTCTACTTTCTGGATTTGGCCTTAGTCGACAGTGCGGTTGACCGACCCAGAGAGGGAGCTCACTGGTTTTTTCCATGGTCGACCGGACGGTTGACCGGTAGGCTTAGCCTTTAAGGTGCAGTCGACTGACCGGTCGATCGACAACCCCAACGGTCCAAAATCTGACCATTGGCCGGTCGATCGGGCTGTCGACCGATAGGCCTTTCTGGTCTGGTTCTGGACCCCAACGACTAGTTTTTCAAGGGCCTATAAATATAGGTCTTTGAGGGCTGTTTTCATTAAGATTTTCAAGAGCAATTTTTCCTATCTTCACAAGTGTTTTCAATAAGTTTTTAAATAAGTTTTAGAGCTTCAATATCTTATCTTTATTTGTTTTCAAAGTTTTGGAAAAATCAAAGAAAATCAAGTCTTTTGGAATCCTAGTTTTGTTCTTCATTTTTCTATCAATTCAAGAGTTTTTCCTAAGAGTTTCTTCGTATTTTCTTTTTCAACAGTTTTGTGTACTCACATACTTGAGCTTTTCAATTCAAATCTATCCTCTAGGATCTTGTACTATGAGAGCCTTTGTTTATGATATTTCAAGATCACCAAGAGAGTGTTTGCGATCTTAGTGATCACTAAGTTGTATTTTTTTCATTTCTTTGTGCTTAGCTTTGTGCCACCTTTTATGTAGAGGTTTGTATTTGAGAGAGTGGAGTTGCGTATTACCAATTGTATTTGTTATTCCTCAGTGGAGGTCACTTTGTGGAAGGTCCTGTGTGGACATAGTGAAAATCCTTCTGTGTGAAGGCGGCGAGTAGAGCTGTGGCTCGAACCTCGAAATATATCCCGATGTTTGTGTTTGAATCTTTCTTTCTAAGTCTCTCTCTTATATCTTTCATTGCTTTATATTGTTCATATCATATACATGCTTGATATAGTTTGTGTGCCCACACTTGTGTTCAACCAAGAGAACTTTTAAAGCACCTCAACTCTTAATCTAGAGGAATCAAGAGCAATAGTTTCAGAGCCCTTCACGGGGAATTTGGACTTACTCTTGGTTATACGTTGTGTGTTAGCAATTGGTTTTTAAATTCTGCATTATTTGTCCTAAATTAGCTTGTACACCTATGTTGGCCCAAGGTTACAATCACCCGTGTTTAGTGTGTTTTGATGATTACAAAACATATTAGTTATTTGTACTAATAATGTTTGTTATTTAAGTGTGTTTTAGGGTTCTAACTCAACTAGAAGGTTCTTCCCTAAAGGAGAGTATTTTGGACTCAAGTCAACTCAATTTGGGCTTAAGAATCAAGTTATGAAGATCATATGATGGAAAGTCCTCTTGAAGCACTTGTAGTACTTAGAAACAATGTAAGAAATAGGTTGTTAAAGTTTGAGTTTTGGAAATTGGCTCTAGGATACACACACACATTTTTAATACAAGTTTTCAAGTTAAAGTTTTTGTTTCTAAGTTTTTCTCATGACTTGACAAATATACATGACTCCAAGTTTTACAAATATAAATATCATGTTTAGATCATGTATGTATACTCTTTCCAGCATATTACTTAGCTTTTTTACTTCAAAACATTTTTACAAAATTTCCCAAGTTCAAAAATCCTGCTGTTTTTCTGTTTCAGGCTTGACCGGCCGACCGGCACGGTCGACCGGCGCCCGTGTCAGGATGTGCACATTTGTGCACGTCTGTCGGCCGACCGCTCGGGTCGACCGACTGAAAGCAGTTGCTCTCGGGTTTTCTGGGTCGACCGCCCCGGTCGACCGCCCGAAGAAAACTGTGTTTTCTCTTAGAGGACGGTCGACCGGACCGGTCGACCTGAGCCCAACGGCTCTTTGCCAGCAGAGCTGGCGGCCGACCGGCCCGGTCGACCGCCAGGCCTGCAAAAGCCCAACGGCTCTTTCCTCTTTTGTGCAATTCTGAAATCTGTCTTTTTAATCTGTTTTGGCAGACTTTTTCTGAGGTTTTGGAGATCTTTTTCAGAGCAAATAAGCTTAAAATGAATTGTTTTTAACCTATTTCTCTCCCTATAAATAGAGGAGAAGAGTCTCTTACAAAATACCAAGAAAAATCCTCAAGTTTTCATAGTTTTCAAAAAGAAAAGAAAAGTGTTTAAGCTCTTCATCTCCAACTCTTTCTTGAGCTTGTTTTCAGTTGTGTTCTCTAGCAAAAATCATCTCTACAACTGAGTTTTCTCACTACACTTCTTAGAGCCAAAAATCCCTTACTCATTCTATAAGGAAGTTGTAAAAGAGTAAGACATTGTAAAGAGTTTAGTGATCTTGTTGTGATCACTTTGGTTACTTGTTCTTCTTCTTGTTTTTGTGGAGACACCTCTTCGGTAGAGGTTATTGTACTTGGTGGAGCTCGGTGCTCGGGTCTTCGGTAGACTGTTGTAATCGTCCTCGGTGGATAGTGGAAACCCTTCACGGAGGTGAAGACGGGGAGTAGAGCGGTGGCTCGAACCTCGAAACAAATATCTTGTGTTTGCGATTGCCTTATGTCCATTTTGCTTTAAATTTCTCTTGCTCTCTATTACTTACAATTACTTGCTTGAGATCTAGTTTTTTTCTTTCTTTGTGTTATTGCCTCTAGTTTGTGATACTTGTGATATATCTTGTGTGCATTTCATCATTGCATATTATTCATTCTTTGTTCGATCAATTCTCATACAACAAGGTTGCATTGCGCACCTCTAACCCATTCAAGGGAAATTGGGAGGAAGGAGTTCAGAACCTCTCACGGGGTATTCGGCTCTTAGTCTTGTTTTGAGAGATCGTTGCATCATTCATCCATCTTAGTTTTAAAAAGATTGTTAGATTAGCAATTACACCTATTCACCCCCCTCTAGGTGTTTTTCAATTGGTATCAGAGCTTGGACTCTAGGCTTTTGGCTTAACAACCTTAGAGAGATCCTAATATTGCTAATCATTTCATTCATTCTCACTTAGTAAAAATGGCCGATGGAATTAAAACCCCTCCTAAGTTTGATGGACTTAACTTTCCCATATGGAAGGTTAAGATGACCGTTTTCTTGCAATCTCTAGGAAGTCGAGTTGCAAAGGCCGTGACCAAACCCTTTAGTGCACCCCCCGGTGATGAATCCACTTGGTCCGAAATTGAGACTAAGGAGTTTGATGCCAATGCTAGGGCTCATTATGCACTACTTCAAGCCCTTAATGATGATGATATAGCCTAGAGTTATTCATTGCAAGTCCGCATATGAAATTTGGACACACTTGCTAGTTACACATGAGGGGACCTCACAAGTGAAGAGGGCTAAGATTGACCTTCTTCGGTCCCAATATGAAAACTTTTGCATGCAAGAAAATGAAACCATAGATGATATGATTACAAAATTTACTAAGATTACTAATGGACTTTCTTCTCTAGGTGATGCTATCGACAACGATCAAAGAGTTAGAAAGATCATCCGAGCTCTTCCTCCTTCATGGGAAGTGAAAGCTACCACCTTGAAGAAACTCAATGACAAGGAGGAGATGGAGCTAATTGGTCTCATTGGGAACCTCAAAACCCATGAGATGGAGAGAAAAGCTAGGGAGGACATGGCTCCTTCCAAGAAGAAAATAATAGCCTTCAAAAGTCAATCCACACACTCTGACGAAGACGATGAAGAAGAAGATGACGAAGAGCTCTCACTTCTTGTGAAGAACGTCCGGAGGATGTATAACAAGGCTAAATTCTAAGGAAGAAGGAGATGGCAAGGAGCCAAAGAAGAAAGAAAGATTATTTGCTTCAATTGCCAAAGACCGGGACACATTGTTGCGGAGTGCCCGGATAAAGTAAAGCCCTCCACCTCAAAGAAGCCCTACAAGAAGAAAGCAATGAAGGCTACATGGGATTCCGAGAGCGAATCCGAGGAGGAAATCGACACCGCCAACATGTGCTTCATGGCAAATGAAAGCACAAGCAAGGTAACCCCTTCCACTTCTCTTAATAATGAACTTTCCATGGATGAATTAGGAGAAGCTTTTGTAGAATTATCACATAACTATGATTTTCTTAAGAAAAAGTATTTAAAAATGAAAAAGGAAAATGAATCTCTTAATCATCAAGTTTTTACTCTTTCTAAAGAAAAAGATGAATTACTTTCCACTCTTGTTTCCACCCAAAAAGATTTTGACAAATATAAGATTTCTTGTAAAGGCAAGTCCCCACTAATTGATTCTAATGAGATTACCATGCTTAAAGAAAGAATAGACTCATTAGGAATTGTTTTAAAAAAATGTGAGTTTTATAAGAAGAAGATAGAGGCCATGTTTCCTAAGAAACAAGCCCCTAAGAAAAATGTTTACCATGCTCATGCTCATGTTCATACCACACAACCTTTACATCGTGGCAAACCCCCAAAACATGCACACACTTCACACACACATCATGCATTCATGTATGGAAGAGTGTTCTCATGTTCACATTGTGGGCGGAAAGGGCACTTAGCTAATTTTTGCTATGATAGACTAAGTGCATCTTGTCATAATGTTTGGGTTCGAAGCACTAACTTTCAAGGACCCAAGAAAATTTGGGTACCAAAGTCAGCAATTTTGTTAAATGATGTAGGTACCTTCTAAGGTCCAACGACGTAGAGGATTGTGGTATCTTGATAGTGGTTGCTCAAGGTACATGACTTGGGACATCAACAACTTTGCAACCCTATCAAGATACCATGAAGGTGGCACCGTCACCTTCGGAGATGATGCCAAGGGTAAAATCATCGGTATTGGTAATGTAAAACTCGGCACATCCCTTTTAATTGAGAATGTAGTTTTAGTTGATGGCCTCAAGCATAACCTCTTGAGTGTTAGTCAACTTTGTGATAAAGGTTTTGATGTTGTTTTTGATCATGTAGTTTGTAAAGTAATTGATAGAATTTCTAATACTTGTGTGTTTTCTGGTTTTCGTGAAAGTAATGTTTATATGATAGATATGTCTAATATGTCTTGTAATATTACTTGTTTAAAAGCCCTCGATGACGACTCTTGGTTGTGGCATAGAAGATTAGGCCATATTTCTTTTGACCATATATCTAGGTTAAACACAAAGGAAATGGTGAAAGGTATTCCTTGTTTGAGTTTTGAAAAGGACCGAGTTTGTGACGCATGTCAATTTGGAAAACAAACTAAGTCTTCTTTCAAGTCAATTAAGGATATCATGACATCACGTCCTTTGGAGTTAATCCATATGGATTTATTTTATCCTACTCAAACCAAAAGTCTAAGTGGAAATAGATTTGCATTTGTTTTGGTTGATGACTTTTCACGGTTTACTTGGGTTTTCTTTCTTGAACACAAAAATTAAGCATTTTCATATTTCCAATCTTTTAAGAAAAGAGTTGAAAAAGAAAAGGATGTTTCTATTTTAAGGATAAGAAGTGATAGAGGAGGTGAGTTCATTAACCTACCCTTTACCACTTTTCGTGAAGAACATGGAATAAAACATGAACTTTTTTGTCCTAGAACTCCACAACAAAATGGAGTAGTTGAACGGAAAAATCAAACTTTACAAGAGATGGCTAGGACAATGCTAAGTGAATATGGTCTACCACATTATTTGTGGGCCGAGGCCGTTAATACATCATGCTATATATCAAATCGTGTTTTCTTGTGTAAAAATACTTCAAAAACTTCTTTTGAAATGTACTTTTCTAGAAAACCAAATGTTTCATATTTCAAGGTTTTTGGATGCAAATGTTTTGTTTTAAATACAAAAGATAATTTAGGAAAATTTGATGCTAGATCTTATGAGGCTATTTTTGTTGGTTATTCTAACACTAGCAAGGCTTATAGAATCTTCAATAGATCATCTTTGACTATTGAGGAATCTATACATGTTAAGTTTGAAGAATCTAACTTGTTTGTTAAGAATGTTGTAGAAATAGATGCATTGGATGAAGGCTTGGAGAAAGTGACCTTGGAGGATACACCTACTATGGGAGACAAGCCAAAGGATGATGAAGGAAGTGAAGCTAAAGTAGAAGAGGCTCAAGGACATGAAATTCAATCAATTGACGTGGAGCCTACTCAACAACTTCCAAAGGGTTGGAGATACAATCCTCATCATCCCAAGGACCTCGTCATAGGTGAAGTATCTAAAGGGGTAACCACTCGCTCTAAACTTCATGATTATTGTGGTCATTATGCATTCATTTCTCATGTTGAACCCAAGAACGTCCTCGAAGCCGAGGCCGATTCATATTGGTTGCTAGCCATGCAAGAGGAACTCAATCAATTTGAGCGCAACCAAGTTTGGCACCTTGTTCCTAGGCCCCACGATAGACCAACAATTGGTACTAAGTGGATCTTTAAGAACAAGTTGGATGAATCGGGCAACGTTGTTAGGAATAAAGCTAGGTTAGTTGCCCAAGGTTACACTCAAATCGAAGGAATCGATTTTGAAGAAACCTTTGCACCCGTAGCACGGCTTGAAGCTATACGGATGACACTAGCATTTGCCTCATATAAAGATTTTAAATTATTTCAAATGGATGTTAAAAGTGCTTTTCTAAATGGTTTTATTGAAGAGGAAGTGTATGTTGAACAACCCCCCGGGTTTGTTGATCCTACACATCCGGATTTAGTGTTTAAATTAGATAAAGCTCTTTATGGTTTAAAACAAGCCCCTAGGGCTTGGTATGAAAGACTTTCTTCATTTTTAATTTCAAATGGTTTTAAGAAAGGAAAATTTGATACAACATTGTTTACAAAACATGTAGAAAATGATATTCTTATTGTGCAAATTTATGTAGATGATATTAATTTTGGGTCTACTAATGAATCTCTTTGCCAAGCTTTTGAATCATGCATGAAGGAAGAATTTGAAATATGTATGATGGGGGAACTCAACTATTTCATTGGACTCCAAATCAAGCAAAGGAAGGATGGGATCTTCATCAATCAAGCCAAGTACACTAAGGAACTAATCAAAAGGTTCAGGCTTGAAGGATCTAAAGTGAGCAAAACTCCCATGGCAACAACTACCAAGCTTGACAAGGATGAACAAGGTAAAAGTGTAGACATTAAGCTTTATCGTAGCATGATTGGTAGTTTATTGTATTTGACGGCTAGTAGGCCGGATATTATGTTTTCCGTTTGTCTTTGTGCACGTTTTCAATCTTGTCCTAAAGAGTCTCATATAATTGCGGTTAAACGCATAATTAGATACCTTAAGGGCACTATTGAAATGGGTTTGTGGTATCCGAAAACCGGCCAATTTTCAATGACGAGTTTTTCGGATGCCGACTATGCGGGTTGTAGGGTAGATAGGAAGAGCACAAGTGGAACATGTCAATTCCTTGGTAATTGTCTTGTATCTTAGTCTTCCAAAAAGCAAAATTTGGTAGCCCTTTCAACCGCCGAGGCGGAGTATGTTGCAGCCGAAGCTTGTTGTGCACAAGTTCTTTGGATGAAACATACTCTCCTCGACTATGATTTATACTGTGATCATGTTAAAATATTTTGTGATAATACTAGTACTATTCACATGACAAAGAATGCAAATCAACATAGTAAAACCAAACACATTGACATTAGGTATCACTTTCTTAGAGATCATTATGAGAAAGGTGATATTGATATTGATTATGTTTCTACCGATTTTCAACTTGCCGATATTTTTACTAAACCATTGGATTATGCTAGATTTTCCTTTATTTGTGGTGAGTTGAATGTTTGCATTATGGATTCTTAAAGATAAATTTTTTTTAATGTCTTTGATTGCTTTGTTTAACCCTTTTTGATGTATGACAAAAAGGGGGAGAAAAAGTATAAGTGTGTTTGTTATTTTGTTTTGTTTGTTTATTGTGTATTTTGATGTATTTGAGATGCATTTGAGTTTTTAACAAAACTATGTATTTTCAATGCTTTATGTATCTTACTCATTGTCATTCTTTATACATAGCATTATTTGAGGGGGAGCTTTCCAAGCTCTTCTTCCATTTTTGTTTAAATAACCTATATGTTTTGTCATCATCAAAAAGGGGGAGATTGTTGGCCCAAGGTTACAATCACCCGTGTTTAGTGTGTTTTGATGATTACAAAACATATTAGTTATGTAACGCCCCGATTCTAAGGATACGGAGACGTTATGGCGACGCATATACGCGAGAAAAATACCCCACGTATACGCGCTAAGCCTAAATTGTAACCTGAACAAGCTATAATCAGAACTATAATAATCAAGGACCACTGCAATAATACATATAAGACTACACATGATAGCAATGAACAACAGGAAGAAAATGGCAGTTGAACAGAAGTCAAAGGTGATATATAGGAACAAAGAATAATAACAAGAATAAAATGCAAGTATACCAGAATCAAAGGGAGAGGACCCAAGCTCCTCGCAAGGCGTACCGTCTCATCGAATACCTGCACATTAGAAACAATCGTCCAATATCTGGACGTGCAAATTCAGGGTGGTCAGAACGCGACCATAATGAGTGTGCGTGTAAAGGGGAAAGAACTCGTGCAGAAGAAACAATGTGCATAAATAGTAGTAAGAGCAACAGTAAATAGAAAAGGCTAAATAACAAGATAAATAGCTGAACAGTAATACACATGATAATAACATGAATAAAGGTAGAATATAACTGGCACAACTGCAAATATGCAATCAATGTCAAGGCGTGTAATCTATCACATGTCACTAGGTTGTATCTAAATCTGGTCATGGTTATAATCATGTGGTCCTGGTTACAATCATGTATACAGTCATGTGTCATAAGGCAGGGTAACCATTCAGGGTATAACACAATGTGTTCATTCAAATCATTCAATAACAATCAGTAATGTTCTACGTTATCTTTATCACTTTCCCACCAGCGTCCCACAACATCCGACAGTTCACCCTGGAGCCCGCACATCCAGTAGAACTCATCCGAACTCCGATATGCGGGTATCATTGTTCGAATAGGGAAAGAGAACTAAATAACATGCATCCTAGGGGTTATCATCATACAAGTGCGTGTGGATGCTAATAGGCACTGAGAATGCAATATCACGCTAACACCAGGCGTCACGTACAATAGATAGCCCTACAGATTCAAGAGGTGGCCCCCACAGATTCAAGAGGTGGCCCCCACCATGTGTATGGTGTGGCACTTTGCTCCGTGTGGCACTTTACTCTGAGGGAAACAGGATTCTAGAGGTGGCCCCCATGGATTCAAGAGGTGGCCCCCACCATGTGTATGGTGTGGCACTTTGCTCCACGTGGCACTTAGTTCCTTTCAAGATCCGCCGGACGCTAGCACGATTGTGGGATACATCCTCGTCAATCCCGACACCAGGCGGCAAACCGCCGGACGCCAGTTTGACTGTGCTATTAACATGTCAACAGTACATGGGACATGGATACAGGGGGTACAGGAGTACTAGATGTCAAGTAACAGTGATACAGTCATATGTCAAGGTCCAGTGAAAGGTGTCTAGTGTACAGTCAGTTAGGTAATGCCATCAGTAACAATCAATACCTTATGCCATTTCAATCACTGGGATGCTACTGGACGGTAACAATATCAGTACAGTAATAATCAATCAGTAATCGTATACATGGTGAATAATATCAGTAACAGTAACAGTAACCGTGTATACGATGAACAATAGGACTGTACTCTGGTTACAGTCAAACAATCATTTCCCAGTAACTTCATTAACATGGATAAAATAACAGTAATAGTCTAGCTACTGCTCAATAAACAGTCTCCACTAAAGCTGATCATAATCTCACCTCTAACATGTACTCAAATAGCTGCAACATAGAATGGCTACTACTGATATTTAACATCAACGACATATCATCTGATAGTTCTCATATATTCAACTATAGATCCAAGTCATCACAACCAATTCATAATCCCAATATTTCTATAATCATCTAGTTCCATTACAAGTCTAGAAATCTGATATAATAATTGTTGTTCCATCATATCACAATATCCAGTGCCAATTTTCTCACCCTAACATACAACTCTAATTTATAAGTATTCACAATTCCTCAATGGTTCACATTTCTATTAAAATCAAACATGTTATCCCAATATTCGGTATCACCACATATACGTGCATCTAAGCTCTATTAGATCAAGTCATTACCACTAATATCCATCTCAATCACCCTCATGCTACATCTTGTTATGTCTACAACAATACTCTAGATATACATAGGATAAACATGGGGTTCTAACATGTATCAAGAATCATGCATATCATATTCCTATACGTCCAACATGTAAAATAAACGGGAGACGACCGTCCACCTTCATGCTCGGTGATCTCTACACAATAAAACATGTATATGCCTCCTCTCTCTCACACAACAAAGTATACAAGTTCTACATTCATTCTACATATACATTAAAATACATCTATAAACCAATGCATATAATAATGAGAGAGAAAATAGAAAGAGGGAGAGAAACACTCACCTGAACTCGATCGCAAATCCAAAGCACTGAAATCATAAGGCTCCAGTAAATCTACATAAATTATTTCAATAGAAATTGTTAGATTTTTTAAAAGATATTTTACTTGGGAGTTATAAGGGATTTAATCTTGATTAATTAGTTTAGGGTTAGAAATATGATTCTTTAGGTTTAGTGAATTTAGTAGGTTTAATTTAAACCAATTTCTAATTTTTGTTTGATTTTTTAATAGGCTTTAACTTATTAAAGTACTTAATGGTTCTAGATTTATCATCAAGGAGAAATGATTTTAAAGTGGGGGGATTTGAATTTAATTTCATGTTGCTATATGTCTAAAACTTTATCATAGAAAGTAAAAGTGTTGTAAAATAGTATTTATATTTTTCTCTATTTTATTTTGATATTTTTAATCAATTAATTAAATATACAAATTCTTTCTCTTTCTATCTTCTTTTCTTTTCCTTTTATTTTGCCCTCAGGCCAGGCTCTCAGGCCCAGGCCCAGTCTCAGGCCGGACCAGGCCAGGCCCAGGCCTGGTCCGGGATTCTCTGTTTTTATTTTTATTTTTTATTTTTATTTTTATTTATTTATTTTTTGTTCTGGGCTTGTCTGGTGCAGCCCAGCCCGACCAGACCCGGGCCAGGCCCGCCCAGGCCAGGCCGGGTCTTGTCCGGCCCTTTTTAAATTTTTTTTTTTAAATGAGGGAGTGTGCACAGTGGGCCGCCCAGCCCACTGTGCACCTGGATAGGCCCGCACAGACCTAGACCTGGGTCTGTGCGGCACAGGCTCTCGGGCAATGGCCGAGAGCAGCCAAAGAAAGATTTTTTTTTTTAAAATCTTTTATAAAAACTTTAAAAGTATGAAAATATAAATTATTTGATCTTCATCAAATTTTAGTGAGATCTTAGATTGGATTTTAATGTTGGGTTTTGATGTATAAACCTATTCATGGAGATTATAGTAGGACATGGTTTTAATAAACAATTTATATAAAATAAATTTTGATAAAACAAATTACTTACTTGATCTTTGATCCCCTATCATGCTCCTCAATTTGCACTTCAAGATCTGGATCCTTTTGTTCATGAGGAGAAAGAAGGATGAAGGTGGAAAGAGTTGGATAAGGTTTCTCTTGAGGTAGAAGAGGAAGAAATGTTTAGGTTCTTTGAACCTGGACTCTAATTAGGCTAGATTGCTTAATTTAGTAAGATAGGATTAGGATGGAAATTTGGATTGGAATTAAATATTTAAATTAGATTCTAGATTTGGATTTGGATTAGGATTTATTAAGATCATGATTTTGAAAATAAGATTAGGGTTAGGATTAGAATTGAGTTTTGGGTTAATGGGTAAGAATCTCATGTTAATGGGTTTTGGGCTTTAATTAAAAGAAATAAATAATATGAAGAATGAGAAAAATAGATAGTGAGCTTATGGGCTTAGACAAAAATAGAGAAAGGGGAAAAAGAATGAAAATAAGAAGTGGGCTTAGCTCAGGTGGGCTTAGCATGAAAGGAAAATAAAATGAAATGAAAAGGAGAATGGGTTAGACTTATTGGGTTTGGAATAAAAATAATAATACTATCCATTAATAATAATTTAAAATAATTAAATATAAGCCATAAGAGTTTACAAGTCATACATAATACTAAGACTAATAATGATAATAAATCAAGTTAGCAAATAATACTAAAATAACTAGTAAAATAAATAAATACTTGTAGAAAAATAAAAATACAGTATTATTAGATTAGGGATATTACAAGTTATTTGTACTAATAATGTTTATTGTTTAAGTGTGTTTCAGGGTTCTAACTCAACTAGAAGGGTTCTTCCCTAAAGGAGAGTATTTTGGACTCAAGTCAACTCAATTTGGGCTCAAGAATCAAGTTATGAAGATCATATGGTGGAAAGCCCTCTTGAAGCACTTGTAGTACTTAGAACCAATGTAAGAAATAGGTTGTTAAAGTTTGAGTTTTGGAAATTGGCTCTAGGATACACACACATATTTTTAATACAAGTTTTCAAGTTAAAGTTTTTGTTTCTAAGTTTTTCTCATGACTTGACAAATATACATGACTCCAAGTTTTACAAATATAAATATCATGTTTAGATCATGTATGTATACTTTTTCCAGCATATTCCTTAGCTTTCTTTACTTCAAAACATTTTTACAAAATTTCCCAAGTTCAAAAATCCTGCTGTTTTTCTGTTCAGGCTTGACCGGCCGACCGGCACGGTCGACAGGCGCCCGTGTCAGGATGTGCACATTTGTGCACGTCTGTCGGCCGACCGCTCGGGTCGACCGACTGAAAGCAGTTGCTCTCGGATTTTCTGGGTCGACCGCCCGAAGAAAATTGTGTTTTCTCTTAGAGGACGGTCGACCGGACCGGTCGACCCGAGCCCAACGGCTCTTTGCCAGCAGAGCTGGCGGCCGACCGGCCCGGTCGACCGCCAGGCCTGCAAAAGCCCAACGGCTCTTCCTCTTTTGTGCAATTCTGAAATCTGTCTTTTTAATCTGTTTAGGCAGACTTTTTTCTGAGGTTTTGGAGATCTTTTTCAGAGCAAAGAAGCTTAAAATAAATTGTTTTTAACCTATTTCTCTCCCTATAAATAGAGGAGAAGAGTCTCTTACAAAATACCAAGAAAAATCCTCAAGTTTTCATAGTTTTCAAAAAGAAAAGAAAAGTGTTTAAGCTCTTCATCTCCAACTCTTTCTTGAGCTTGTTTTCAGTTGTGTTCTCTAGCAAAAATCATCTCTACAACTGAGTTTTCTCACTACACTTCTTAGAGCCAAAAATCCCTTACTCATTCTATAAGGAAGTTGTAAAAGAGTGAGACATTGTAAAAAGTTTAGTGATCTTGTTGTGATCACATTGGTTACTTGTTCTTCTTCTTGTTCTTGTGGAGACACCTCTTCGGTAGAGGTTATTGTACTTGGTGGAGCTCGGTGCTCGGGTCTTCGGTAGACCGTTGTAATCGTCCTGGTGGATAGTGGAAACCCTTCACAGAGGTGAAGGCGGGGAGTAGAGCGGTGGCTCGAACCTCGAAACAAATATCTTGTGTTTGCGATTACCTTGTGTCCATTTTGCTTTAAATTTCTCTTACTCTCTATTACTTACAATTACTTGCTTGAGATCTAGTTTTTTCTTTCCTTGTGTTATTGCCTCTAGTTTGTGATACTTGTGATATATCTTGTGTGCATTTCATCATTGCATATTATTCATTCTTTGTTCGATCAATTCTCATACAACAAGGTTGCATTGCGCACCTCTAACCCATTCAAGGGGAATAGGGAGGAAGGAGTTCAGAACCTCTCACGGGGTATTCGGCTCTTAGTCTTGTTTTGAGAGATCGTTGCATCATTCATTCATCTTAGTTTTAAAAAGATTGTTAGATTAGCAATTACACCTATTCACCCCCCTCTAGGGTTTTTTCAACCTATTCACCCCCCTCTATGTGTACTTTCAATCAATAGCAATCACATACCATAAGAGAATACAGAGACCTTCTGGCAGAATTTCATCATCAGAAACCTAAGTCAGACGGTAGATTCTGTCATCTGATCGGCTAATTCGCCATCGCTCTGATGATTGTGAAAATCTTCTTGAACCAGTATCTTGTCCAAATCACTCTGTGAGCATTAAAGAACCTGAAGTTGAAAAGTTACACTTAGACTTAGAGTTCCTTTTGAAAGAAAGAAACTTGACTTGAGTATCTACACTTTTTATAAGACACCAATTGAGCAATCTTTTGAAAAGACTTTACTTAATGAATCACCAAGTTTTTACAATTTCAAGTATTTGTCTAATGTTATTGGATGTGTCCTTTTGCAGGTTGTAGATACTTTACCGCATGATGATGATGATTGGATAATCTGTTGCATGCAAAGTTTACAGAGGACAATCCAAAGAAGCGTAGATGATTGCCAAAAAGAATACAGAGAATTTGAAAAGTATTATCTAATGTAGGGTAGCTCTGAACTCTTTGCAATTTAACCATGTAGCGAGGGCTATACAGGTCGAACCTCAGGGAGAGATGCGATAGAAGTTTTTTTGTATTGTTGTTTTCTTATACTTTCTTCTTTTGTTTGTAGAACCAAAAGAAAAAAGATTAGGTTGAAGAAGAGTTTAGTTTTGTCAATGTAGAGAAGGATCACAACCTGCTAATAATCTACCCCCATAAACAAATAATATCAACTAGAGATTACCCTCACTTTAAACCCTAAACATAATAATCTACCCTAGGATGCAAGAAAAGACACATAAGATAAATAATAAGGTTCTAATTGAAATAGCACTATTTAAAATTTAACATTATAATATCACGACAATTGTCAAGCATAGATTAAGAAAAACAATTAAAGAGTACTAGCAACTAGTTGACCTAATTATTACAATCACGTGCCTTCAAGATAAATCTAAGCATGCATTATATTCTCTATTTAATACTATAGGTTTATGGTGGTGATATTAGCAAGTCATGAAAAAGAATTTAGTTACTCATGCGAAATCTAAACTAAGCATATTATATGAAGATGATTGCATGAAATAAAGAAGCAAATAAAGATCAAAGCAAATAAATAATAAGGGAGATATGAAAAGAGAAAAAGCACCTTCTATTGATCTGTCACCTCAAATTATATAATGGCTTCTTCTTCATATAAATTTTCCTCTTGCTTCTAAAATTAAGAAAATAAAAATTAAATTTGGATAGGGAATCAGTGAAAATCTAAACTTTAATCTTTTGAGCCCCCTTCTCTTGCTCTACCTCTCTACTTATAGGGGGAAATAGAGGGTGGAGTCCCAGTCGAATATACACACCAAACCACCATGCCAATTGCCACCAGAAAGCCTTGAAAATGCGGCTTTTGTCACGTTTTCATGGCAAAGAAGGGGAGTCAGGGCACGCGCTTTGAGCTCTGGCTTCATCTCATCCATTCATGTGGAAATATATCCTCAGAATATTTGTTTGATCCCCGAAATTTTAAATAATCTTGTTTTCTAGACAACTTAGGAAACAAGTTATCTGTAAATCCAAATTTTAACTTGAATTCTCCTCCTTTATCTTTGACTTGGAGCTCAAGCAACTTGATTTAAATTGATTGTCTCCTTTATTTCTAAATTGGGATAGGATTATCTCTGATTTTACTTCGGCTTGATGGGCTCTTGGGCTTCTATTAAACCTTTGGGCTTCTTTTTAATCCTTTTTTTCTTCCTTGAATTTATCGAGCCATGTACAATACTAATCAAAAATACCATTACATAGCAATACAATAGCAACAACAATTAAACTATTTGTCCCAATTATTTGGGGTAGGCTATATGAACCAAAAGAGAATTACGCCGGATCAAGCACATGGATCAGCTTTCTCCACTCATTCCTTTCGAGCAATATGCCTTCACTATGACCATTAGCCTCTATATCTTGTCGTATTATCTCCATCCATGTTTTCTTTGGTCTCCCCTGCGATCTTTTAACTTGTCCTAATTTGATACGCTCTACTCGTCAGACTAGCGCATCTGTAAGTCTATATCGTACATAATCAAACCATCATAGGCGATTTTCTCTCATCTTCTCCTCTATAGAGGCTACGCCTATCTTAGTAAAAATACCATTACATACCAGTTTTAATAAAAAATAAATGTGAAAATAAGACTAAAAGTATGCACATTTGATGAACAATCAGTAGACCAAAGTTAAAGAAGACTAAAAATAAATTGGAGAGGATTCGAGCTAAGTAGATGAAGTGATTGAGCTCCTCCAATTCTCCTCTAAATAGGGGGCATTAGGCAAGTGGCAACCGTTCTCTGTGGAATCGATGAATCAAGGTAAGGAGATAATTTATTGTAAATAGAAATACAAATATTTTTTTCTTTAGGATTTTTTCTTTGTACCTCATCCTAGAATCAGTGCTACAAGAGAAACAAAGATACCTGATGAACCACCAAGATGGAGGAAACATGTCAGAAAAATATCAAGACCATTAGAAAAGTATGAACAGTGAAATTGCCATCCAGATGGCTAATTTGTCATAAAAAATGCACCCATGTCCTGAAATCTTTCCCAGTTGATATTGTTCTACTTTAATAATATTTATGATTTTCAGTTTCTGAAAATTATATGCACATGGGTAGTTTCTTAAATATTAGTTTTTTAAGATATTTAAAACATTTTAATTGGTCGTCAGGTAGGTGGTATTTATTTGTCAATTGCATTACTGATTCAGATTACTTTTAATGAGGATATGCCAAAGTTTAGGTATGGGGGAGGACTCTAGGATTTTTTTTATTTTTCTTACATTTTTAGGATTTATTTTTCTTTTTTTTTTAGGTTAGATTTTTTTTTTAGGATTTTAATAGATTCTTCTTTTGCTAACTGAAAAAAGTAAGTAAGATTATCTAGTTTTAAGGGATTCAATGACCATATAGCTTGAATTGGATAGGGATATCAATTTGATAGATTTTCTAATTCTTTGAAAAGAGATAAAAATTTTGAAAATTGAATACCTTCTAAAATCTTTCTACGTGAATATGCATCTTATCTACACTCACATGGTTTAAACTGAAGATGATGAGGATTACTTAATACTTTAAACAAAAAACTTAATTATTGATTAACTAGATATTTTGGCTTCAAGAAGCCTTGGTATTTACGTGAAAGATAATTAGATAAGTTGGAAAAAGAGAGTTATATGTATTAATAAGTATAATGATCAATTAGTTAAGTATCTTGACCTCAAGCAAGCTTGATATTTACACAAAGAGAGTTGGATAGGTTATATGTATTAGAAAAACAAGAAAAAATAGAAGTGCTTAAAAGGCAACGAAGTGATAATACTTCAAAACTTCTATATTGTGAAAAAAATTAAATATGAAAAGTTTGAATCGAAATCTCAAGTTTAGAGCAATCACACATTCACAAAGATGCATGGGATTAGAAAGGCTAGGAAGGATTGTGGGGCATATTAGGATTTGAAGTCATTAGAATGAGAAGATGAGATTTCCTTATAGGAGATTGAATTGAAAATGATACCTTGTGGAAGCTATTGATCTTATTGACTAGTGATTCTTATTGAATAAATTTTTTTTTATTTCTCATTCTTCTTATTTTTCTCTTTCTTTATTTTTCAGTTATCCTTGTTTTTCTTTATTCTTCTTTCTTAAACTTTTATTTTCTTTCTTTGAATTTTGTTGGTATATTCACTGTAAACCCTTACGAGATAACAATCATCCATTAGGTTAACTTGTGAGTTTAACGGCTTATTACAAGTGATAAGTGCAACTGTGATTCCTACGAAAGTGTGTAGATTTCTAATTTTTTATTTTCTTTTTAGATTAGGGATTTGCTCAAGGACTAGCAAAAGTTAGGTATGGGGTGTGATGAATGTCATTATCATCTATATTTTATACCACTTTTATACTTCTTTTGTTATACATTTAATATTACATGGATATATTTTCTTATGTTTATGCAGAAACTAGGTCAAGAGCAGTTTTGGAGGAAAAAGCCCGAAAGCGATGAAAATAAGAACTACAGTAAGGATTCACTGAAACATAGACCCAAGGATAAAACCAGAGAGTTCCACAGACATTACACATCATATAGAAGAAGATTTTTAAGTTTAAAGGTCAAAAGTCAAAGTCAAACAATGAATTCGCCATTGACCTAGGGGATCCACAGTTGACTGGTCAACCAAAATTCAGAACAGAATTGAGAATCAGATTTAGATTGAATATATTTTAGTATTTTGATAATAACTTTCACTACAAAAGTTCAAAATTCGAAGATTCAAGATGCTATAGAAAGAGGACTGAAAGAGATACAACTTTGCTATTGATGACTATTTTTAGTTCGATCGTTTGATGAGTCATATTCAACGATCAACACTGGCTGGCTGCAATCCAATTCAAAATCAAACTTCGATACCAAGTTGAAGTTGAATTTTGAGTTTTCTTTGTATCCCTTACTGGAATAGGTCTCTAAGGTATATAAAGATAGCAGTAATGTTGGCCCAAAGGCCCATCACTCTAGTTTTGATGATGATTAACTCATGTAGTTATAGTACTAATGATCTTTTGTTTAATTAGTATCAGATATTTGATCAAGATCTTAATTGGTGTTTAGCTTCAATAAAAGATTTAAAGTCAAAGTTTTAGAGTTAGCACGTGTTGATTCAAGAGCTCGTGCATCAAGATTGCATTAAGTACTCAAGAGAAGTCTACCTCATTGGATCAATATTTGGACCAAGTCAAGAAGGAGAAGAAGACCTTCAAGAGAAGATTTCAAAGAAGACTTGTGTCATGTTTGTAAGTGTCAAGATTTTATTTTAGATAAAATGTAAAGGATAGATTAGTTGGTGGATTGTTCAAGTTCATATACACTCACACACAAGATTTATTTCATAAAAGAGTTTTCATTTTGGAAAATGCCGGTTTGGTTTTTAATATTCAAAATATACATGTGTTTTATCAAAACTTATTTTAGAGCTTATTGTCAAAAACATAGATATTTCAACATATATGTGTAGTGGATCAATCTATATACACTAAGGTTCAAAAGTGTTTAGAATATCTTGTTTTTGTAGTTGAAAAAGTTTTGAAAAAGTCATTTTTGAAAAAATATAGGTTTTTGTTTAAGGCAAAACTTCTATATTACAAAAATAGTTCAAAATATTTGTAACATGTTTTGATTTTTACTCAAACATGTTTGTATATCAAAGTATAACAATGAACTTATTTTTGTAGAATTTATGAGAGTTTATAGGAATTTATTGAAGGTAAAAAGACCATATTTTAAATCCTTAAAAATGTTAGATTGGCCTTCTGCCAGTCGACCAGACGGTCGATCGAGCCAGAAGTCGGTCGACCGCTCCGATCGACCGATGTGGACAGATGTGCACAGCAAGAGCTGATCGACCGCATGGTCGACCGATAGAGAGTCTCTGCTATCTGTAAATGGCCCGGTCGACCGGGCAGTCGATCGCTAGGTCATTTGCTAGTTTATGGTCGACCGGACGGTCGACTATTTTCCCAACGGTCGGAAATCCGACCGTTGGCGGTCGACCGACAGCAGACAGACCTGCTGAGTTGGCTTCCAACGGCCATATTTTGGGAGCCTATAAAAGGGGCTTCCCTTGAACTGTTTTCTATAAGATTTTTTGTGGGTTTTCAAGATAGTTTTTCATACACTTCTAAGTGTTTATCTCCACTTATTTTAGAGCCAAATACTTTCATTTCAAAAGGAGAGTTTTTCAAGAGTGTTTGGTAAAAGAGATTCTTGAGTTCTTCACTACCAAATCAATCCTAGTTTTCTCATACACACTTGAGCTTTACATTGTTATATCTATCCTACAGGAGAGTTGTTGTGAGAGTGTTTTTAGACGATTAAAGTGTTGTGATCACCAAAGTGTTCAATCTTGTACTTAAGGAGGCAGACTTGCGGGTTCGCGTTGTTTCGAGTTCTAGTGAGAGCTCGGTGTAGAGGTGCGGCATCGGCAAGCTAGTGTGCTTGCGGTGTGTTATTTTTACAGGAACAAGAGAGGGACTAGTGAGTCAAGGAGTTCTAGTCTGAACTCATTGTAGGTATTGCGGCACCAAGTGATCCGAGGGGATCGGTCTATAGTGGAAATCTTTCATAGTGTTGAAGGCGGGGACGTAGACCAAGGGTGCTCGAACCTTGAAACAAATCTCCCGTGTTTGCGATTGCTCTCTCTATCTCTCACTTGTGTTTATATCTTGCATACTAACATTACTTATATCTTTATATGCTTCTTGAGCTTGATTGTTATATGCTTGGGATTGTTTGCTCACACTTATATTTAACCAAGAGAGCCATAGAGGCACCTCAACTCTTATCTAGAGGAATCTTGAGGAGATAGTCCAAAGTCCGTCACCAGGAATTCGGCCACACTCTTGTGTTATACTTGGTTTGTTTAGCTTAATGATTGTTAGTTTGCATAACTAGTTTTAATTCCGCATTTATTCACCATTAGATTAGCTAGTCACCTATTCACCCCCTCTAGGTGATTTCAATTAAGTATCAGAGCTTGGTGCTCTTGATTTGGGTGTAACAACCTAGAGTTAAAGATCCTTATTTTTGGCTAATCACAAATTTATACACACACATGGATTTCATGTCACCTCCCACTTTTGATATTCTTAACATCCAAACTTGGAAGGTTAAGATGTCAATGTACCTCAAAGCCCTAGGTATTCATGTTTATTTTGCCACTATTAAAGATTCATATTGTTTAAATGGCAAACACCTTAAGGCTAATGCAAAATTCATCCATGCTTTGAAGTCAACCCTAAATGATGAATATTTATCTAGGGTTTCTAACTTTGATTCGACTTTTATAGTATGGAACACTATAGTCTCCTTGACGAACAAAAGAAATATTATGCGATGAGTGACTCGGATGATGGAAGTGATACTTCCAACTTGTGCTACATGGTCCAAGGGGATAACCCCTTGAGCTAAACTCTGAATCCAAGTTAGAAGAAGATATTGACATGTCTTATGATGAGCTTGAATCTTTTTGTCAACAACTTCTTGAAAAATATGACTTACTTAAAAAGAATAATAAGAAATTGAAAAATAAATTTGATTCCATGTTAAAAGAAAAAGATTCTTTTCAAAATAGATTGGAATGCATTTCAAAAGAAAATGATATATTGAAAAAAGATAATATTTCCTTGACTTCTAAATTGAATGATCTTTGTGAAGGAAATGCTTCTTTGAAAAATAAAATTATTTTGGTGGAAAAAGAAAAAAATTGCTTTGAATGAAAACAACTCTTTAAAAAGAAAAATTGTTTCAAAGGAAAAGGAAAATATTTCTGAAAATAACAAGATTGTTGATTATCATTCTCACCATGCTTTTCATGCTACTATTGATAAAAATGAGATTCAATCCTTGAAAAATAGAATAGATTGTTTGAGCTCAACTTTGAGCAATTATGCATTTAATCATAATAGATTGGAAACCTTGTTTCAAAAGAAACAAGCTCCACATGTTCATGCACGTCACCCATGGCACACAAATGCACATCTTGCACATCATGATCACACTCACTCTCATGTGCATTCTAGAGTGTACAAATGTACACATTGCGGCTGCAAAGGCCATTTAACAAAGTTTTGTTATGATAAAGTAAATTCTTTAAATTTTGCTAATAAAAATGTTTGGGTTCCAAAGAATGCTAACCTCCGTGGACCCAAAAGAAAATGGGTACCAAAATTCTCACCTCTTGTGTTTGATATAGGTGTGAGCTCTCACATGACGTGAGAGAATTGAAGCCTTGGTGGTGGATGCATGGACTAGACGGACATAAAAATTGATGTATCACTATCAAGAAAGTTTGGTGGGAGGACCACCATGGTTTGGAGATTTAGAGATGTACCCTAATAGTTTTGATAACTTTCTCTAACTCCTTATTTGTTTACATGCTTTTACATTAAGAATTTTTAGCATGTTTTAATAATTATGTTTGTTTATAGTTTTTCACTTCATGTTTTCATTACTTGTTCAAATAAACTTTTCATTAAAACTTGTGTATATATTTGTATAAGTAGTGAGCAACATTTGATTCTAATATGTTTGTACTTCATTACTCATTTGTACTCATTACATGTTCATGTATAACCTAGTTTTGATGATTCCCTCATTTACACTTGTTTTCATATTCTTATATATGTTTACTTCATGTATATGTAATTTTTGTTCAAAACTAATAATATACATGTATACCCTTGAGTCACTTGCCTGCATGCAAATTATATTATAAACTCTTTTATGTTTGGGATATGTATGTATATTGTTAATTTTGGATAAAACATACATATACCTTGAAGTTTGTTTTAAATGAAAAATAAATTTTTATAATCTACATGTTTTTTATAAAAGAAATTCATGTTTGTTTTGAGCTTCATTGACTATTTTTCATGCTTATGGTAATCACATAACCTTTGTACACTCACATTATTTTTGTTTACTCATGATTTTGTTTCATGAGACATTTTTGAGCTTTATAGATTTCAAGTGTCAATTTTTGTGTATTTAGTATGATTCATGAGATATATATGATTTGGCTTTATGTTTGAAGGATCTTTAACTAGTTTTTCAAAAATTACTTTAAACTAGTTATTTATTCTTTATTTGGTAGTGTTTTCAAAATACAACTATTTTTAAATCTTACTTTTGAAAACTTCTACCCTTTAAGGGCAGATGGATGGGCGGCCTTCTATGCTCAAATTAAAAATCTTTTATCATGTGCATGAATAAGGTGGATAGTATGAGTTATACACATGAACTTTATAAAATTCTATTTTTGTATACTCATATTTATTTTCTATATATGTATGTCTCAAAATCTCAAATAATATCAATTTCAATTTGTATTTTCATATATATATATATATATATATGTATATATATATATATATATATGTATATATATATATATATGTATATATATATATATATATAGATTGTGCTTGATTTACCATATCCTTATATGTTTAAAGTACAAATTATGTTTATGCTAATCTTAACTTAAATCTTGGTTTCAATTGGTATTTTAATGAGCTTATGCATTATTTTTAATTGGTATTTCACTTGATATCAAAATATACGTCATATTTTACTTTTTAATTGATATCAAAATTTACAATATACTTCAATTGGTATCAATATGTTAAGATTTCAATTAGGTTTCAATTTCAATTGGTATCAAAAATATTTTACCTTTTATTTGGTATCAAATTTACCATATATTTCAATTGGTATCAAAATATAAAATATTTTACTTTCATTGGTATACAAATGTTTCAATTTTAATTGGTAGTATCAAAATTTTCAATTTCAATAGGTATCAAAAATCTTGTGATATCTTAAAATTTTGTTTACTTACAAGTGGAATCTCAAAATTTGATTTAAGAAAATTCGAAATTTGTCTTTAAAGTGATTTTTAAAAAAAATATTTTGATATGTATTGCCTATATGCAAGGGAAGCTTAACATCTCTTCTATATATAGATTCATGTTAACTGTATCTTATGTTGAGGAGCTCGACATCTCTTCTTTATGTGGCACATATGTGTAGGGGGAGCTTAACATCTCCACTTATGCACTATATATTATGCTTTATGTGAGTTAGGGTTTTGTCATCCCTTCTTCATGTAATGCATGTATGCAGGGGAGCTAACTTACCGTCTTCCTCTTCATGAATGTATATCGCATATATATCTTTATTGTTGATTTATTTTTCACCCCTTTGTCGATAATTGATAAAAAGGGAGAGAATGATTTTGAGTTTATATATGCATATATTGAGTTTATGGATTTTATGGGAGAAGGATTTTGATTTATGCATTTTATGGGGAGAAGGATTTTGAAAGTTTAAACAAAAAGGGGGAGAAGGTTTTTGGAGAAGAAATTTTGATTTATGCATGTTTCTTTCATCTTGTTTATGCATATATATTTGTTTAGTTTTATGCACTTCATTGAATATTTATTTGTTTATTGTTATGCATGAGTTAAGGGGGAGCTTCTGTGAAGCTTCACTTTAATCCATACATATATAACTCCATGAGTTTTGTCATCATCAAAAAGGGAGAGATTGTTGGCCCAAAGGCCCATTACTCTAGTTTTGATGATGATTAATTCATATAGTTATAGTACTAATGATCTTGTGTTTAATTGGTATCAGATATTTGATCAAGATCTTAGTTGGTGTTTAGCTTCAATAAAGGATTTAAAGTCAAAGTTTTGGAGCTAGCACGTGTTGATTCAAGAGCTCGAGCATCAAGGTTGCATCAAGTACTCAAGAGGAGTCTACTTGGATCAATGTTTGGACCAAGTCAAGAAGGAGAAGACAACCTTCAAGAGAAGATTTCAAAGATTTGTATCATGTTTGTAAGTGTTAAGATTTTGTTTTAAATAAAATGTATAAGATACATTAGTTGGTGGATTGCTCAAGTTCATATACACTCACACACAAGATTTATATGTGTTTTCATAAAAGAGTTTTCGTTTTGAAAAATACCAGTTTGGTTTTTAAGATTCAAAATATACATGTGTTTTATCAAAACTTATTTTAGAACTTATTGTCAAAAACATAGATATTTCATCATATATGTGTATTGGATCATATCCATACACACTAAGCTTCAAAAGTGTTTAGAATATCTTGTTTTTGTAGTTGGAAAAGTTTTGAAAAAATTGTTTTAGAAAAAATATAGGTTTTTGTTTAAGGCAAAACTTCTATATTACAAAAATAGTTCAAAATGTTTGTAACATGTTTTGATTTTTACTCAAACATGTTTGTATATTAAAGTATAACAATGAACTTACTTTTGTAGAATTTATGAAAATTTATGGGAATTTATTGAAGGTAAAAAGACCATGTTTTAAATCCCCAAAAACGTTGGACTGGCCTTCTGCCGGTCGACCGCTCCGGTCGACCGATGTGCACAAACATGCATAGCAAGGGCCGGTCGACCACATGGTCGACCGACAGAGAGTCTCTGCGCTTTGTAAATGGCCCAGTCGACCGGCGGTCGACCGCTTTTCCCAACGGTCGGAAATCCGACCGTTGGCGGTCGACCGACAGCAAGCAGACCTGCTGAGTTGGCTTCCAACGGCCATATTTTGGGAGCCTATAAAAAGGGCTTCCCTTAGACTGTTTTCTATAAGAATTATAGTGGGTTTTCAAAATAGTTTTTCATACATTTCTAAGTGTTTATCTCTACTTGTTTTAGAGCCAAATACTTCCATTTCAAAATTAGAGTTTTTCAAGAGTGTTTTGTAAAAGAGATTTCTTGAGTTTTTCATCAGCAAATCAATCCTAGTTTTGTCACACACACTTGAGCTTTACATTGCTAAATCTATCCTATAGGAGAGTTGTTGTGAGAGTGTTTTTAGGTGATCAAAGTGTTGTGATCACCAAAGTGTTCAATCTTGTATTTGAGGAGGCAGACTTGCGGGTTCGCGTTGTTTCGAGTTCTAGTGAGAGCTCGACGTAGAGGTGCAACCTCGGCAAGCTAGTGTGCTTGCGGAGTGTTATTCTTGCAAGAACAAGAGAGGGACTAGTGAGTCAAGGAGTTCTAGTGTGAACTCATTGTAGGTGTTGCGGCACCAAGTGATCCGGGGGGATCGGTCTATAGTGGAAATCTTTCTTAGTGTTGAAGGCGGGGACGTAGACCAAGGGTGCTCGAACCTCGAAACAAATCTCCCGTGTTTGCGATTGCTCTCTCTATCTCTCACTTGTGTTTATATCTTGCATACTAACATTGCTTATATCTTTATATGCTTGATATATCTTATGCTTGATTGTTATATGCTTGGGATTGTTTGCTCACACTTATATTCAACCAAGAGAGCCATAGTGGCACCTCAACTCTTATCTAAAGGAATCGTGAGAAGATAGTCCAGAGCCCGTTACCGGAAAATCGGCTACACTCTTATGTTATACTTGGTGTGTTTAGCTTAATAATTTTTAGTTTGCATAAGTAGTTTTAATTCCGCATTTATTCACCATTAGATTAGCTAGTCACCTATTCACCCCCCTCTAGGTGATTTCAAGTAATCTTTTGTAAATAATAAGTAGAGAATATCAAAGCATAGAAGAGTTATTGTAATTTAGGTTTTAGTTTCTCTCTTGCAAATACTCTCTTACATAAATTTCTGGTTTTTGCAGAAGAAATTCGGGTGCTTTAGAAGAAGAAAATCAGAGGAGAAGCGGCAATGAAGGATTAGATGTGATAATCGAAATGGTATTATCCTTTTCTATAATGCTCCAATCCTATGGGTATGAAGACGTTACTACAATGTATATATGCATGTTGGATGTACCATCACATATATACACTAAGTATTAGTACAAGCAAGAATCAGAGTACAAAAGTAAGTGCTGTATTATACATTTCAACATATGAGTTCAATTATAAAGTTATCACAGGATGTGACATAATATTACAAGAATATTACATCACCGATAGGCACAAATGCGAGAATACAAAGTGATATATAATCATGAACTGTATAAAAGGCGCTCACGGTACGCGGGAAAAAGTTGAAAGTGTATTGCAAAATTTTCTTGAATCAATGAAAAATTACAACAACTTAAAGTTTCAACTACAAGAGAGAGGAGATGCTCAAGCTCAGATCCCCTCTTTGTTTAACGCTTGGTTCTTTGCATAGAGGTGGAAAGTGATTCTCATTTTTTGTTGACCAGGTGAATGTTAAGATCTTCTGAAAATCTTCTCCTAAGATCACTGATGAAGTAGCACTACTCTTATCCAATGGAATCTCAAAGAGACTTAGGCAAAAACTTGAACTCAACAAGTTGGTAGAAGAGTTTAGCTCTTTATAAGTATTCCTCAACTGAAAATTCTGACCCCTTTTCAATAGCAGCTATAGCTATTTATAGAGGTTTCAGGGGTAAAATTGTCACCTAAAAACTCTCCATAATGGGGGTTAACTCTTCTCATTACGTGGGCAGTACTTGACCCAGTAATAGGGGTTGTTATAATTGAGACGCAGGGAACATTGCAGTTGAAACGCGGGCTTGAGCTCTGCATTTAGCCATTGAGATGATGCTGAACATGGGCCTCGAGCCCTGTGTTTTGGCATTGTTGTGGCATTGAGACGCGAGCGTCGAGCTCTGCTAAGATGCGGACTTCGAGCCCCGCGTCTTGGTTTTACAGTCATGCTGAGACACGGGCTTCGAGCCCCGCATCTTGGTTTTGCAGTGATGCTGAGAAGCGGGCTTAGCCCGATTGGCCTGAATTCCCTCAAAAGTTTGAAGTGATGATTTTTATCAGCCTTGCGTCTGAATGGACTCTGCATTTGATGACTTGTCTTCAGTGATTTTTAGACAATCTACAGAATCCCCTCCAAAGTTTTTGAAACTCCACGGTTGGCTGGGACGGGTTTCGAAACACTTTGAACTTTTCTCTTAATAGCAAGCTCTCAAGACTGAACTGGCAATCTTCTGAGATACCTTGAGCTCGATCTTGTCTGGATTTTGGTCTTCGTGAGTGCACTGTTAAATACTTTGAAGCCACCAGAGATGATCGTCATGAGCGTCTAGATATACAGTCCAGATCTCCCCGGTGCTCTGAGCTGGTTGTTGGTGTACTGTTAACTGGGGAATAGTCATCTACTTTCGCCAGTGTATTGTTGAACTGATTACAGAAGTAAGGACTGAACACAGGCCTTGTAGACGCAAAGGTAATGTTGCCTAGGAGACGCAGACCTCGTCTGAAGTAGAAACATGACTCTCATTCATTAGAGAGACGCGAACATCAAAGTAGAGATGCAGCTCTCACTTTGTTAAAACACAGACTTCGAGGTGGAGACGTGGAATTCTCTTTTTTAAAGAAATATGGCTCTGCTATTTTGCCAAGGTGCGAGTTTCCTTCAAAGTGAAGATGCACCTTTCACTTGATGTGGCAACGCGGCTCTGTGCATTACAAACGCGAACTTGTAGCTCTTGCTAGGAACAAAGGTGCAGCTTTCTTGTTTTGCCAAGATGCGAGCCAGAGAATACTGAAGAGACGCGGTCTTCGAAGTAGAGATGCAGCTCCCACTTTGTTAAAGTAACGCAGACTTCGAGGTGGAGACGCAGCTATCACTTTGTTGAAGTGACGCAGACTTCGTGGTGGGGACGCGGACTTCTCTTTGCTGAAGAGATGTGGCTCTGTTAAACGTGAGACTCACATTCTGGGTGCATTGCCACGAGTCTGGTGGAGCTTGAAGAGACGTTCTCTTAAAACACGAGGTCCGCGTTCTAGGCACGTTGCAATATGTATGGCGATGATCGGTCTCAAGATACGGGCCGCGTATCTTGGTCGATTACTCTATCTATAAAAAGACAGCAGTCTTTCGAGAATCATCATTAGACTCTTTTTTTCTTCATTAATTTTTGCGTCTAAAACTTTAAGAACTACAAGAAAAGCTCCGAGCTTTTCTTCCTTTTTTTCTCATCTTCTCCAAAGAATTCACCGTCAAGATGGCCCCAAAGGCCAAGCCGTGGCTTCCTCCTCAAGCATAGTCGCTCCAGAGGTTCAAATGGGAGGTTCCTCTACGCTGGAGGCCCCCATTTTAGGTAATAAAATCATCCAAATCAGTTTCTGCCATTAAAGATCTTGAAAAGTTATCTTAACTCTTAAGCTTCTGAATTGAATCATCAACGCGAGGCTCACGCCCGTATCTAATTTTCAGAAGCGATTCTTGCACTAGTAGGCAATATGCGAGTTTAACGATCTCCATGTCTTCGCTTCATCAGCTTGAGGCTGTATCTGCTTGTTGAACACGGGCTTCATTCAGCCTTGCATTTGTTCCCAACACTTAGAGAATTTTTTAAGTGGTGAAGTTCAGACGTGGACTTCATGCGAACCTCGCGTCTCTGAGGTTTGACGCGAGTTTCACTGAGTCTCATGTCTGATTCTAACACTTAGAGAAATTTCTAAGTTGTGGAGTGAGCCTCGTGTCTTTGAGTTTAGACGCGGGTTTCACTGATCTCCGCGTCTTAGTAATTAGACCTGGTTTTGAGGTGAACCTTGTGTCTGAGCTTCAACACTTTGACAATTTTTAGGTTGCTGACTATTATGTTATCCTTTTTGCAGTGCGATACTCCTCGAACCCTTTGTCCAAGCAGTATCATTTTGGACATGTAGGTGGCGTTGACCCAAACATGATCTTCGTTCTCTAGAGGACTACTTCTGTGACCACTAATAAATCAAAGGAACGACGGAGCCAGATTAGCAATGCTAGATGCTTATTCTCTGGAAAATAATTTCTGACGGTCGGTTCGAATCGGACTCCCATGCCATACTAAGGAAGCCCGACTTCTTCTTTGGTGACTCGATCGAGGAGGATGAGGCTGATCTTTATGATGGGGATTACAAATGGCTTTGTCAGATAGGCAATAGGAGGTTCTTCCTCCTGAACATGGAGCAGATGTATCCCCTGGTCTACCTGCAGCATATGTCCATGTGTCAGACAATGGACCGAGAGTTGGTCAAGCCAATCTCCAGAGTTTCCCTGGGCAATATAGGTTCCCGTGAAGCCTTTACTGTTGGTCATGGAAGGGATGTGCTGGGGTTGCAGCCTGGTTTGGTCAGAGCTGAATACCTAATAAAAGAGACCCCAAAACTTGTAGCTACCTTCATCAGACAATTCCTAGATGTAAGGAGTGACTTTCCTCCAGAATTTCGTGCCATTGGATGAATCCACTCTACCGAATGGTGGGGCAGAATGGTAGGATTTGCTCTTGTAGAATTTGAAGACCTTTTGCTATAGGCCAGACTGTACGGGGCCATGAGGACTGTCCAGCACGGCATTCTGCAGAGCACCCAATATTTCTACGCTATCCTGGAGTGGCATATTCCAGAGATCTGCACGTTCTTCACTCCTATCAGGAAAATGGGGCTTTCCCTTCATGAGATGTACGAAGTCTCAGTGCTGGTGATTGGAGATGCCCCTTGCGAGGAATACGTCCCATCGACAGATGAGCTACATTTGCTGAAGAAGAGCGATCCTCTAGTGTACGAAACTTTTTGGAAGGTGCTATGCCACTTCCACATCTGTGGGCAGGTGACAGGATGGAGGAGTGGGAGAGTTAAGCAGATGTCGTGGGCAAATTATCTGTTCCCCGGGGTGAATAAAACTGACGCAATGAGCTGGCTAGCTCCCAGCAGTAATAAAGAAATAATTAAAAGGATCAGTACATCCACCAACTCATACACCACAGAGTCTAATGAGGATACTTTTAAACCAAACACGATTTTTGAGATCTTTTACCATAAAGCCAAAGTCCCGATATTTGACCGGGCTCTATTGGCTGGCTTCCTTATGCTGTAGCTGAAGCGATGTGTGGTGCCGACGCTGCCGCATGAGGTGATCGTCACTGATGTGGTATACCCGGTGATTAGTCTCTAATTTTGCATAATTTGTATCACATCTTCACATTGATTTCATATTAAATTTTGCTAATAAGGCTTTGCTTCCTTGATTCTAGGTCCATTGTGTGCAATGAAGAAGAAGACCCTAAATCACCATTTAATTGGTGATTAAAAGCCTATTACAGATAGCCATTGACCTAGAGAGCTGATTTTATAAAAATCAGGGGCTGCAAAGACGAAACCAGGCACAGGGCCTGACAGGGGACAGACGGGACCGCGCGCGGCTCGAAGCGTCGCGCGCGGCCCCAGGATGGCTGCGTCCCCGGCCGCGTATTGGGCCAAGGCCTGTCCCCTGGCCCCCCTCTTCCCTGATGGCTATAAATATCCCCCCTGGGGTTTCAGAGAGGAGATATGCAGAGTTGTAGGAGTAGTTTCATCTTCATGTTGTAGTTTAAGGTAGTTTAGTTTAGGTTAGTTCTTCTTCCTCCATTGTATTTTCCATTTTGTAGATCTTGTAATAGGGAGAGAGAGTGATACATGCTTGGAATGCAAGAGTGCTTGTAATAGAAGGTGACAATCTATGAAAGGTGCTCTCTTTACTTCTCTATGTTTTCTTCTCTCCAATCTCTTTTACATGTGTAGCTAACTTTTCTCTCATGGTAACTAACTACTAACCACTAACTTGCTAATTTCTTATTTGATAATCCACATGAATCTAATAGCCTCGGTTTGGCCTTGCTCTTACAAGAGCCATTGATGGCTCATGATGATGGATCTAACACTCAACTTTCTAACCACTAACAAGCTAACATTACTTTACTCCATGCTTACTTTTCTATAGTATTGATGGTTTAAGTGTAGCTTGCACTTGTTTGATGAGTTGGGTTGTGATGAGTTACATATGGGTCATGCTTTGAATCGCTCTTGAACCAAGGACTAGTGGTGGCCAATGATACATGTGAGGCAACTCTCACTAAAAGGTTAGCATGTTAGTGGAGTCATTAGTAGTTAGCGCCATGAGTTTTCTTCTTTTTCACTTTGTTTAGAAACATTACAAAAACCACAAACATATTCTTTTCTATGTTTCCCACTTCTTTGTGTTTCACCGTACTTCTCTTTTCATTCTTTTCATTCTTTTCTTTTCATTCTTTAAAACTTTGAAGAATCTTTAACAAACACGTAAGTCAACCGGTAAAGCTTCTATCGCCTCCCGTCCTTGTGGATTCGACTCGTTTTAGCCTCTATGCTATAACGGAAGTATCGAGGAAGCCAAAGCACACACACTTTAAATCTTCATTTCAAAACATACACTTTTTGCGCACGGTTTTACCCCGATCAAATTTTGGCGCCGTTGCCGGGGATGGGAACGGTTTGATTTCACAAGTTTGCTAACTTTTCTTCTTTGTTTTTTTGGTGTGCAGGTTAAAGTTTTAGCATTGCAGAAGTCCACACTTGCTCAAGTGTGGTTGGGTAATTCTTGTATATTTTTATATTCTGCTGCTAATTTTTTTTATATTACCTGTGCACTGTAAATAATTGTAAGAACTAAAATACAGAAATTGGATGCTTTAAAACGGTTTAGACATTTGCATCTAGGCACGTGTCAATTTTTATTCCAATATACTATATTTTATTCTTATGTTGTTGTGATACTGATAGGAGGTGTAGATATTGCATTGCATATAGTTAGGACAAACACTTCCGTGATTTACTCGCTTTTTTGTGTTCATCTTATCTATATTGCACAAATTAAACTTAAGGGCAAAACCCAATCCAACATAAGGTGGGGAAGTCATTACTCTCCCTTAGCCCAAAAATCACCTCCTCACTCACACAACCCAAGCCTAATAAAAATTGCTAGACGTTGGCCCCTAGGGACATCTCGGACTCATTTAGGAGATTGACCTAAGGGGGAAGTTGTTAGAATTTGACTCTTACTAAATCGGTGTCTAAGGTTGGGGATTGAGAGGCGAAACCTCGAAGAACGGTGGTTTGGCATAATTAGGCATGTTGCTCCGGCACGGATACCTCCCACCGATCTTGCCCCTACCTGGTTGATTAACTCGTGGTCAGCTTCCGACAATAGACCCCCCGTGGACAATCTAACCAGTTAGGAGTCGTCTAGGTCTAAGTCAACCCTAGCATAGGCTTGTTTTCTTTTTCTTTATTTGTTTGTTTGTTTTCTTCTTTTTTGTAAATTGTGATATGGATTTTAACCACAACAATTCTTTCAATTATAATATGAATCCATATTTCACCTCGACCTCATTTGACTCGGGTAACTCTAACCCGGCAATGTACAACATGAACCAACCATATATGCCGGGTTGGGATTATCCGAATCAATATGACCCATATCCCCAACCATATGACCATAATTTTCAAAATAATTTCAACTCTTCACAGAGTTCATGGGGATTCGCCTACCCCGAGTCAAATTTTCAACCATCTTGTCCACAATTTTCACAATATTCGTTCCCCAATTTTGAGTCATATACTCCTTTTCCTAAACCACCAATTGAAGAAAAATCATCATTGGAAAGGAGTATAGAAGAGTCCCTATAACAAATACAAAATTTGCTCAATTCACAATCCTTCCCACATCAAACTCCACATACTCCTTTTCTAGAGCATCCAATTGAAGAAGAATCTGAGCTAGAAAAGCGTTTGGAAGTCTTTTGTGAAAGAATGCAAAACATATTGGACTCATTATCTCAACCACATTTTCAAGAGCCCTACTCATCTTTTCCAGTCTCACCAATTCAAAATGAACAAACTTCAATACTGGACTTGAGTATGGAACCCTTGCGTGAGTCCGAGCAACAACCGCAAAAACCGATGAACTCACAATTTCGCCACAATTTCCAAAATCAACTTCCATACTCATCTTTTCAAGAAAAACCAATTATAAAAAGTATGGAAGACATGATTCCAAATCCAAATTCTGTTACCCAACCTATCAGTAGGTTAGACTCAATTATGAGCGATTTGATCAATGAGAGTGAGGATAATCTTTCTTGTCAACCGTTGACCAATCCTTATATTCCTAACTCTACCGATTGGACCCAAGAATCATGTTCTTTTGGAAACCAAGATTCAATTTCAGAACACACATTTGAACTTGACCAATCTCCAAGTTATGAAAGTCGCCTAGACATTTTGGCAAGTTATCCCTTCCCTGAAATTGAAATCGAACCTGAATGTGATCCTGAACTTCCTGTTGGGAACTTCATTTCACTTTTTGATTCAATAATGACCCCGGTATCCTTACCAGATTTTTTCTCTTTTTCAGAGTCAACATTGAATCCTGTACCCTTATACTGTGAAATAGAATCACCAATATCTTATGATCACACTTCATTAATCGGGATAGTGTGTGAACATCAGTTCTTTGGTCTGGACCCTATTTTTGAACCAATTTCGACTCTCATTGTTGACTCTTGACTTGATCTGAGTCAACTTCCCGAGTTGGTATTGGTTTTTGTTCCTATTCCATTTGAGTCCAAATCAATCATCTCTCAAAATCACACTTCATTGTTGGACAAGAATGTTGAAGAAAGTGACTCAGTAATTATTTTTGAAAATTGGAAATTAGATGGGGATAATTTTTAAATAAGATCATTCATTCAATCAACATTTTATTGGGTCATATTAAAGAGGTCATTGGTAAGTTCCTGCATGATCCACGCTATTTTGATTGGGTAGCAACGTTTGGCTCAATCCGACCACCACCGAAGCCACCCCCTTAAGGTAATCTTCCTTCCCTCTCCATTTGTTTCATGTATTTACACATTCACGATGCATTGAGGACCATGCATGAGATAAGTGTGGGGGAGGGTTTACTAACATAATTAGTTTTATATTTTCTTTCTTTTACACTTCTTTTTAAAAAAAAACTTTTATAAAAACTCTTTTCTTTTCTTTTTACAAAACTTTTTGAAACAAGAAAAATAGTTTTGCTTTATTTTTAAGAAAATTAAGATTATCTTAGGAATTAGGAAGACCTAAAATTATGAAATTTTAAACCAAGTCAAAATAATAGATCTTGTCTAAATTATAGGATAAGAAAGTAAGATTGAAAAGATAATTTGATCTTGAATTTTTTGCCTTAGATTTATGCACTCCACACTTACACAATTTTTGGGATTGAAACAAAGACTGAAAATGTCATAAGAAATATATATTAAAAAAATTATGATACCAAAAATCACTTATTGAAGTTGGGTAATTATGCCTCAGGAAGCATGATTATTCATACCTAAAATGGTGAACAAAAAATAAAATAACCCCCTTTAGTTTTGTGGCCTTGTTTACTCGAGTCCTTAAGTCTGAGGGATGTTTTCTCATCTGGTGCCCTAAGACCATCTGGTTTGGGAGTCACCGGCTAAAGGCTCACTACCGGGTAATAAGAAAGCCTAAGAAAACTAAGGGAAGAAAAAGAAAAAATAAATAAATAAATATATATATATTAAATAAATGACATGAAAGTTTGAGTCGATATCCCAAAATCTTCACAGTTCACAAAGTACATATTTTTCTAAGAGTTTTATGAAAGATCAAAGAGTCAATTCAATTTTAAATTCTTACATTTAATTTTTAACAAGATTTTTTGCATTTTGACTTAGTTTAAGGAAGAACAATTTCTTGTTAACCTATGACCTTAGATCACTTATATTTTCGCAAAAATATTTCAACACTTTTCTCTATTTCAAAATGTGTTTCATAATACTAACATTTGATTTCTTTCTTTATGGATTTTGTGGGTGTAATCCGCTGAAAACCCTCAGGAGACAAAACTCCTCCTCTAGGGGAAACTTAGAGGTTTAACGGCTTATTGCACATGCTCAGTGCAATCGCGTCACCTGCGAAAGTGGTGTAATAATTCCTTAGTTTTTTGTTTTGCTCGAGATGAGCAAAAAATAAGTGTGGGGGTGTGATTAGTCTCTAATTTTGCATAATTTGTATCACATCTTCACGTTGATTTCATATTAAATTTTGCTAATAAAGCTTTACTTCCTTGATTCTAGGTCCATGGTGTGCCATGAAGAAGAAGACCCTAAATCACCATTTAATTGGTGATTAAAAGCCTATTAAAGATAGCCATTGACCTAAAGAGCTGATTCTGTAAAAACCAGGGGCTGCAAAGACGAAATCAGGTACAGGGCCTGACAGGGGACAAACGGAACCGCGCGCGGCTCGAAGCGCCGCGCGTGCGGCCCCAGGATGGCCGTGGCCCCGGCCACGTTTTAGGCCAGGGCCTGTCCCCTGGCCCCCCTCTTACCTTGTGGCTATAAATACCCCCCCTGGGGTTTCAGAGAGGAGATATGCAGAGTTTTAGGGGTAGTTTCATCTTCATGTTGTAGTTTAGGGTAGTTTAGTTTAGGTTAGTTCTTCTTCCTCCATTATATTTTCCATTTTGTAGATCTTGTAATAGGGAGAGAGAGTGATACATGCTTGGAATGCAAGAGTGCTTGTAATAGAAGGTGACAATCTATGAAAGGTGCTCTCTTTACCTCTCATTGTTTTCTTCTCTCCAATCTCTTTTACATGTGTAGCTAACTTTTCTCTCATGGTAACTAACTACTAACGACTAACTTACTAATTTCTTATTTGATAATCCACATGAATCTAATAGCCTCGGTTTGGCCTTGCTCTTGCAAGAGCCATTGATGGCTCATGATGATGGATCTAACACTCTAACTTCCTAACCACTAACAAGCTAACATTACTTTACTCCATACTTACTTTTCTATAGTATTGATGGTTTAAGTGTAGCTTGCACTTGTTTGATGAGTTGGGTTGTGATGAGTTACATATAGGTCATGCTTTGAATCGCTCTTGAACCAAGGACTAGTGATGGCCAATGATACATGTGAGGCAACTATCACTAAAAGGTTAGCATGTTAGTGGAGTCATTAGTAGTTAGTGCCATGAGTTTTCTTTCTTTTTCACTTTGTTTAGAAACATTTCAAAAACCACAAACATATTCTTTTCTATGTTTCCCACTTCTTTGTATTTCCCCGTACTTCTCTTTTCATTCTTTTCTTTCTTTTCTTTTCATTCTTTAAAACTTTGAAGAATCTTTAACAAACACGTAAGTCAACCGGTAAAGCTTCTATCGCCTCCCGTCCTTGTGGATTTGACTCGTTTTAGCCTCTATGCTATAACGGAAGTATCGAGGAAGCCAAAGCACACACACTTTAAATCTTCATTTCAAAACATACACTTTTTGTGCACAGTTTTACCCCGATCACCCGGCTATTTTGCTTTCTCATGAGAAGTCCATTGCTCTCCTTCCAGCAATGGTGGCCGGGATCCAGAGTGGGTCTCAGGCACTAACGAGGAACTTCTGTCAGGTGGAAGCTATCGTCAACGCAAAGAGTCACCCAGTCAAGAATTTCAATGGTCATGCCCTGGTTAAGACTCCCAATCGCAGGGTTGAGCTTCCATAAACATATCTGAAAGCTTGGTATGTGATGCATTGTCCATCACTGATGACTGTCGTCTCTGCCTCAGAAGGTTTTATACCTTTCGTGCAGCGGTTGGAGAGTTCGAACTGGCTGCAGTACTACATGTTCTACATCCAAAAGACTATATAAATAGGGACAACTACCAATTGGACAGGTGCTTCCCCGAGATCCATGATGATTCCTACGGGGACAAGTTTGAACATCTCGTTGGCCTGAATGGATTCACCGATTACCTTCTGGCGTCTTCTAGTGATTGATAAACATCCAGCCTGGATACTTGATTTTCGGTAAGGAACTCCTGTATAGCAGAGCCTTACATGCCTTGTCGATTCGCCAGGCAGTTTGGTTACGACCAATTGTATGTTGGTAACCCTAACCCAAATCTTCGCTTCTGTGAGAATTTATTCGAAGGTGCCCGGATATGGTACTATCGCTTAACTGGAGGATCATAGCTGTCTTTATCCTCCCTCAAAAGACTTCTAACTCTTATTCATGTCTTGGTTTTTATACATGGTATTTCATGGCAAATAAGGTGCCTGGGTTTGAAATAAACACCTCATGCATAAAAGGCATCAAATCTATATATAAAGCCAAGGAAGGATCTAAGGGTTGTTGGATGCGAGAGATTATCGAGTATCAAGACGCCAAGAAGAAAACAGAAAAGAGGCTAGGAGAGAGGCTAGCAGAGAAAGAGCAGCTTCGGGTTCATAGTCTAGAGCAAAATTGGCTGAGGAGCAAGCCGCTAGGAGGACTCAGCAAGCTGTGTCCAAGCGTCCTCGAGCCTCTGCTTCCAAAGGTAAGCCCAGCCCGAAAAAAATAAGAAAAGGATCTGAGGCCCGTTTCAGCCCAGATACCTGATGTAATATCTCAAATCTAAACTACTGTATTTTTTTATTTTTCTAAAATATTTATTTTATTTTACTGGTGATATTATTTTTCCTGTAATTATTATTGTTGAATATGCAAATTATTTTCGAGATAGTAAATGGTAATTTGGTATTTTGTATTTATCATTATAACTTGTTAGTATTTTAATTACCAACTAGTAATTTTTCCATGGTTATTATTATTTGTGTTGGTATTACTTATGTACTTTGATATTAGCATTAGTACTAATATTGTTCGTTCATGTTGTGTTCTCCTTGATTAGCCCCTTATTCCTTTACCCATTTCCTTGACTATATCTTTTATCTACCCGAAACCCATTACTCATTAACTTGTTGATCCTTACACCCATTATGAATCCTGGTACCTAACCCGTTGTCTAAACCCAATGCCCATTGGTGATCCTATACCCTCAACCCGTTTGGATTCCAGACCCAATACCCGCTACCCATTAGACCCAATAACCTATCCTATATAATCTCTCTTGTATTAACCCTAACCCTAATTAACTACTAATTCACACTTTCTTTTCTCCCCTCTCACAGCCGCCTCTCCAAAAAAAAAAAAAAACCATGGCAACCCCCAACCAACAGATCCCACCATGGCCAACATCCCCCATGCGGCCTCTCCCATTAGCCGAGCTTCGCATCATGCCCGAGTGTCGATGCAACCAACCCTCTTCATCGTAGCAGCGCGAACTCCCCTCCTTGGCCAGCACTTTTCATGATGTAGATATTTTTCCGCCGGCCTTTCCAGACATTCTGCAACCTTCAATTTCAATTTTAGATTTTTTGATCTTCATTGCTAATTGGTCAATCTAAAAGGCAAGGGACACTAGCTTTTTGAGGGAGAATTTATTTATGCTTTGTTCAAGCACATGTCAACAACAAAAAGAAACCATCCAGCCGTGAGTTATCTCCCTCTCTTTTTCCTTTATTATTTTTGCATGAGTGGCTTTTATTAAAATATTAGTATATTATATTAATGAATTTAATATTAATGTTTTAATGTGAGTTTTTTCTTATGTGGAATGCCGATTTTCGGCTTCCGTGGACCGTTGCGGATCACCTCCGGCCGAACCCCCACCAGCACTTGCCTTCGTTTTAATGACATGATTTCTTAAGAATTGTTTAGAATTATTTCTGAATTAATTGAGCTGATTCCTTTGTTTTCCTTTGTAGTAGTAGTCAAGTAATTCCCTTGATTCTTTCATAATTAAAAAAAAAAAATCTTGACTGGTTGTTGTTAGTGAGTTCTCTGTAAATGTGTGTTTGCATGCTTTGGGTGTGTGTAGGTGGGATGCCATCTTCCGTCACTCCGCGAGACGATGTTGATCACCGTAGATGAGTGCGAACGTACCCACGCCCTTCACGGCGAGGTGCTCTATCCAACGACATCTTTCGCGGCCCCGTACGCCTCCGTCGGAGCCTCCGTCGGCGCGCCGCAAGTTCCCCGACAGCATGATTGAATTTTCTTCATGTGGGTAAGTATTTTCATTGTACATGTAAAGTTTTGATTATGTGCATGTTTTGTTGGATGGTGAGTGTGTGCGTGAGTGTACCTTATTGTACATGCAATGCTAGTATCTAAATATATATAATATATATATATATATATATATATATATATATATATTAGTAAAATGCATGGGTGGAATTTAATTAATGTATAGATGTTTATAATTAATAGTAGGAAATTCATTGTTGTGTGCGTGATTTAGAGTGTGTTACGTGTACGTGCATACATGTACATGTATATATTATGTATGCATGAGTACGTATATGTGTATATGTGTACGTGGATGTACACATGTGTATCGGCGTGCACGGTTGAGTGTTGAGTGTATATTTATATTTATTTGTATGTTTGGCTACGTGTTACAGCGTTTCGGACGCGCTCGGACGATCCGAACTCGGTAACGACATATTCGGATTTATATCTATTCTGGACCCGACACACAGGAGATTCGAAGACCGATCCATAGGATGATCCGTAGATCAGTGCCAGTTCGTGTGGTGAAGACCAGATGACGATTCGGTTCCGAAACCGCGTCATTTCATGTGAGTGTTTGCTTTTGTCTCATTTTTCCTATTTACCGTTGTCTACATGTATTATGTTTTACTTTTATCATTTCATGTGATTTCCTGCTATATTTTACCAGATTCATTACTTGTATTCGTTCATGAGATATGTATGATTGTTCACTTTAATCACCTAGTTGATATGAACTCGTACCAATGTCATTTTATGTGTTACTAGTTTGTCGTTGCTGGCTTAGGCCTATTTTTGATATACCTTTAGGCTATGACTTGACTCGATCTATTGATTGGATAGATTAAGTACGTGGTTGAGCATTAGATATATATGAATTTTGTACTTAGACATTGAGATATTAGAGTTATATCATTTCATGAATAGATGATTACTGTTGCAGACTGGGACTAATTGTAGAGGGACTTGGACTGTACACTAGGTTGATCTTATGTTAGATTGGTTCGTGATTGTGGTTTATGATCTACAATTTACCCAAACAATTATCAGACTTAATATTCCTTACTTGGTGATAATTCAGTAAGAATTTATTCGAGTATTTGAGGACAGATGATATATCTCATGTAGAGTACTTTCCAGACTTGTTATTCTTTTATTGGTAATAACTTAGGTGATGATTCATTCGGATATTGATGATGGACTTGTTATGATGTTGTTTTACTAAGAGATCGGATTACTTGATGCTTGGATCAGAATATGGATTTAGTTGGAGTTCGAGTCGAACTGGGATTTATGTTATTTATATTGAATATTGATCAGTATTTATATGTGACTGATTTTGTTGGATTGTGACTAGATGTGTGGGTATCTTACCTTTGACTTCGATATGTGATATCATATTGGTTTTGGATTATTAGAAGTAAGAGTTCCTGGATGTATCTACTGATTTTATCATTTGAGTATAGATGAGTTGTTGGTATTGACTTAGAAGTGAATTATTCTAGATTGCAGTTGTTTGAGGATGTTTCCTATGTAGATATGATTTCAGTATCTGTTGATTTATTGATCTCGAGGATATACCATGTGCTTCATGTTTAGATACTAGTTAATTCAGTTAGGGAGATAGAGTTGTTATGAGAGTGATCACATTGATATTGGTGATTATAATATATGTTCAGAGTTTTATGATAGCTATTGATCGATCTGATTATTGATGACTTAGAGGATGGATATATCAACGACTTTGAGGATATGTGTTGATTCCATACCTTGCTGGATTATTCTATTCATGACAGTAGGTTATTACTCACCTTGTATATATTGATTTACCTGTGGAACCTGACTGACTACTTGGCATCTACCTACAACTATCATGTTCATGTTACTGAATTTGCTGGGAAAATATTATAACACGGTAACAACACCCGCATGTTTACTTTTTACATATTCCTGTTATACCAGTATCCTGTTACTTGACATGTTGTACTCCTGTTATACCGGTATCCTGACTTTCGCATGTTGTTATTGTTACCGTGACTACCACTGAGTCATCCCAGAGATTTAAGTAACATGTATACTAAATAATCTTGATAAACTAAAACATGATAACAAACAACTTGCACTGGGATTGGGGAGATTGATGGAGGAGACAACGTCCCTATTTTGGGTGGACCTAGGATTTAGGTTGCGCAGCCGAAAGAGGGTTCCACTGCAGGGTTCCCGTGGGGTGACTGGCACCCCGTCATGTTTCCTGTTATACATGTTATACATGTACCTGTTCCTGTTTACATGTTCCTGACTACCTTGCGGTAGGTCCTGGTTCAGCGCCAGGAGTCTGGGCCGTGGTCCCGGTATGCACGGGACCCACCTAAAGCATGGACAATGTCTCCAACCGATCAGTTTCAATAATTTAAAGGCATCGATTGGCATGTGTGGTAGGCGTAGTATGGGATGCGTCTATTATATGTGACAATTGGTGTTCGCTGACATAATTAATAATAAATTGTTGATGCTTTGTGACTGACTGTAATTACCTGATTGTATATCTATTTATATCATTATGATAGACCCATGATTGTTACCAGGACCAGACTTATAACCAGACTTGGATACCAGCCTAGTGACATGTGATAGGTTGCATATTTCGACATCAGTTGCTTGTTTGCCTTTGTGACAGTTGTCTTCTACCTTTATTTCGTGTTGTTATCATGTATATTACAGTTCAGTTATTTATCATAATATTTGGTCTCTTATATCTGCAGTTATTCTTATTACTATTTATGCACATTGTTTCTTCTGCACGAGCTCTTTCCCCTTTACACACACACTCACCATGGTCGCGTTCTGACGACCCTGGGTTTGCACGTCCAGATATTGGACGATTGTTCTAATGTGCAGGTGTTCGACGAGACTGTACGTCTTGCGAGGAACTGGACGCTCATTCTTCCGTTTCTGGTATCCTCATCTCTTTTATATTTCTGCCATATTTGATTCTACCTTTATCGCTTTCAGCTGCCATCTTCTTGTCATTATTCATCTGCTATCATTGTGTAGTCTTATATATATTATTGCAGTGACCTTTGATTATTATGCTTCTGATTTATAGCTTGATCAGGTTACATTTAGGCTTAGCGTGTATACGTGGGGTATTTTCCTCGCGTATATACGTCGCCGACTCTCGTCGCGCCTCCTCTTCCGCGTATTTTGGGAAGCGGGGCGTGATAGGGTTTACTTGGTATCAGAGCCTAGGTTTTCGACTTGCGATCTTGAATTTTGACTCTTGTTTCGCAAGAGAGACCTAGTTCTTACCGGTAATTTGAAACCAGTTTATACTTACACTGCAATATACATATACTATTCACATGACAATATTGACTCCATTTGGAATTGATCGTCCTCCCTTTGGAATTCCATTCTTGATCTGTTGATATCCATGATTCCAACACTTCATTTAGAGTGATTTGGATGTCCATCTTGATTTCATCCTTCTTCTATTCGTTTCTCCTAATTCTATCTCTTGAGATTGGTTACCCCTTGTTGAAGCCGGTACCAGAAATCAGAGCGCGCAGCGGAAGCATGGTGAAGTCTTGATGCAGTGAGAAGTGGTGTGGAAGCTTCATCTTCTTCCTAATTAGATTTATCATTCCCCGCTTTATTGAAATTTCGAGGACGAAATTTTATTAAGGTGGGTAGAATGTAATATCTCAAATCTAAACTACTGTATTTTTTTTATTTTTCTAAAATATTTATTTATTTTACTGGTGATATTATTTTTCCTGTAATTATTATTGTTGAATATGCAAATTATTTTCGAGATAGTAAATGGTAATTTGGTATTTTGTATTTATCATTATAACTTGTTAGTATTTTAATACCAACTAGTAATTTTGCCATGGTTATTATTATTTGTGTTGGTATTACTTATGTACTTTGATATTAGCATTAGTACTAATATTGTTCGTTCATGTTATGTTCTCCTTGATTAGCCCCTTATTCCTTTACCCATTTCCTTGACTATATCTTTTATCTACCCGAAACCCATTACTCATTAACTTGTTGATCCTTACACCCATTATGAATCCTGGTACCTAACCCGTTGTCTAAACCCATGCCCATTGGTGATCCTATACCCTCAACCCGTTTGGATTCCAGACCCAATACCCGCTACCCATTAGACCCAATAACCTATCCTATATAATCTCTCTTGTATTAACCCTAACCCTAATTAACTACTAATTCCCACTTTCTTTTCTCCCCTTCTCACAACCGCCTCTCCAAAAAAAAAAAAAAAACCATGGCAACCCCCAACCAACAGATCCCACCATGGCCAACATCCCCATGCGGCCTCTCCCATTGGCCGAGCTTCGCATCATGCCCGAGCGCCGATGCAACCAACCCTCTTCATCGTAGCAGCGCGAACTCCCCTCCTTGGCCAGCCACTTTTCATGATGTAGATATTTTTCCGCCGGCCTTTCCAGACATTCTGCAACCTTCAATTTCAATTTTAGATTTTTTGATCTTCATTGCTAATTGGTCAATCTAAAAGGCAAGGGACACTAGCTCTTTGAGGGAGAATTTATTTATGCTTTGTTCAAGCACATGTCAACAACAAAAGAAACCATCCAGCCGTGAGTTATCTCCCTCTCTTTTTCCTTTATTATTTTTGCATGAGTGGCTTTTATTAAAAATATTAGTATATTATATTAATGAATTTAATATTAATGTTTTAATGTGAGTTTTTTTCTTATGTGGAATGCCGATTTTCGGCTTTCCGTGGACCGTTGCGGATCACCTCCGGCCGAACAGCACTTGCCTTCGTTTTAATGACATGATTTCTTAAGAATTGTTTAGAATTATTTCTGAATTAATTGAGCTGATTCCTTTGTTTTCCTTTGTAGTAGTAGTCAAGTAATTCCCTTGATTCTTTCATAATTAAAAAAAAAAATCTTGATTGGTTGTTGTTAGTGAGTTCTCTGTAAATGTGTGTTTGCATGCTTTGGGTGTGTGTAGGTGGGATGCCATCTTCCGTCACTCCGCGAGACGATGTGGATCACCGTAGATGAGTGCGAACGCACCCACGCCCTTCACGGCGAGGTGCTCTATCCAACGACATCTTTCGCGGCCCCGTACGCCTCCGTCGGAGCCTCCGTCGGCGCGCCGCAAGTTCCCCGACAGCATGCTTGAATTTTCTTCATGTGGGTAAGTATTTTCATTGTACATGTAAAGTTTTGATTATGTGCATGTTTTGTTGGATGGTGAGTGTGTGCGTGAGTGTACCTTATTGTACATGCAATGTTAGATATATATATATATATATATATATATATATATATATATATATATATTAGTAAAATGCATGGGTGGAATTTAATTAATGTATAGATGTTTATAATTAATAGTAGGAAATTCATTGTTGTGTGCGTGATTTAGAGTGTGTTACGTGTACGTGCATACATGTACATGTATATATTATGTATGCATGAGTACGTATATGTGTATATGTGTACGTGGATGTACACATGTGTATCGGCGTGCACGGTTGAGTGTTGAGTGTATATTTATATTATTTGTATGTTTGGCTACGTGTTACAGCGTTTCGGACGCGCTCGGACGATCCGAACTCGGTAACAACATATTCGGATTTATATCATTCTGGACCCGACACACAGGAGATTCGAAGACCGATCCATAGGATGATCCGTAGATCAGTGCCAGTTCGTGTGGTGAAGACCAGATGGCGATTCGGTTCCGAAACCGCGTCATTTCATGTGAGTGTTTGCTTTTGTCTCATTTTTCCTATTTACCGTTGTCTACATGTATTATGTTTTACTTTTATCATTTCATGTGATTTCCTGCTATATTTTACCAGATTCATTACTTGTATTCGTTCATGAGATATGTATGATTGTTCACTTTAATCACCTAGTTGATATGAACTCGTACCAATGTCATTTTATGTGTTACTAGTTTGTCGTTGCTGGCTTAGGCCTATTTTTGATATACCTTTAGGCTATGACTTGACTCGATCTATTGATTGGATAGATTAAGTACGTGGTTGAGCATTAGATATATATGAATTTTGTACTTAGACATTGAGATATTAGAGTTATATCATTTCATGAATAGATGATTACTGTTGCAGACTGGGACTAATTGTAGAGGGACTTGGACTGTACACTAGGTTGATCTTATGTTAGATTGGTTCGTGATTGTGGTTATGATCTACAATTTACCCAAACAATTATCAGACTTAATATTCCTTACTTGGTGATAATTCAGTAAGAATTTATTCGAGTATTTGAGGACAGATGATATATCTCATGTAGAGTACTTTCCAGACTTGTTATTTTTTTATTGGTAATAACTTAGGTGATGATTCATTCGGAATGATGATGGACTTGTTATGATGTTGTTTTACTAAGAGATCGGATTACTTGATGCTTGGATCAGAATATGGATTTAGTTGGAGTTCGAGTCGAACTGGGATTTATGTTATTTATATGAATATTGATCAGTATTTATATGTGACTGATTTTGTTGGATTGTGACTAGATGTGTGGGTATCTTACCTTTGACTTCGATATGTGATATCATATTGGTTTTGGATTATTAGAAGTAAAGAGTTCCTGGATGTATCTACTGATTTTATCATTTGAGTATAGATGAGTTGTTGGTATTGACTTAGAAGTGAATTATTCTAGATTGCAGTTGTTTGAGGATGTTTCCTATGTAGATATGATTTCAGTATCTGTTGTATTGATCTCGAGGATATACCATGTGCTTCATGTTTAGATACTAGTTAATTCAGTAGGGAGATAGAGTTGTTATGAGAGTGATCACATTGATATTGGTGATTATAATATATGTTCAGAATTTATGATAGCTATGATCGATCTGATTATTGATGACTTAGAGGATGGATATATCAACGACTTGAGGATATGTGTTGATTCCATACCTTGCTGGATTATTCTATTCATGACAGTAGGTATTACTCACCTTGTATGTATTGATTTACCTGTGGAAACCTGACTGACTACTTGGCATCTACCTACAACTATCATGTTCATGTTACTAAATTTGCTGGGAAAATATATTACACGGTAACAACACCCGCATGTTTACTTTTTACATATTCCTGTTATACCAGTATCCTGTTACTTGACATGTTGTACTCCTTTTATACCGGTATCCTGACTTTCGTATGTTGTTATTGTTACCGTGACTACCACTGAGTCATCCCAGAGATTTAAGTAACATGTATACTAAATAATCTTGATAAACTAAAACATGATAACAAACAACTTGCACTGGGATTGGGGAGATTGATGGAGGAGACAACGTCCGTATTTTGGTGTGGACCTAGGATTTAGGTTGCGCAGCCGAAAGAGGGTTCCACTGCAGGGTTCCCGTGGGGTGACTGGCACCCGTCATGTTTCCTGTTATACATGTACATGTTCCTGTTTACATGTTCCTGACTACCTTGCGGTAGGTCCTGGTTCAGCGCCAGGATCTGGGCCGTGGTCCCGGGTATGCACGGGACCCACTAAAGCATGGACAATGTCTCCAATCGATCAGTTTCAATAATTTAAGGGCATCGATTGGCATGTGTGGTAGGCGTAGTATGGGATGCGTCTATTATATGTGACAATTGGTGTTCGCTGACATAATTAATAATAAACTTTTGATGCTTGTGACTGACTGTAATTACCTGATTGTATATCTATTTATATCATTATGATAGACCCATGATGTTACCAGGACCAGACTTATGACCAGACTTGGATACCAGCCTAGTGACATGTGATAGGTTGCATATTTCGACATCAGTTGCTTGTTTGCCTTTGTGACAGTTGTCTTCTACCTTATTTCGTGTGTTATCATGTATATTACAGTTCAGTTATTTATCATATTATTTGGTCTCTTATATCTGCAGTTATTTTTATTACTATTTATGCACATTGTTTCTTCTGCACGAGCTCTTTCCCTTTACACACACACTCATCATGGTCGTGTTCTGACGACCCTGGGTTTGCACGTCCAGATATTGGACGATTGTTCTAATGTGCAGGTGTTCGACGAGACTGTACGTCTTGCGAGGAACTGGACGCTCATTCTTCCGTTTCTGGTATCCTCATCTCTTTATATTTCTGCCATCTTGATTCTACCCTTATCGCTTTCAGCTGCCATCTTTCTTGTCATTATCATCTGCTATCATTGTGTAGTCTTATATGTATTATTGCAGTGACCTTGATTATTATGCCTTCTGATTTATAGCTTGATCAGGTTACATTTAGGCTTAGCGTGTATACGTGGGGTATTTTCGTCGCGTATATACGTCGCCGACTCTCGTCGCGCCTCCTCTTCCGCGTATTTGGGAAGCGGGGGCGTGACACCTGAGATACTCCCTCCGATAACAAGGAACATGAGGAAGAAGAAGAAGAAGAGGCAACCTCCTCTCTTCGTCCCTGGGGGTCTACGTAACAGGGGCCCGACAGTCTTGGTGGAAGCAGAGCCTTCAGGCCAGTCCACTCTGGCCAAGGGTCTGTAGCTATAGAATAGTCAGAAGAAGTGATGAAGAAAGGCTGCAGTTGAAGTTCCATCTCAACTAGGAGTTTCAATTCAGCCGGAAGCTTCTTCGGCATAAGAAAGAGGGATGGAGGTACAACAACTGAGTTCTCCCAGTGTCTTGATGCCTACTTCCCGGGTTATGAAGCCTAGCCCTACCACCAAAGTTCTCAGTGGCAAAGACCCAAACTAAGGCCTCCTTGGTTCAGGTGTCATCATCATCATCTGAAGAGCACAGTGACTATTCGGCAGACGAAGTAGACTTTGGCGATGAAGTCGTTATTCCTAACACCGGCAAGATTTCGTATATTTTAGAGGAAGAGATGCAAGTGTACATTTTTGTTATGGTTTTGCCATCGGGAGAGGTCACCGCTACCGAGGGCATTTCTTCTATCCTTCTTAATTATTTATTCATTGAGTTGGACAAATGTTTTAACATTTCATCTTAATGCCATCTACAGGAGTAGCTACCAATGTTGAAGTTGTGATCTCTTCCCATATTGAGGGGATGATCAAGGAATTGGTCCAGCCGAAGGTCCTTAAAGTTTTTGCTACTGGCATGATCTCTGAGGGCACAACCACCACGGCCGGGGAGCCCTCGTCCCAGAGTAGTCTGTTAAAGGATCTACCGTCTTTGAATTCTCAGCTTGGTAAGAGAGTACAGATTCTTTATGTACTCCCATTCTCATCATTACTGCTAACATTGATGTTATGATTGCAGAGAGTACTGGGCTAGCTCAAGTGGAAGAGCATGTGGTACGCACTGGCGTAGAGGACAATGCACCTCAAACTTTAATAGCTGAACTAAGTACTGTGAAGTCTGTCCCTGCAATTGTCATTTCAAAGGCTGCCACAATAACAGTCCCGGAGGTGCCAGTCACGACCTCGGCATTTACGGATCCTGCTGCCGGCCTTGTCTCTGTACCAAGTGAAATGGCTCCTGCCTCTACGGACATTGTACGAACAATCATAGAGAGGGGGTCCGAAAGTGAACCAATAGAGCTAGCTCCAGCCATGGACATCATGAAAGAATTGGCTGATCAGATGGTATAATAATTCTTCACCTCCATGAGGTCCTACATTAAATTGGTTCTTTTCGGGAGAAGTTCCTTTGAGTTTGCCCGGATGCTTCTTGAAAACCTGATCAAGAAAATCCATCATACTGGAAGCTTGGATCAAGTTAAGGCATATCTAATGCTAGTCAAACAGCTGGGGATATGCTTGAAGGAATCAAGAATCCTGGAGAAGGCTAGTCCGGTGGATGAGGCTTGGTTGATATTGAATAAGCTTCTCGTAACTCAAGAATGCGAGCGGAAAGAGATGAAGGAGCAGATGGTTGAGGAGGCCTTCACCACAATGACTTCCAGGCCAGCTATCAAAGATTGGTTGACGATGATTGAGTTGGAATAAGCACACAGGAAATACAGAATTTCAGAACTTAAGAATAAAGAGTGCAAGGCACTCAATACTATCGCGATAGTAAGTGGCTATGCAGGTTATGATCCACTAGGAGGGACTTTCGATGGAAACTTTTAAATAAGTTCATTTCTTTTTTAGTTTACAAAAATATGTTAGGAATTTCTTCTCAGTTTTTGAAAAAGAAAACAAAAAGATTAAGTTAGAAGATATGAAGAAGATGATAAAAGAAAAGATGATGATGTTGTTATTATTGTTTTATTTATAAAAGAAAAGGAAAAGCTAAATAATGAGGAGAATATTAGTTTTGGAGTAGAATTCTAATCTAAGAATTAAAAAAAACTAAAAATTCTTATTTACCTCTTTCATGCTCATATACCTTGGATTTGTCGCTGCAACTGACCTAGTATTTGAAGGCGATTAAGCATGGCATGTAGGATCTTCCCTGTCCTCGACCTAACTATGAATAAAAGGGTAAGCTACACTAATAAAGGAATGGTTGTTCATCACCATAGGCCATTAAGGGCACTTGCAATGTCGAAGCAGCCTCGAGGCTATTGGATTCACTTGGATTACAAACACATCAAAGGAAAGCAAATAAAAACAAGAATAAAGAAGAAAAAGTAACTTTTTATTTGATTAAATAACAGTGAAAGGAAAGATGAATACTTGTACCGGTGTCACTCTCAGTACATGCTTCTTTCTCATTCCTCCATGAAAACTCTTCTCTTAGTTACATAAGAAAAATAAAAATTACATTAAAAGAGAAAGAAGAACTTAATTTAAACCTAAATAATAATCTATTCTATTCTTTGCTTTATTCTTTCCTCTGCCTCTGATGTGTAGGGTATTTATAAGATAGAAATGGATCTAGTCTGAATCTGACTCTAAATTGCTTCATTCATTGATTGATCTTCTCTCTATCCAGTTATCCCTTAGATTTTGAATTTCAGTTTTAAATTTGATGATCTATCTCTTTATCCTCAGTGAAACTGTTATGATCTTCTTCTAATCTGTTTTTCCTTGAATTTGAATGATATTATCTCACATGATATACTGGATCTTCAGATAAGATGGCCTTTAGAACCTCTGGATTTGAATCGATCCCCTTTCTTTTGAAATTTTGGATTTAATCAGATAAATCTGTCTACCTCTCTTTTTTCTTTCTTAATTACCCTACACGCCATTAAACATGAAAATACATTAATAGCAGAGTTTTATTTAAATAAAAATATAAAAGTGTGAAACATATAATATGAAAACATGTAACGCACATGTGTGATCACACGCCCACACCTAACGTTTGTTCGTCCTCGAGCAAAACATCAAAACTAAACCTGAGAATTTATTAGACCATTTTCGCAAGTCGCGCGATTGCACTAAGCATGTGCAATAAGCCCTTAAACATCTAGGTTACCTCTAGAGAACGAGTTTTATTTCCTAAGATTTTTTAGTGGATTGCACCCACAAGATTCATAAAAAAAGAAACAAAGTGTTAGTATTTTTGAAAAGCATTTTGAAAAAGGGAGAAAATATTTGAAGTATTATTGTAAGAGTTCAAGTAATCTATAAGTTATAGGAAAATTGAATTTTTCATTCCTATACTTAGTCTCTATTCAAAAAATTATTATCAATCAAGGTAATGAGTCAAACTGTATTTCACATCTAGTCTATTACTTTACCCTAAGTCATATGCACCTTCGTGACCGTGAAATTTTAACTAAGGGTTCTTTTACTCTAACTCTTATGCCTTATTTTATTTATTTATTTATTTATTTATTTATTTATATTTTTTGTGCTATTACTCCTTAGTTCAATTAGGCCTTCTAATCTGCTCATGTAATGAGCCTTCAATCGGTGGCTCCCAAACTGGATGGTCTTGGGCACCGGGCGAGAAAACACCCTAAGGACTTAAGGACTCAAGCAAATAAGCCTACAAAACTAAGGATTTTATTATATAGACCACTTTTAGCCGTGATTACTTATGCTTTATTAGACATAAATATCCAGCTTAATCAGAGGATTTTTAATATAAATACACATATTTTTCTTTTTTTATATAAGGCATATGATCTTTGTTTTTAAACTTTAAGTGTGTAAGTGTATAAAGCATGCATATTTTATCAAGATAAAAATCAAGACCAAATTACTTTTTCAATTTTCTTCGTAACTTTAGATATCAAATAAATAATCTTTTTTTGAATAAGTATAAGAAATCCTAATTATAATTCTCCTATTCCTAAAATTGACTTAATTTATTACAATAAATATGTCAAAATATTGCTTATTTTCAAAAAGTTTTTTAAGATAGGAAAATAATAAATTTTTTATTTTATTTTTTAAATAAAAACCTATGTTATGTTAGAATCCACCCCCACACCTATCTCATGCATTTTCTTAATGAATGCATAAAGACATGAATAAGAAGAAAGGGAAGAAAAATATTACCTTAAGGTGGTGGTTCTGGTGGTGGTTGGATTGGATCAAGCATTGCTATCCAATCAAGATAATGTGGTGGTTCACGAAAACCACCTTTATTGACCTCTTTTCTATAGATATAATTACAATCCCCAATATGAATAGGATCTTCCCTATAGCTTGGGTTGGGTCACAAAAACCTAGTCTTTGAAGGCGATCATGCATGTCGTGTAGGATCTTCCCTGTTCCCGATATACACTATGAATAAAGGGTAAGCTAAACTAACAAAAGAATTGTTGTTCATCACCATAGGCCATTAAGGGCACTTGCAATGGCGAAGCAGTCTCGAGACTGTTGAGTCACTTGGATTACAAACACATCAGAGAAAAGCAAATAAAAACAAGAATAAAGAAGAAAATTAACTTTCGATTCGATCAAATAACAATGAAAGAAAAAATGAATACTTACACTAGTGTAACTCTCAGTACAAGTTCCTTTCTTATTCCTCCATGAAACTCTTCTCTCCTCTCAGTTATATAAAGAAAAATAAAAATTACATTAAAAGAGAAAGAAGAACCAAAGTTAAACCTATACAATAATCTATTATATTTTCTGCTTGATCCTTCCTCTGCCTCTGATGTGTGAGGTATTTATAGGATAGAAATGGATAAGCAAATGAGTCAAAAGATAGGGTGAGCTGATTATTTCTGAATTTGAATCCACTTATCTCCAAACTTGATTTGATAAGGATATTCAATTCTGATCTGCAGCTTATTGGCATGATAATTGCTGAATATAACTTACCAAATGATAGAATTGGAAATAATAATCAACGTAAGAATTATAACCCTTTAAGTCTTCTTTTTGGATTATCTTGAATCATCAGATTTGAGTTTTTGTAGCGAAAGTTATGATTCAAATATTAAAATGCATTCAGTTTGAATCTGAGTCTAAATTGGTTCATCTCATCAGTTGATCTCTCTCTATCCATTTATCCCTTTAGATTTTGAATTTCAGCTTTAAATTTGACGATCTATCTCTTTATCCTCAGTGAAACCGATAGGGTATTCTTCTAATCTATTTTTTCTTTGAATTTAAATGATATTATCTCATCTGATATACTAGGTTTTCAGATAAGATGGCCTTTAGAACCTCTAGATTTGAATCGATCTCCTTTCTTTTGAACTTTTGAATTTAATTGGATAAATCTATCTGTCTCTCTTTTTTCTTCCTTAATTACCCTACAATGCCATTAAACATGAAAATACATTAATAGCAGAGTTGTATTTAAATAAACTTGCAGAAGTGTGAAACATATGATATGAAAAAATACAGAAGAGATTTTGGAAGGGAAGACAGGACCAAGTCCCTTAGGATTTTTAGCAAACTCTCATCTATCAACGGATTTGGTATGCATTTACCAACTACCGTTTGAGTTGGGCCAGCCATGTTATTCCCCTAAGTATGATGAGTTATCGAGGACTGATGTTGAAATTAAAAGTCAGTATCTTCCCCTATCCTTAGCCTTTAGAGGCGTCAGATTTTGATAGATAGACTAGAGAAGAGTAAAAAGGCTAAAACTGAAGTTTCACACTTTGTCTTTTCTTCAATGTTTACATCATGCATTATGTGTTACCAGTGTTCGGTCGGCTCGGCAATGATCAATTGTAATGTGATCCGTTGAAGAAAGAAGCTATTTTTTGGCGATCTTCCAAATATCTTGGATCTGGAAGTTTTGATTAGAGGTGTAATGTTAACATGATCATTAGAAGAATCCTGTCAAGGATAATACTTCTTCAAGAATCTGCCATTGATCGGTATCATGAGTGTATCACATTTTGGGATTATGAGGCGATATGCTCCATTCGAGTATACTGACTCTGCCACAAATGATACTTTCCATTTGGGCTGAAATTTTCCTTTTATCTTTTGTGTTATCACCATGGGTCTTCTGATAGCTAAGAGAATGTCATTTTCTTAAAAGTCCGCTCTTTGACTTTCTTGCTGAAGGCTCTGAAAATTCAGACTTGATAAAACTTGATATGTTGTTGAGCTTACGGTGTTTATCGTCCAAAGCTTCTAGCTCCTGGAGTCACAATCGATGCTTCTCCTCAATTGTCATCTCCGTTGTCAAGGCAATGCGTAGAGATGGGATCTAAAATTTTAGTGGGAGTACGGCTTCACACCCATATACCAAAGAGAACAGTGTAGCTTTCGTCAGGGTTCTCACTGTTGAGCGATAAGCCAATAAATATTCACCTAGCTTATCGTCCCAGTCGCGTTAGCTTTTCGAGATGAATTTCTTGAGAAGTTTCCCAATGGTCTTGTTGAAGACTTCTGCAAGGCCGTTAGCGGCTGCATAGGATGCCGTTGAAGAGACACTTTGGACCCTGAACTTGTTGCAGAATCTTTGGAATACTTGGCTGATGAACTGAGCCCATTATCATAGACAACCCATCGTGGTACGCCAAAGCTGTAGACCACGTGATATTTAATGAACTTGATCACGTCAGATGTCTTTACCTCCCTCAAGGGGATAGCCTCTGCCCACTTAGAGAAGTAATCAGTTATAACTAAGATAAACTGATATCTTTTGGATGAAGATGGGCTGATAAGACCAACCACGTCCTTTCCCAAATCTCAAATAGCCAGGAAGAAGTTGTAGGTCGAAGATATCCTAGTGGCTGATGATGAAGTTACCATGGATCTGACAAGTGTGGCATCAATTAGCGTAAGTGATGGCATCAGGGAACATCTTTAGCCAATCATATCCAAGTCTTCAGAGCCGATCTCTAAGTTTTGGATCATCTTGGTGAGCTCCACCCATACCGTCATGAGCCTCTTTGAGTGCTTCCTGTGCCTCTTTATGTGACAAGCAGCAGAGGAAGATTCCATCATGCGATCGGTGATACATTGTTTGTGATCGCTTTGTAGTAGAATTTAGGGGCTTTCTTTTTAATAGCAGTGGCCTCTTAGGGTCATCAAGCAGAATATTGTACAATGCGTGGTCAATGTACGGGAATTGCCAATCCTTGAGCTTTGGACCTACCGAAGTCTTTAGAGTTTCTTTAACTGGATGGTTCCCTGCTAGAATCTAATCATTTTAGGATGAGTTTCAGACAATACAAGTCATGGTTGTAGATGAGTACTTTCTCTGTCGCTCCAGTTGGAAGAGCCAAGGAAGCAGCGAGGGATGCTAGTGCATCTACATGCGCATTTTGATGGTGAGGTACATGGTCATATAGAAGTTTTTGAACCTCTTTGCCATGTGGATAGTTGCGTTGTAATAGGGTACTAAGTCTTAATTTATGACTTCGTACTCCCCGCAAACCTGATTAACATTGAGCTTTGAATCGCTACATGCTTCAAGATTTTTAACGCCAAACTCATCGACAATTTGCATCCCAATCAAGAGAGCATTGTACTCTGCTATATTGTTGGAACATGGCTCAATTAATGAGAATACATGAGAGATTACGTAGTTCTATGGTGAGACAAGTATTACCCCTACTCCTCCTATGATATTTCTGCGAAGACCCATTCTTGGTGCACGCCGAAGAAGAGTTGCCACACCTGTTCTTTGAAAGATGTCTGGGTCAAGCAAACTTCAGCGAGCTCGTCTAGGAGATCTTCATAAAGTTTGTTCATTCTTGAATCTGGATGCTCAATCAAGAAGTCTGTCACTGCCTGTCCCTTCACAACTTTTTGTGGCAGGAATTGGATCACATATTGGGAAAACAATATAACCCATTTTGCCAATTGACCATTCAGTGATGATGGCTTCATCATAAGCAATCTTAAAGGATTAACTTTTGATATAACGTGCATGGTTTGGCCCACCAAGTAGTGTCGCGTCTTTTGGATGGTGAATACAACCACCTAGAATTCTTTTTCGATCGAGTTGTATTGATGTTCAACTCCGATCATTATTCTACTTAGGTAATAGATTATCTGCTCATGTCCTTGATCATTATTCTGGACTAGAAAAGCTTCTAGAGAATCTCCACAGCCAACTACACCATCTCGACCACCAGCAACCACGCCATTCCTCTCCTCGGTGTGTTCTTTTCAATGAGCTATAGCTTCGCTCTCTGAAGCCTCGTTTTGACAACTCTAAAATTTTATTTCGAACTAGAGTTGCACCCCTTACACCTTCCTCTTCTTCTTTCTTGGGCCCAGGCCACTAGCCACGTGGGCACCGCTAGCCAGCCAGCCAGCCAAAGATAGCCGGCCATCCCCTTCCCTTTTCCCTTTTTTTCCTTCTTTCTTTCTTTCTCTTTTCTATTCCTTCCTTCCTTCTTTCTTTCCTTCTTTCTTTCTTTGTTTTCTCTTTACTGTGCGCAGTCTCTTTCTCACCCTTGTGTCTCTTTCTTTCTTTTTCTCACCCTTGCATCTCTCTCTCTCTCTCTCTCTCTCTCTCTCTCTCTCTCTCTTTATCACCCCTGTCTCTCTTACTCTCCCTGGCTCTCTCTATCTGCTGGAAGCAGAGCTTACACCCATGTCCAAGCACTTCTTTAACGTGAATCTTCGTGCTCTAATATATATATATATATATATATATATATATATATATATATATATATATATATATATATATCTAATTGAACATGTTCACACGTTAGTTACTTGGAGTTTTGAAGATCGGAGATTTTACGATAATTTTCATATTTAGGCGAGTGTTCTCGCCTCATTTGGGTTTTCCTACTTCGTTGGGTTCACTTGTATCATATTCTGTATTTGGATTTGTACTTATATTTTGTTTTGGGCTGGCCCTTGAATTTGTATGTAGTCCAGTGCCCAAATTGTGCATGTATATGCCTGTAACGAATGTTTGAACTACTGTAGTTTCATTCATGTGCAAATGTCATGCCTGTGATGTTGTTTATTACTGCTTTATTATATGCGTGCGATTGACGCTAACATTTCTACAGGTATTATACCCAGCCTTCGGGCTGCATTTAGCCTCCGGGTTTGACCTCTATGAGGTTCATTAATGCCTAGTTCTATTTTTAGCATCGCCTAGTAGGCGGACCTAGCATCAGCACTTTATCGAACTCCATTTGAGTGTAGTTACTCCGTGAGTGGGGCTTCGCCGTGAGCGGTATTATGGCATTTCATACGCATGCTGCAACACATGCATTTAACTGTGCTACAAGCGATAACCACACCGAGCTTGATAGCATTTTGTGTTGTACATTAACTTCGCTCTAGCTTGCTCAGCTCCACTTGATTGTGCTCAGCTACTACTCTATCACTTGTCATGCACATGGTTGATATATTAACTCTTGCCATGCTATCACCTGACACTTGAAATGCTACTACTTGACACCTGACTCCTGCATGCTACCACCTGACACTTGTTTGATATCACTTATCACCTGCCTCCTGACATGTTACTACTTGACCGTGATTATCACGTTTACATGAATCCTGTCTTGATATCTTATGTTATATACAGTGACCTTTATTTATAGTACTTATGTACTCCTGCAACTGCTGAACTTGTCCTGCTCTTGTTATTCCCGTAAATATGATAATTACTTAATAATAAACCATAAAAAAGGACAACTTACATCGGGTAAAGGGAATTGATAGATTCAAGTGGTGAATATATTTACAGTGGTATTAGGAATGTTGTGCAACTCTAAATTTTGGATCTACCTGAGAGCCTCCAAGAATTCGAGGGGAGCGCTGACTCTGTACCTCCTGTTATATTCCTGAATGGGCATAATGTTGGCCCAAAGGCCCATCGCTCTAGTTTTGATGATGATTAACTCATTTAGTTATAGCACTAATGATCTTGTGTTTAATTAGTCTCAGATATGTGATCAAGATCTTAGTATGTGTTTAGCTTCAATAAAGGATTTTGACTATTTCATGAAAATGCTAATTACATGATTATTGTGCACTCACACTTCATTTGTTTATTCATGACTTTGTTTCATGAACACTTTTTAAGCTTTATATATTTCGAGTGTCAACACTTATGTATTTGGTATGATTCATGAGATACACATGATATGTTTAGTTTTCCGGTTTGAAGGATCTTTGACTAGTTTTTCAAAAACTATTTTAACTAGTTATTTATTCTTCATTTGGTAGTGTTTTCAAACTATGCACATCTATTTTTAAATCTATTTTTAAAAACTTCTACCTTATAAGGGCGGATGGATGGGTGACCATGCCTTGTATGCCGACTGAAAATCTTTTATCATGTGCATGTATAGGGTGGTTATTTATGAGCTATACACTTGATTCTCATTGTGTTTTCAATTGGTATCACAAATTAATTTTTATTTTGTATGCTCATATTTTTTCTATATATGTGTGCCTCACATTTCATGTAATATCAATTTATATTGATATTTTCATTTTCATACATATATATGATTTGATTGTGCTTGATTTACTATAGTCTTACTTGTTTAAAGCACAAATTATGTTTATGCTAAGCTTGCTTTGTTCTTAATTTCAATTGGTATCTCAATTGGTATTTTAAACAAACTTATGCCTTATTTTTAATTGGTATTTAATTTGGTATCAAAATATGCTTAATATTATACCATTTATTTGATATTAAAATTTACAATAGACTTCAATTGATATCAATATGTCTCAATTTTAATTGGGTTTCAGTTTCAATTGGTATCAAAAACGTTTTACCTTTCATTTGGTATCAAAATTTACCATATATTTCAATTGGTATAAAATATTTTCTTTCATTGGTATCAAAATTTACAAATGTTTCAATTTCATTTGGTATCAAATTTTCAATTTCAAATGGTATCAAAATTTGTTTAAGTAATATCAAAATTTGTGTTAAAAATATTTTGATATGTATTGTCTATATGCAAGTGGAGCTTAACATCTCTTCTATATATATAGATTCATGTTGAGTGTATCTTGTATTGAGGAGCTTGACATCTCTTCTTTATGTGATACACGTGTGTAGAGGGAGCTTCGCATCTCCACTTATGCATTGCATATTATGCTTTATGTGTCATCCCTTCTTCATGTAATGCATGTATGCAGGGAAGCTAACTTAGCGTATTTCTCTTCATGAATGTATATCTCATATATATACCCTTATTGATGATTTGTTTTTCACTCCTTTGTTGATGATTGACAAAAAGAGGGAGAAAGATTTTGAGTTTATATATGCATATTTGAGTGTTTGCATATATTGAGTTTATGCATCTTGTGTTTTCCAAAAAGAGGGAAAATGATTTTGAAAGTTTAAACGAAAAGGGAGAGAAAGTTTTTAGAAAAAGAACTTTTGGTTTATGCATGTTTTTCTCTCACCTAGTTTATGTATATATATTTGTTTAGTTTTATGCGCTTTATTGCCATATCTATTTGTTTATTGCTATGCGTGAGTTAAGGGGGAGCTTCTATGAAGCTTAACTTTAATCCATACATATATAACTGCATAAGTTTCGTCATCATAAAAAAGGGGGAGATTGTTGGCTCAAAGGCCCATCACTCTAGTTTTGATGATGATTAACTCGTGGAGTTATAGTATTAATGATCTTCTGCTTATTTAGTCTCAGATTTGTGATCAAGATCTTAGTAGGTGCTTAGTTTCATCAAAGGATTTAAAGTCAAATTTTGGAGGTAGCACGTGTTGATTCAAGAGCTTCTGCATTAAGATCACATCAAGTACTCAAGAGGAGTCTAGCTCATTGGATCAAGGTTTCGACCAAATCAAGAAGGAGAAGAAGATTTTCAAGAGAAGACTTGCGTCTAGGTTTATTTTTTTAAGATTTTGTTTTTAGATAAAATGTAAAGGATAGATTAGCTGGTGGATTGCTCAAGTACATATACACTCACACGCAAGATTTATATGTGTTTTCATAAAAGAGTTTTCATTTTAGAAAAATACCAATTTGGTTTTTATGTCTCAAAATATGATATAAGTTTTTATCAAAACTTTATTTAGTGCTTAATGTCAAAAACATAGATATTTTATCATATATGTGTAGTGGATCATATCCATACACACAAAGCTTTAAAAGTGTTTAGAATATTATGTTTTTGTATTTGACGGAGTTTTGGAAAAATCGATTTTCAATTTGGAAAAATCAATTTGGAAAAATACGGATTTTGTTTTAAGCCAAAATTTCTAAGTCACAAAAATAGTTCAAAATATTTGTAACATGTTTTGATTTTTACTCAAACATGTTTGTATATCAAAGTATATTACTGAACTTATTTTTGTAGATTTTTAGAGAATTTATGGGATTTTATTAAAGATAAAAAGTCAAGTTTTTAATCCCCATAATTGTCTGGACTGACCCTCTGTCGGTCGACCGGACGGTCGACCGGACAAGAAGTCAGTCGACCGCTCCGGTCGACTGATGTGCACAGACGTGCACAGGTTAGGTCGGTCGACCGCACGATCGACCGCCAGAGAGCTTCTGCTCTCTGGAAATGGCCCGGTCGACTGGGTGGTCGACCGCTGGGCCATTGCCCAGTTGGCGGTCAACCGGCCGGTCGACCAACCTTCCCAACGGTCGAAAATTTGACCGTTGGTGGTCGACCGGGCGGTCGACCGTCAGCAGCCAAAGCTGCTGAGTTGGCTTCCAACGGGCAGATTTTGGAGCCTTTAAATTGAGGCTTCCTTTGGGTTGTTTTTAACAAGATTTCAAGTGGGTTTTCAAGCTAGTTTTTGATACATCATTTAGTGTTTATCTCCACTTGTTTAAGAGCCAAAATTGCCATATCAAAAGGACAGGTTTTCAAGAGTGTTTTGTAAAAGGATTTACTTGAGTTTTTCACCACCAAATCAATCCTTATTTTTCTCACACATACTTGAGCTATCCATTGTTATATCAATCCTATAGGGATCTTTGTTGTGAGAGAATTTTAGGTGATCAAAGTGTTGAGAACACCAAAGTGTTCTTTCTTTGTATTTGAGGAGGCGGACTTGCGGGTTCGCGTTGTTGCGGGTTCTAGTGAGAACTTGGTGTAAAGGTGTGGCCTCGGCAAGCTTGCATGCTTGCGGTGTGTTTGTTCTTGCTGGAACAAGAGAGGGACTAGAGAGTCCAAAGGAGTTCTAGTGTGAATTCGCTTGTAGGTGCTGCGGCACCGAGTGATCTGATGGGATCGTTTTTTGTGGAAATCCTTCATAGTGTTGAAGGCGGGGACGTAGAGCAAGTGTGCTCAAACCTTAAAACAAATCTCTCGTGTTTGCGATTGCTCTCTCTATCTCTTACTTGTCTTTATATCTTGCATGCTCTTATTGTTCATATCTCTAACTTGCTTGATATACTTGTGCCATATTGTTATATGCTTGGGGATTGTTTGCTCACACTTGTATTCAACCAAGAGAGCCAAAGCGGCACCTCAACTCTTATCAAGAGAAATCTTGAGGAGATAGTCCAGAGCCCTTCACGGGGAATCCGGCTACACTCTTGTGTTATACTTGGTGTGTTATGTTTAAGATTTTTAGTTTGCATAATTTGTTTTAATTCTGCATTAATTCCCATTAGATTAGCTAGTCACCTATTCACCCCCCTCTAAGTGATTTCAAAGAGTCTCACCAGAAAGAAGTGATGAGGAAGCGAACTTGTTTTTATGTTTATGAAACGCGCTTAGACGACTGGAGTTTACGAAAAGGGTCACTAAGGGGCAAGCAATAGATTTAATAACATTGTAAAGTCCAATCTGATTTGTATAAGCTCCTTCTCTTTTTCTTTTGTACCTCTTCGATGCTTCAACAAGTCTCTTTCTCTTATCTTTTGTGGGTTCCTGGGAAGACTCAGACTTTTTTCCTTTCTCTGTGGAGGGTTCAGGTATCCGGTCTCGAGGACGCAATTGCATATTCCCTCAACTGGTTTCTCTACCTCCCGTCAAGGGGTTAAGCTCCATCTATCCTCCATTCCGTGAGAAACGCATCCTGGGGAGTCACGTCAACCATCCCACAGAATTTGACTTGACTTTTCTTGAACCGCCAGGTCATGCAATGTGCTAACCATCTTGCTTTGAGTCGGAGGATTGAGAAGCACATCCTCACCTAGGGCTAACCTTCCCGCCTCATACTCTCTTTGCATCCATTCTGAAACACCAAACAATCATCGAGAGGGTGGTCTGTATATCAGTGATACAGGCAGTAGTTAGGATCATCTTTTCGATCCACCTCATTGAGTTTTACTTTTTGGTTCTGGAAGGGTTCACCTCTTATAGCACAATTGTGAACAGCGACCTCACTTTTTCCACCCTGAAGGAGTACTGCATCTCGGGACTACCACGAGGCTTGCCTTCGTTCTTGAGAAAGAAAGACCGGAAGCTATCAGATGAGGTTCTAGAAAGAAATTGCTTCTCAGGCTCGTGTTTTCCCTATCGACGGAGAAAACACGAGTTTGAGCGATGGAATAAAAGATGAAAATTCTCCTTCACTTCTTTCTACTGTGGTAATGAGTGCAAAAGTCTTTTCCCATTTCTTTGGTGGAGTATATCTCCCTCTATTTCTTCACGAGAAAGTGCCTTTTCTTTATGAAATGGGTAGGCTACGTGTGGTAGGTTCTTTTTTCTATGTGAGTTCCACGGTCTTTTGATGGCCCTTTCGCGCAGAATAAGAGCTTCAAGTGTGAAATAGCTTTCTCATGGTACGTCTCTTCTGTCAGTTTTTGAGCGAAAAACATCTTCTTTTGTGGGATTGCCCTTTCATGTCTTCTGCGAGAATTCTAATCATCCTCCCGCCCGCCCTATTCCCTTTCGTTCCTCGGTTCCTTCACTTTCTTATCCGCTTCTGGGGCAGCACCTCGCGTGTGGAGCTCGCTTTTTTCCGTTTGCCAGACCATTTGCCGCATCTTTTGGATGCGGGGCGTCAAACTGGTCATCTTCGTTCTTTCACTCTTAAGGATGTGCTATATCTTTCTTATTTACAAGACTTTCGTCTTGCTTTGCTTTTCTCTCTTTATCTTGGATTTAGTCTATGGTGGGTGCTTGCCACAGAACCCCTGTTCGCATACACTCTTCCTTGCATTTCTGGTTACTGCTCCCAACTACTCAAGGAAGTTCCCTTGTGTGAGGGTTGCATCCTCAACCTTCCCTGCTTCCATCCAAATGGAATCCATGATCTTCTTTCTAAAATCTTCATCAAGCCCGATGAAAATTTTGAGACGATCCATTTGTATTCACATTGTCGTATCGATCCGGCCGTAGTGGACCCTTTTCTTTGCTTTTTAGTAATCGAGCGATTTCTTTAGTAGCGATGATGGGCGCAATCGTTTTGACCGTAGCGCTGGGAGAGTCTTTCACCACGGAAGGGCTTTTAGTTTGAGATAGAAAGAATATGTATCGATCAGATGGCATTGTTTACCTATTTTTCATTTTTTTTTTTTTGGCTTCTGCGATAGATTTCGGTTTTAAAGGAGAGGTGAAGGGGCCCTATGATCGGTCTCCCCACCCAGGAAGACCCCTCGCTAGCGAGGCAGCTGTTACAGTGTATGAAAGAGAGGGAGGAGGTAGCTAGGAGTAGATTATTTAGCACTTCGGAAGATGGTCAAGGTAACTTCTTTCCGACGCCTTGTCTTATGTACGGAAGATGGTCAATTCTTGCTTGCCCAAGCCCTATGGACGAACGAAAGATACCGCTCCCCCGTATATGAAGATGCAAAGCAGAGGATGATGGCGACGGAAAGTTCATTAAACCAATATGCATATGTGGAAGAATCGGATCAAAGAAAGGGGATGTGGATTCGGAAGCATGTGTGATACGCAAACGAATAGTTGACGATAACGAGGGAAATCGTTCTATGAAAATAGCACTGGTCAACAATTACCGAAAGCAACAAGGTCTGTATAGTAGCATAGGGAAAGATATGAGTCCCGTGTAGACAATAGGAATAGATCTAGAGAAGGGTACAACTGCATGTACGTACCAATTAAAGAGCGCTTAAAGCAGACGAGCAGCCCGCAAGAAAGAATGCACGCTACATATCACGACCCATATGATAATGCATTAAAGCAGAAGTTGATTGAAGTCAGTCTACAGAAATGGTACAGGTTGAATGCTATGGTATAGCGCTGTAAGGTGGATGTGTACGATACAGCACAGGAAGCTCAAAAGTGACTATCACACTCCCTCAAACAGTGGGGAATACATACTACAACTACGATGAACAAAGAGACGAGAACGAGAGCCTACCCAATATCAACTTCAAAATCGAAGGTAAGGAGAACGTCGGAGGGTGCCCTAATTGGAAAATGTCCGAACAAGACGACCGAGACCAATAACTAGTATCGTGGGCAAGCGAGTACAAGAACAGACCTATAGCATACAAAGAGGGAAATCAACATGTAAGAGGATCTCCTTACCAAGAAAGCAGTGCAGAGAGGGACCCATAAACATGAGATACATAGGTTGACAGATGCGGAGAGATTCTTAAACCGGAAACCCAAATGCTGAAAATGTAGATGATGCACGCTGACGCTGCATATGTGTCCCATAGACCGACTCAAGAGGAAGAGGATTGGCGGGATCATTTCCCCAGCAAGGCTGGAACTACATTTAAAAGCACAGATTTCTCTTCAATCGGGAGTATAGCAAATACACTAAAACTGATTTCATAATGACATTCTATTCCAGGTCATAATCCATATAGGATTCAAAAAGTTGTGGAGAGAGAGTAGACCACGAGGGGGGGTTTGCGTGCTCGACCGTAAGGTAGAGGGGAAAGGAGGGAGGAAGATCAATATGTGTAAAAAAAAGAATTTAATTATTCCACTCCCCGATCTCATAATGTCAGATATTATAATCTCCTATTTGCTCATATTCTATTCTTGCTCGAAGTCAAGGAAACGCAGTTAGCCGACGCCTCGTAGGCGCTTTTGGGTGTAGGTTTCCTCAATCGTTGTTCTTCCACGCAAGTAGAAGCAAATAACAAGAAACATCAAGTCAAATCCATCCACGGAAATAGCAGTTATCATATGCGAAAGGCTACGCTGACGTTTGGTTTCCGATATGACCGATACAACTTGACAGAGCCAGGAAAGAGGGGGGCAGCACAAAGCCGGGAAGATGCCGAGCACTGACGATGAAAGGAGAGAGGGCTGACGTGCCTCCGAAGAAGAAGGAACACGATGGCATCTCAAAGTTTGTAAACCAAAGTAAGTGGACTACTCGTACACATTGGAGGAATCGTACGCACAAGAGTTGTAGCATTGATTAAGCGAAGCCACTCTGTGTAGGATAATCCTTCCCCTTAAATTGTAATGGTCAAATGCCACAAGCGGGGTATGTGTTGGTGTTGAAATAAGAGGAGAGAGCCAACCCACTATAATCGTTCTCATCGAGAGAAAATAAAAAGTCACAAATACTATAAAAAAGTATTGGATTCAAAGTTCTAGTCCAAAGGTTTCGAAGCTCGAATGTTTCAAGAACCATCGAGTAGGTCATGATTCATGACATGGCGGCATTGGAAAGCAATTCACGACAAGGCCTATACACGAGCACTACCATCCCACGCCAAAGCTATAACATCACTCTGATGTCTGACAATTCGTGACTCAGATGAATCTAGAAAGCAAGGGGAAATAAAAGGAGTGAGATTATCAAATGGAGAATTTGTCATCCTGATGATCGCTGAAAGACTTTGGGTACATCACTCTGGTGAATGACATACTGACCTTACAGTTGTGAAAAGCTCGCGACAGGCTGCATTCACAGACTATTGATTTGCTTTCACTCCATACCCCCAAAAGACGCCCCTCAAATACAAAAAAAAATGGGGCATTTTGTTTTTTTTTGTCCGAGTGCTCTTTGCAACTGCTTCACTCCGGAACCGAATGCCATACGGAGTACAAAACTGACAACTCAGGGCAACGAAGTTTCATTTCTTTCTTCAATTTCTAATGAACTTTGCCCAGCATATCGGTAAACTCGATGAACCACTTCGGGCAACCCATCGCAAGCAACATTTGATCGGAGGTGGGATCGAAAATCTATCCATTTTTGAAAAGAGAGCTATACAAATAAAAGCGTGAAGAAAGAATAGGAAACATGAAAATTATAAATATCCAATGAATCATATGAGTTAGTATCATCCAAGAGTTAGTAGTTAGTAGTATTAGAGGTTAGTTAGTAATTTTAGAAGGTTAGTTACCCGTGGAGAAGTAAAGCAAAGAAGAAAGCATGGTAGATTAAAGTGCAAGAAATTAAAAACTTGAATGTAAAAGAGCAAGAATTAAAAGAGCAAGAAATAAGAGGAGGAAGATCATGAGCTTTGCATTTGATTGTCACTCTCAATTACAGAGATTTCACTCTCACCTTCTCTCTCTTTTCTGGAATCTAAAAAAAAAGAAAATGAAATTACAAGAGAATACTAAAGAAGAACCTAAAGAAATCTTAATCCTTCTCCTAAAATTTATGGCTCTCCTCTCTTCCATGACAAAGGTCTTAGGGGTCATTATATAGGCACCAGGCGCTCATCGCTTTCAATCATAGCCACAGAATGAAGCACTACATCAACGGTCCAAGCTTTGCCGCGAATCCGCAGCCAAAATCGCGTTTTCACGGCAGAATCTTGGCCGTTATGCCAGTGATCAAGCGGACAGGCTGTCTCTGCCCAAGTGTACTATGGGAGCTTTTAGAACCGTGAGGATATTCCCTGATTCGTTGCAGATGTGTGCTTTTTTGGATTGGGCCCTTTTTATCTCCTTTAAATCTTTAAATTAGCTTGGATTTGGGCCTTCTTCTTCATTAAAGAGTGGACCTGAAATTAAAGAGAAACAACCATTGAAATCTCATTTTTATTAAAAATATGCATAGAAATGTGATGCAAAATGATACAAAATTAAATACTAATCAAGTGTGTGTCAATCTTAAGAGCTATCAACCCATATCATCTTGATTTTAACAAATGATTATAAATCCTATCTAAAATTTAAAAAGCAAAAATACAAATCCTGTATAATCTTCTCTTTCAAACTTGATCCTTGAGCTCTTCTATGTGCTTAGGCTCTGGGATCAACATCCTTCTTGGCTTCAAAAGGTGTGAGTCTTATGGTGAAACCATGATGCAACATGGTGTTAGCCTGAAACTTATTTAAATAAAATTATTAGAAACATAACTATATATGTTTTGTTATCGCCAAAACTAGGGCTAATGGCCTTTGGGCCAACACTTCAATCTTCGAAATAGGTGGAGTGAGATCTGTTGGCGTCTATAACGATCCGATTCAGCGGGTACGGAGATGTTACTACGATGTATATATGCAGGTCAAAAATACCCTCACATATATAAGCTAAGCATCAGTACAGGAAAGAATCAAAGTATGAAAGTATGCAATGCATTATACATTCCAACATGAGTACAATTACGAAGTTATCACAAGATGTGACACAATATTATAAGAATATTACATCACCGATAAGCGCAAATGTGAGAATACAAAGAGATATACAACTATGAATAATACAAAAATCACTCATGAGTTAAAAAAACTCGAGGAACGAGCAGAAGGCCTAGAAGGATAGGGTCCCGGACGGTCTGCTGATGATCCACGCTACCTGCACGTTTTAATTAGCAACCGAGAGAATTCACGAGCTCCAAGCTCTGAAATCTGGGCATGCAGGTTCAGGGGAGTCAGAAACTCCCTAACGAGTGGTAAGATGAGTGCCAAGTGACGTGCAGGGACAGGTGATTAGTATACAAGTTTGCACTTTTATATCACATTTTCTTACCGAGTTATGAATAAAATATCATTTCTAACCGTTTTTGGTCTATTTGTAGATAATCAAAAGTTCAAGGGCAGAGGGGTAATAAGAGCTTAATTATACCCATTTTTGGTTAATTAAACCATATTTCTTGGAGGCAAAGCTAGAGAACTAGAAGATGCAATGAATCCTGTATTTGAAGACGTATCTAGAGAAATACACGTTCCAAATATTGCAAAACCAGATACATACAGAAGAATCTAGAAGCCAGACGAACTATGTGACCAAAATGCAGGGCAATCGGCCCTAATTTTGCCATGGAAACGGGGCATTTTTGTGGGACCACATGTCGATTTTTGACGTGTGGCTTCGTCTTGCCTTCTAGATCCTTCCTATGCCTATAAATACTGCATTTATGGACCTGAGACAAGAAGATTGAGAAATAGGCTAGGTTTTCTCTCTTTTAGTGTAGGTTAGTGTAGGTGTTCTTCATTTCTTTTCTTTTCTTTTGTATTTTCATTTCAATTTTAGGTCATGTATTAGGCTGAGAGATTCAGAGAGAGAAAGAGAGAGATTGATGTGATAGATGGTGATAATCTATGTAAAGATGTCTCATTTCTTCTCCATTATAATCTTCTCCATCTTCTACATGATGCTTAGCTAATTTTTCTTCTCATGGCAATTTAACTACTAATCGCTAACTATCTAACCTCTTACTTGATAATTCAAATAAGTCTAATAGCCTCTAAAGGCCTTTCTTTTGCAAGAGCCATTGATGACTCATGATGATGGATCCTAACATCCTAACATTCTAGCATCTAACCACTAACAAGTTAACTTGCAATGCTAACTTTATTTCATGCTCACCTCTAATCGGTTTTGATGATCTAATAGTACTTTGAATTTTGATTGTGGGGCTTGGATGTGTTTGAATGTGGAAGAACAATCTTATGAGCCATGCTTTGTATCGTATCTTGAAGCCAAGGACTAGTGATGGCCAAGGATCCATGTGAGGCAACTATCACTAAGAGGTTAGCATGGTTATTGGAGCAATTAGTAGTTAGTAGCCACGAGTTTTCTTTTTAATTCGTTTTAAAACCAATTTCCTAAATCTTTTTATCACTCTCCTATCGTTATTTTCATCATCTTCTTAGTTCATCCTTATTTTCATCTTCTTCGCCATTGTTTTTTATTTTCTTTACCACAAGTTTCATCTTCTTTTCTATTTTGTTTTCCAAATCACTTTTCAAATAAACCATTTCTCTTTTATTTTGACATCACCGTTTTATCGCCTTCTCCACCTATCACTTTCAGATTTCTTTTCTTTTATTTTCTTTTTTTCATTCTTTAAACAAAGAAGAACTTGTTAATATACGACGTGAATAAGAACTATTAATGTTTCTATCACCTCCAGTCTCTGTGGATTTGACCCATTAAGCCAATGCTATAACGGAAGTATCGAGGGAACATTAACACACACACTTTTACCCTGATTTCATAAATACACATTTTCAAGTGTTTGGTTCCGCCCGATCAACAGGCATACGTGTATCGAAAAATCCGGGTCAAAATCATGTATTAAAAACTATGTCGTGAGCATAGACATACAAAAGCAGGCAATGAGGCAGTTAGTAAAGTAAATACGGTAAAATCAGTTATATAAGCCCAAATTACGGATTTGTGAGATTAGTACTTCAAAGGAATAATCCAAACAAGAAAACTCTCATATATATACCCTATATCTCACATCACTGTATCCTAATTTCATATAACCCAAATTGTCTCCTAAACTAAGAAAACATCATAAAACCAATAAAATCGATATGAGCAAAACCAATTTTACAAGCTCAGTTTATGGCTTCATGAGACAAGAACGTCGAAAGAATAATTCAAATAAAGAACCCTCATATATATACCTTATATGTCACATCATCATATCCTGGTTTCATATAACCCATATTGTCTTCTAAATTAAGAAAACATCATAAAACTGATAAAACTAATACGAGCAAAATCAATTGCACAAGTTTAATTTACGGCTTCATGAGACAAGTACATCGAAGAAATAATTCAAACAAGAAAACCCTCATCTACATACCTTATGCCTCATTTCACCATAATCTGAGTGTATACAACCCAAATTACAAAACAGAACGACGAATTATTGATTAACATCTTATTATTATTACTACTTATCCTACTCATGTATCTAAGTATGTGCTCTAGCGTCCCAACACACATACATCCATATATGAATAAGCTGAGGTTGTTATTAAAAACTGATGATGAAACATATGGATTATATTTACAGTGGGTCCCATACTGCCCGAAACCATAGTCCAGGGTGTTCCATTGCCGGTGCACGGAACCGGCCGCAAGGTGTGTTTGGACACATATTACATAAATATTATTACATTCCTTACATATATTCTGTAATAAATATTGCAAATAACTTGTCTTAATGTCCTAATTCATGCAGGGTAAGATAGGGAGAAGATAAGAATTAAATTTATCCACTTAAATCCAAAAGTTAAAAAAAAAGGGATCGATTCAAATTCAAACGTTCTAAAAGCTATCTTACCTGAAAACTGGACATATCAGATAAGATAATATCATCTAATTTCAAGAAAAAAATGGATTGTTTGAAGACTCTATCAGTTTCGCTGAAGATAAATGGATAACTTAGAAATTCTAGAAGACAAATTGAAAATCCAAGAAGATAAATGGATAGAGAGAAGATCAACGGATGAGATGAAGCAATTTAAATTCAGATTAAGACTGGATACATTTTAACATTTTAATCTTACTTTTGTTATCAAAACTCAAATCTGATGATTCAAGATGATATAGAAAGAAGACTTAAAGGGCTACAATTCTTATGTTTATCACTGTTTCTAATTCTATTGTTTGATGAGTCATATTCAGGAATCAACTCATCAACAAGTTACAGATCAGAAGTGAATTTTCACAAAAAAATTATGGATAAATCAAGTCAAGTTTAGAGATAAAGGAAATATTCAAATTCAGAATTAGTCTGCTCTCCATATCTTCATACGCTCCCTATCCCTCTGATTTTCTCCTATAAATACCCTCAAACCTCGAAGGCAGAAATGGCACCACTCCAGAGAGATTTAGTTTAGTTTAGTTTAGGTTTTTCTTTTCTTCTTCAATGTAATTTTTATTTTTTCTTTTATTTAAGACTAGAGAGAGTTACATGATTAAAAGAGTGGAAGAGTTATTGTAGAGTGACACTATGTAATATTTTCTTCAAGAAACTTATATTGAAGGTGACAATCAATGGAGTTTTTTCACTTTTCTTCATCTCCTCAATCTGGCCAAGCACTGCTTTCATGTACTTCTTTTTACTACTTTACTTTATATTACTTCACATCTAATCATGTATGTTAATATAAACCAGAGGTAAATCTTCTTCCTTTACCTCTTTTTTATTTTTCTTTCTTAGTTTAATTTAACAATTTTCAATCAATACTTTCTCTTTTAATTCTTTTTCTTTGAACTTGTTTTCTTCCTTTTGAATTAACAAAACCATCTTAAATATCATCTTTTATCTCTTTTTAATTTTGATTTTTGTACAAACACTTTTCTTTATCTCTTTTTATTTCCTTTTCTTTTATAAATAAAATAACAACAATACCGCCATCTCTTCTTCTACATCTCCTTCTTAACTATTTTATTTTCTTTTAAAACTGAGAAGAGAAATCTTAAATCTGTTTTAGGTAATTAAAAGAAGAAACTTACTATAAAGCTTCCATCACTGTCTCTCCCTATGAATCATGACCCGTTATCCCTAGGCTATACGAAAGCACCAAGGACCTACCACTGTTCTTAAAAGTTTGTATTTTTAAGTTTGGTCCCATCAAAATTTTCGCGTCGTTGCCAAGGAGAGATAGTAAGTTTCTTTTCTTTTTTATTTACTTTAACGATTTAACTCTTTTTCTTCTCTGTTTTGGTGTACATGGTCTAATTTCAGAAAACTAAGAGCTGCAGTGGATATATTGCTATTTCGTGTCTCTGTCCAAGAAGGCAGAGCATCAGAGCCCACAACTGTGGTGAACAACCAATTGTAGTTTCTTGCAGGTTGCTTGAATTTTAGAGATTAGCTCTCTGCAGTTATTAATTAACTGTTAAACTCACTCTGTACATGTTTCTAACCTCAACAATAGAATGTTTGCTTTGTAAATGCTAAAAAACGTATAAGTTCTTGCATCTTAGGGCACGTGTCTAATTCGTTTATCTTTTACATTATTGTTGAAGAGTGCTGGAGGAAAGGTATATGTGCATTGCATATAGTTTAGCAAAGATATTTTGAGTGATTTATGTTGCTTAAGTGTTACCTTAAGCTTTATACTTGAATACTACACAAAAAAGATTAAGGACATATCCTGAAACAAGATAAGGTGGGGGAAGTCATTACCCTTTCTTAACCCAAAAATCACTTCCTCACTCACTAACTCAGCCTAACTTAAAATTGAGTAGACGTTGGCCCTAGGGACATCTTAGACTTAAATAGGGATTGTCCTAAGGGGAAAGTTATTAGAAGTTGACTCTTGCCAAATCGGTGTCTGAGGTTGGGGATTGAGGGGAGAAAGCCCAAAGGCTGGTAGTTTGGCATAATTAGGCCCGTTGCTTTAAGCGTGGATACCTCCCACCAATCTTGCTCCTACATGATCGATTAACTTGTGGTCAGGTTCTGCAATATACCTCCTGTGAATAATCAACAGCTAGGATTCGTCTAGGTCTATACCCTAACTTAGGCTAGATCTTTCTTTCTTTTGTTTGTTTATTTGTCTGGGTTTTTTGAGATCTTTGTGATATGGATTACAATTATAATTTTTCCAATGCCTATAGTGATCCATACTTCACCCCAACCTCTTTCAATTCAGATATTACAAACTTGGCATTACATAACTTTAACTTTAACCAATCAAGTATACGAGATTAGTCTTATCCCAATCCATATATTCCCCAATCTTAGTATTATGAATAAGAATGGGACAATCATCACCACTCTTCACCAAGTCAGTAAGGATACAACTCCCCGGAGTCTTACTATCAACAACTTTACCAACAAACAGCTTCATATACTCCATACCAAGATGAACCTATAAAAGAAAATATTCTTCAGAAAAGATTTTTGAAGCCTTCCTTGAGTCCACACGACAAGTACAAATCATAGCGGAGTCAATTCTTCCAAACAATTCCAAATCCAAGATCCCCAAGTCCAACCACAACAAGAAGAACCTGTTGACTTAGAAAAGAGAATGAAAGTCAAGATTCAGTCCCAAAATGAATGCATTCAATTCCAAACGGATTGTCTCAAGTCTCTCAATAGGCTAGAAGTAAAAGTGAGTCACTTGGTCAACACAATTAATGATAGGAATGAGAAATTTCTAACTAACACATTTTCGACCACTCCTAATTCTTATATCCATATTGACGAAGAATCATGGTATCTTGAAGATTTTAACTAAGATTCAATTTCACCATAAAATTTTGAACTTGACCAACACCAACCCATTGACGAATTGGTAAGTTTTCATTTCAATGAGATTAAACTTTAAGAATAATGTGACATCGATTCTCAACGTCGTGATTCAGTTTCACTTTTTGAATCTATACTGACTCTGGTATTCTTACCCGATTTGGACCCAATTCTGAAGTTAACACTAATTCCAATCCATATAGAGCTTGAACATGAACCACCTATTTCGGATAGTTATATTCCATTGTTGGAAAATGAATGTGAACTTGAATTCTATGATTTGGACCAAACTCTTGAATTAACTCTGACTCTCGAACCTAAACTTGATTTGAGTTTTATTCCCGAGTTAATATCGGTTCCTATTCCTTTGATTGTTAAGCCCAAATCATCCATTCCACAATACCACATTCCACTGTTGGATCAAGGTTTAGATTAATATGACTCTGTGATGATATCCCAAGAATTGTCATATAACCGAGAAAATTTTCATGCTAAGATCTTGTACGATCCTATTCATATTGGGGAGTATAAAAATGCTAATACGAAAGAGAAAATAAAAGGTAGGTTCTATGAAATCCACAGTATCTAAATTGGGTAGAAACGCTTGGCCCAATGAGACCACCACCGGAACCACCGCCTTAAGGTGACAATTTTTCTTCCCTCTCTCCTTTTTTAGGTATTATTGCATTTCATTCATACATTAAGGATAATGCATAAATTAGGTGTGGGGAGGGTTTACTAACATGCTGACTTCACTAATTAAAAAAAAAACATTTTCATAAAATCTTTTTGAAAAGAAAAATAATACTTTGACTTATTTTTTAAAAAAAATATTAAGTTAATTTTAAGGAATAAGAGGATCATAATTAGGAGTTCTTATACTTGGTCAAAATAAAATTATTTGTTTGATTTTGAGGTTAGGAAGAAAGATTGAAAAAGTAATTTAGTCTTGATTTTTATCTTAATGAAATATGCATATTTTATACACTTACACACTTAGGGTTCTAAAACAAAGGTTCTTATGTCTTATATATATATATATATATATATATATATATTATATATATATATATATATATATATATATATATATATATATATAAAATCCTTTAATTAAGCTCGGTATTTGTGCCTCATGAAGCATAAGTATCCATGCCTAAAAGTGGTTCATATAAATAAAAATCCTTAGTTTTGTGGTCTTATTTGCTCAAGTCCTAAGTCCTTTTGGTGTTTTCTCACCCAGCGTCCTAAAGCGGTCTAGTTTGGGAGTCACAGACTAAGATTCATTACATAGGCAAATTAGAAAGCCTAATAGAGGTAAGGGATATTACCGCCATAAATAAAAAGAAAAAAAGAAAATAATAAGGTATAAGAGTTAGAGTTGAAGAATCCTGAGTCAAATTTTTACGGTCACAAGGGGCATATGACTTAGGGTAAAATAATAGACTAGATGAGAAATAGAATTTTAATCCTCACCTTGATTGAAAACAAGTTTTTCAAATAAAGTCTAAGTTTAGAAATGACTAAGTTTGGATAATTCAATGACTTATACATTACTTGAAATTATACATTAATACTTCAAATATTTTTTCCTCTCAAAATGTATTTTCAAAAGATACTAACAATTCATTTCTTTTTCTTCATGAATTTTGTGGGTGCAATCCACTAAAAACTCTCATGAGACAAAACACATCCTCTAGGGATAGCCAAGAGGTTTAACGGTTTATTGCACGTGCTAAGACCAACCGTGATTCCTATGAAAGTGAGATAGGTTAGGTCAGTTTAATTTTTCTTTTCTCTTTGTTTTGCTCGAGGACGAGCAACAGATAAGTGTGGGGTGTGTTTGGACATATATATTGCATAAATATTATTACATTCCCTACATATATTCTGTCATAAATATTGCAAATAACTTGTGTTAATGTCCTAATTCATGCAGGGTATGATAGAGAGAAGATAAGCATTAAATTTATCCAATTAAATCCAAAAGTTCAAAAAGAAAAGGAACAATTCAAATCCAAAGTTTCTAGAAGCTATCTTACCTGAAAACTGGATATATCAGATAAGATAATATCATCTAATTTCAAGAAAAAAATGGATTGTTTGAAGACTATCAGTTTCACTGAAGATAAATAATCCAAAAGGATAAATGGATAGCGAGAAGATCAACGGATGAGATGACGCAATTCAAATTCGGATTCAAACTGGATACATTTTATCATTGCAATCGTAACTTTCGCTACCGCAACTCAAATCTGATGATTCAAGATGATCCAGAAAAAAGACTTAAAAGACTACAATTCTTATTTTGATCACTGTTTCTAATTCTATCATTTGATAAGTCATATGCAGCAATCAACTCGTCAACAAGCTGCAGATCAGAATTGAATTTTCACAAAAACATTATGGATAAATCAAGTCAAGTTTGGAGGTAAGGGAAAGATTCAAATTCAGAAAAAGTCAGCTCCCCTTATCTTCATATGCTTCCTATCCCTCTGATTTTCTCCTATAAATACCCTCATACCTCAAAGGCAGAAAGGGCACTATTCCAGAGAGAGATTCAGGATAGTTTAATTTAGGTTCTTCTTTTCTTCTTCAATGTAATTTTTTTTCTTTTAGTTTAGATTAAAGAGAGTTACATGATTAAAAAAGTAGAAGAGTTATTATAAAGTGACACTATGTAATCTTTTGTTTAAGAAACTTATATTGAAAGTAACAATCAATGGAGGTTTTCCACATTTCTTCATCGTACTTAATCTAGCCAAGCACTATTTTCATGTATTTTTTTCTACTACTTTACTTTTTATTACTTCATATCTAATCATGGTATGTTTATCTACAATGAAGATAAATCTTCTTCCTTTATCTCTTTTCTATTTTTCTTTTTTAGTTTAATTTAACAATTTTCAATCAACACTTTCTCTTTTAATTCTTTTTCTTTGAACTTGTTTTTCTTTTCTTTCGAAATAACAAAACCATTTTAAATACTCTTCTTTTATCTCTTTTTATTTCTGATTTTTGTACCAACATTTTCTTTATCTCTTTTTTGTTTCTTTTTCTTTTATAAATATAATAACAACAATACTACTATCTCTTCTTCTACATCTCCTTCTTAACTATTTTTATTTTCTTTTAAACTGAGAAGAGAACTCTAAAATCTGTTTTAGTTCATTAAAAGAAGAAACTTACTATAAAGTTTTCATCGCTGTCCCTCCCTGTGGATCACAACCGTTAGCCCTAGGTTACACGGAAGCATCGAGGACCTAGCACTATTCTTAAAAGTCTGTATTTTTCTGTGCAGCTTTGGCTCGATCAAGGCGTACAGGAAGTGGATCTTAATGTATGCCCATTTAGAAATTTAATAGGAGGTAGGAAGCCAGCGCTCCCCTCAGAACACCTGGAGGCCCTCAGGTAGCACCGGAAGTTTTAGTTGTACAACATACCTAATACCACTGTAAACATATTCACTACTTGAAGTCCATCAGTTTCCCCGTTACTCGATGTAAGTTGTCCTTTTTATAGTTTATTATAACAGGTTGAGGAGTTTCAAGAGTAACGGAGTACATGAGTACCAGGGATACAGATCATTGTATATAATATAGGATAGCAGTTATAGGATTCTCGTAATATGATAATCACATGTCAAGTATTAAATATGGCAAGTGTCAGGTAATAACATGCAGGTGATAGGTGATAACAAGTAAGTGTCAAATGTCAAGTAATAACACGATAAGTGTTAGCACATCAAGTGAAAGCACGTCAGGCGATAACACATTAGATATTAATTGTCGAATAACACGATGCAAGAAAACAATATCAATACATGAGATCAGTACGAATACCAAAAAACATGCAGCTTTTGGAAAGTAGTATATGTAAGGGTTTCAAACTCTTCACAACCATTAAATAAAGAATTAATTAAACTATCAAGCAGGCAAGCGGGTAAACAAGCAAGCGGATATCCAAGCGGAGCTAAGCGGAGCTGGAGCGAAGCTAACACATAGCACTAGACGCCACCACATTCGACATGATTATCGCTCGCGACGAAGCTAAACCGCTTCGCATCACCCGTGATGAAGCTACACTCACGGCGTAACTACACTAGGACGGAGTTAGCGATAAAGCGCTTAGCACTAGGTCCACCTACCACGCGTAGCTGAGAGACTTGAAGGTCTGAACGCACTCCCTCTTTCGAGAAAGTGGGTGAGTAATAGGCTCGAAAACAGAGTAAGTACCTGCAGAGGTGTTAGTACCAAACACACGCATGTAAGCACAGTAACAAATAACAACTAAGTTATAATAGATGAAATACACCTAGAGGGGGTGAATAGGTGTACTAACTAATCTAATGACAAATGATGCGGAATATGAAACTCAATTCCAACACACTATGTGTAACCAAGAGTGAGCCCGAATTCCCCATGAAGGGCTCTAGAACTGCTCCTCGAGATTCCTCTAAATTAAGAGTTGAGTGCTATATGAAGCTCTCTTGGTTCAACACAAGTGTGGGCATACACAAACTACATCTAGCATATGAATATGTGCAGTATAAAGCAATGCAAGATATAAGAGAGATAGAGTTTAGAGATAGTAGATCAAGCGCAAACAACAAGATATGTTTCGAGGTTCAAGTCACTGCTCTATGTTTCCACCTTCACACAGAAGAATTTTTATTATGTCGACACAGGACCTTCGACAAAGGGACCTCAACTGAAGAATTACAACTATACACTTGGAGTATATTACTTCTCTCTCAAATATAACCACCTCTACACAAGAGGGCGAGGCACAAAGCCAAAGCTCAAACACAATCACCTCTGCACAAGAGGGATACACCTCTACACAAGAGGGATAGACACAAAGCCAAAGCTCAAAAACAACCACTTTTACACAAAAGAGATAGGCACAAAGCCAAAGCAAAGGAAAGATTACAATCTTGGTGATCCAATAATAACAAACAACACTTGGTGATCACAATAGACCACAAACAATTTTTCTCACAAAAACAAGATCATATGATAGGATTAGAGATGACAGCTCAAGTGTGAGAAAACAAAGTGTTTGAAAATGAAAATAACAAAGAAAAACACTTGAGAAAAATACTATATAGATTTGTAAAGAAAGCTCAAAACCAATTTCCCAATGACTCTCTTTTCTTGATTTTTCCAACACTTTAAAACAAAATAAAAGATAAAACTTTTTTGTTCAAAAACTCCTTTTAAACTTGCTGCAAAATACTGAAAAAGATTAGAAGAAAGGCTCTCTAAAATCTTGTAGAAAACTGTTGGCCCGGAGGCCTTCCTCTCTAGTTTTGATGATGATTAACTCATGTAGTTATGTTTACTAATTATCTTGTGATTTTAGTTTCAGATCATTTAGCAAGATATTAGTTGGTGATTGCTTCAAAAAGAGGAGTTTGGAAGCTTTCACTTGGTGATTCCCGAGCCCGAGCGTCAAGATCTTTCATAGCCTTGCTCGTTGGATCACGGCGTTTTTGGATCGGGTCGACTTGAAGATGAAGATCGTCAAGAAGACTTAGGTATCCATAGTTTAGTGTGTTTAGATCCATTTGTAAAGCTTAGAATAGTTGATATGCTCAAGTGCACAACACACACAAGTTTTATGTTTTGGATTTGGTTTTTCATGAATAGATTGATCAAAACAAGTTTAATTGGTTTATGTATAGTAGATTCATTCTATACATGCATGCTTAACTTTTAAACAAACTTATTTTGACTATCCTATTCATGTATTGAAAAATCAAAGTTTGATAAAATACAAGATTTGGTTTTTGGTAAAAATATTCAAACACAAAAAAAAATGGTTTCATATGCTTGATATTTGAGTTAAAATGTTTATCACAAGTTTATATATCAATGCAAAATGTTAAAACTATTTTTGAGGATTTTTAGAAGAGATAAAAGATTTTTTAAAAAATATTTTTAACATGTTTTTCTGACCCAGTTTCTGACCCAGAACAGTGGCTGACAGGCCAGGTCGGCCGACCGCACGGTCGACCGAACCAAGGGCCGGTCGACCGTAACGGTCGACCGACGTGCACAGAGCTGTGCACGTCTGGCAGCACAGTGGGCCGGCCGACCGGTTGACCGGACCAGAGAGCTCTGCTCTCTGTATCTGGGCGGTCGACCGGGTTGCTCCAACGGTCATATTTTTGACCGTTGGCAGTCGACCGGCCGGTCGACCGCAAGCCTGTCAGGCTGACAGATCAGCCTAACGACTAATTTTCTGTTTGGGCTATAAATACCCCATCTCTTGGGGTGTTTTGATAAGACTTTTGAAAGAAAAATTCCAGAGTTTCTCTAGTGTTTAAAACAAGTTTTCAAAAGTGTTTTTGGGCTTTAAACTTCCAAATTGGTTTTTGTGTTTTAGGGTTTGGGAAAATCAAAGAAAATAGAAATTTGGGAGATTTGTTTTGTTCTTCAATTCTATCATTTATAAAGAGTTTTCCTAAGTGTTTTCTTTGAGTCTTTGTTCTCCAAACACCTAGTTTTTTCACTTGAGCTATATCTTCTATCCTAATCTATTTAGGATCTTTGTTTGTGAAAAAAGGAAAGAGGTTTGTGGTTGAAAGAAACCACTTGCTGTAAACACCCTTGCTTTGTTGTATCCCTCTTTGGTAGAGGTTGATCGGGTGATTGGTTTGCTCCCTCTTTTGTAGAGGTTGAGGCTTGTGGTTTGCTCCCTCCAGTGAGAGGTGGAGATTGGTTGTAACCCTCTTCGGTAGAGGCATTGGTTGTTGTTTGGCTACGGGCCTACCCCTTGGTTGTGAGGCGGTGTTTGAGAGAGGAGTTCGGTACTCCCTTGTTGTACAAATCCTTCTCGGTGAAAGTTCCCTCGGTGGGAGTCCTCGGTGGACAAGATAGTGGATTAGAAATCCTTTTCGGTGAAGGCGGGGACGTAGAGCTAGGGGCTCGAACTTCGAAATATATCTTTGTGTTTGCGTGTTGATCCATTGTCTCTTTAACCCTCTCTCTTTATTTGTGTTGTGCATAGCATTTTCATATTGCCATATCATTCATACTTGCTTGCATTTGTGCCTTGCATTAATTCACATTGCTATTTCATCCTTATATACTTAGCTTGTTTGTGTGTGTGCCTCACTTGTACTTAACCACAAGAGCTTCAAATAGCACCTCAACCCATATCTAGGGGAATCAAGAGGAGTTAGTCCAGAGCCCTTCACGGGGAATTCGGATACACTTGTGTGTTGTACTAAGTGTGTTGCAAAATAGTTTTTAGCTTCCGCATTTAGTTTCTAGATTAGCATTATCACCTATTCACCCCCCCTCCCTCTAGGTGATTTACAATTGGTATCAGAGCCTACGCTCCTGATACTTTAGGCTTAACATCCTAGAAGTGAGATCCTTTGTTTGCTAATCTACCATTTACATTTGCACACTTGTTTGTTTGCACACATATAGTTTGGACCCATGGACTTCATGACCCCACCTATGTTTGACCCTTCCAACATTCTTATTTGGAAGACTAAGATGTCCATTTACCTACAAACCCTAGGATAGAAGCTTCACCTTGCCATTACCAAGGAATCCTTCCTTAGTGATAGCAAGCATATAGGGGCCAATGCACAAGCCCTTGAGGCCATTAGAAACACGCTACCTCAAGATTATCTTATGCATGTTTCTAATCTTGATTCCGCCTTTGCAGTGTGGAACAAGTTGACAACACCACACCACCTCCGAGCTTCAAATGCCAATCCAACAAGAAGAGGAATCTAGCGGAGACTCCGAGTCACAATGCTTCATGATCCAAGGGAATGACTCCCTTGAGGTACAATCGAAATCTCAACTAGATAGTTTTGATGCTAGTTCTTCATGTGATGAAAATATTGATGCCCATGCTTTAAATGAAGAACTTTCCATTGTTTGTGAAAATTAATTGAAAAATATAAATTTTGAAAAAGAAAAGTCTAGGCCTTGAAAATGAAAATAAAAGTTTGCATTCTAGACTTGACAAGGTTTTGCAAGAGAAAGTTGAGGTCTATAATGAAAGGGATTCATTGAGATCTCAACTAGACCTTGCACTAAAAGAAAATAATTTTTTGAAAAATAAAAATGATTGTGAAATATTTTGAAAAGAAATGAAAACTTGTCTTCAAAAAATTGATTTTGTTTTAAAAGAGAATGTTGCTTTGAAAATAAAATAATTTCTATTTCAAATGATTTAAATGTTTGTTTGAAGAAGAATGAGTTTTTGAAAAATAAGATTGATTCCCATGTTTGCCATGCTAGGTAGTTTCACCTAGATCACCCCTTGCATGCTCCACTTTATCTTCAAGTGTTAAAAATGATATAAATGTTTTGAAGAAGAGTGTTGATTGTTTGGGCTCCACTTTGAGCCAATGTGTTGTAGGCCATACACGTTTGGAAACTTTGTTCCGAAAGAAACAAGTTCCATCTATTATGCATGCACACCCGTCACGGCATACACATGCTCCACACGGACACCATCATCACTTGTATGCTCATGTGTACACTTGTACACATTGTGGACGTAAGGGCCACCTTGCTAAATTTTATTTTGATCGTATACAAAATTGTAATTTAGCAAATAAATTTGTTTGGGTTAGGAATGGTACTAACCCCCATGGACCCAATAAGATATGGGTACCAAAGACCACCCCTCGTGTTTATGATGTAGGTGTGAGCTCTCGCATGACGTAAGAGTAGCGGTACCTTGGAGTGGATGCGTTCCGAGCTTAAAGGAGACTATTTGGATGCATCACTTTCAAGGGAAGGTTTGGTGGAAGGACCACCTTGTTTTGGAGACATGGAGAAGTTGCCTTATAGGTTTTGGTAACGGTCTCTTACTCCCATTTATTTATGCATGCTTTTCATGTTCATTATTTGTAGCATGTTTTGTTGTTTATATGATCATTATGAAAATGCCATGATTATTAGACTCTTGACATGCATGTTTAGCCTTTTGAGACACCCATGTTTAATATGGACCAATATTTTTGTGTTCTCACCGTTTGTTTAGCTATCATGTTTATCATAGGTTTAATAACATGTGAATTTTCTTAATAATCATGTTTATGTTTTTTTTTATGATTATTTATATCTTGTTTTATGCTTCATGCTTTGAATATATGTTTAAATGTTAAGACTAGGTATATATTTGTGCATATAGTGGGCCACAAATAAATCTATATATGTTTGAGCTTGAATGCTTATTTGAACCCATTAGATGTGCTAGTATAGTCTAGTTTTGATGATCATGCATTTTAAACTTGTATTCCCTTTTTGGAATTGTTTTATGATTTTTGTTTAACTTCATGTATATGTCTATTTTATCCAAACTATTGTTAATACATATACATTCTTTTGAGCCACGTGCCTTCATGCATATATCTTTGTGGACTCATTGTGTTTGGATATGTATGTATACTTTGATTTGTATAGGACATATATATACCTTGAAGATTAAATAGTTTTGATGTTTTTCATGTTTTCATGTTTCAAGGAATTAATTGAGCTTAATTGAATATCTTTCATGATTATGATCTTCACATCTTATTTATACACTCACATTTATTGTTTACTCATGTTTGATTTTCATGAGTCATATTTATGCCTAATTAATTATGAGTGTTGACTATTTTGTGAATTTCATGTTTATGAAAAATAATTTTGTTTTATTCCTTACTTGAAGAATTTCGTACTAGTTTACAAATTTTTCATATAACTAGTTACGGTATTCTTCGATATGGTAGAGTTTTTCAAACAAAGCTTATTTTCAATTTTTTTTTAAACCCCTACCATCCACGGGCGGATGGATGGGCGTCCATGCTTATGTATGCTCTATATTGAAAGAATCCAATGATACATGTGCATGAGTTGGGTGGTAGTTATATGATGTATACACTTGATCATTATTGTTGTTTCAATTGGTATCATTGAAATTCCTTCAATTGGTATCAATTTTGACCTTTCTTGTATACTCATATATGTTTTGTATGTATGTATGCTTTCAATTCCAATAGTATCAATTTCAATTGGTATCTACTTTTCATACATATATATGTTTTATTTGTGCTTATTATATCCCTATATCTTTAAGCACAAAATCTTGTTTATGCTAAGCTTGAGTTTCAATTTTGTTTCAATTGATTCAATTTTCAATTGGTATCTTATTTCGAGCTTACGCATTATTTTTGTTGGTATTTCATAAAGGGGGAGAAAATTCGTTTTTCATATTTCAATTGGTATTTGTATTTCCACTCCCTTGCTTTATGATAGAACATAAAAATTTGAAATTGATATCATATACTTAAAAAGAAAAATACTCTCTTTTGATATCAAGATGTTTATTTGAAGGTTTTAAAATTGATATCTCAAAATTTTGTTTAAAAATAAATACAAAAGTTTTGATTTGTATTGCTTATATGCAAGGAGAGCTTAACATCTCTTCTACATATAGATTCATGTTGAGTGTATCTTATATTGAAGAGCTTAATAATCTCTTCTTTATGTGATACACGTGTGTAGGGGGAGCTTCACATCTCCTCTTATGCATTACATAGTGTACGTTATGTGAATTAGGGCTTGTCATCCCTCCTTCATGTAATGTATCTATGTAGGGAAGCTTCACATCTTCCTCTTTATGAATGTATATCGCATATATCATTTATTGATCTATGTTTACTTTTAATTGGTATCAAGATGCTACCTTGACATTTTTTCAATTGGTACCTTAATTGATTGTCACCCCTATTTGGTTTTGTTTTGTTTTAGACAAAAAGGGGGAGAACATTGTCTTTATTTACCCCTTATTGATGATTGTTTCTTTGTATTAAAAGGGGGAGAAGATTTTGTTTTGTTTTGTTTTGGTATTTACCCCTTTGTTGATGATTGACAAAAAGGGGGAGAAAGATTTTGAGTTTGATTGTGTTTTATATATGCATATTTATGTTTTGCATATATTAAGTTTAATTTAGTTTAATTTTAAATGGTATCTAGAGCATGTTTTGTTTTTGAACATTTCAGTGGTATCTAGAGCCTTTTATTGTTTATGCATATCTATGCATGTTTCATGTTTCATATATATCATTGCATATTTATGTTTATTTGTTTATGCATGAGTTAAGGGGGAGTTTCTTTGAAGCTTAACTTTAATCCATGCATATATAACTCCATGAGTTTTGTCATCATCAAAAGGGGGAGATTGTTGGCCCGGAGGCCTTCCTCTTTAGTTTTGATGATGATTAACTCATGTAGTTATGTTTACTAATTATCTTGTGATTTTAGTTTCAGATCATTTAGTAAGATATTAGTTGGTGATTACTTCAAAAAGAGGAGTTTGGAAGCTTCACTTTGTGATTCCTGAGCCTGAGCATCAAGATCTTTCATAGCCTTGCTCGTTGGATCACGGCGTTTTTGGATCGGGTCGACTTGAAGATGAAGATCATCAAGAAGACTTAGGTATCCATAGTTTAGTGTGTTTAGATCCATTTGTAAAGCTTAGAATAGTTGATATGCTCAAGTGTACAACACACACAAGTTTTATGTTTTGGATTTGGTTTTTCATGAATAGATTGATCAAAACAAGTTTAATTGGTTTATGTATAATAGATTCATTCTACACATGCATGCTTAACTTTTAAACAAACTTATTTTGACTATCCTATTCATGTATTGAAAATCAAAGTTTGATAAAATACAAGATTTGATTTTTGGTAAAATATTAAAACACAAAAAAATGGTTTCATATGCTTGATATTTGAGTTGAAATGTTTATCACAAGTTTATATATCAATGCAAAATGTTAAAACTATTTTTGGGGATTTTTAGAAGAGATAAAAGATTTTTTAAAAAATATTTTTAACATGTTTTTCTGACCCAGTTTCTGACCCAGAACAGTGGCTGACAGGCCAGGTCGGTCGACCGCACGGTCGACCGAACCAAGGGCCGGTCGACCGTCTGGTCGACCGACGTGCACAGAGTTGTGCACGTCTGGCAGCACAGTGGGCCGGCCGACCGACCGGCCGACCGGACCAGAGAGCTCTGCTCTCTGTATCTGGGCGGTCGACCGGGCGGTCGACCGGGTTGCTCCAACGGTCATATTTTTGACCGTTGGCGGTCGACCGGCCGGTCGACCGCAAGCCTGTCAGGCTGACAGATCAGCCTAACGGCTAGTTTTCTGTTTGGGCTATAAATACCCCATCTCTTGGGGTGTTTTGATAAGACTTTTGGAAAGAAAAATTTCAGAGTTTCTCTAGTGCTTAAAACAAGTTTTCAAAGTGTTTTTGGGCTTTAAACTTCCAAATTGGTTTTTGTGCTTTAGGGTTTGGGAAAATCAAAGAAAATAGAAATTTGGGAGATTTATTTTGTTCTTCAATTCTATCATTTACAAAGAGTTTTCCCAAGTGTTTTCTTTGAGTCTTTGTTCTCTAAACACCTAGTTTTTCTACTTGAGCTATATCTTCTATCCTAATCTATTTAGGATCTTTGTTTGGGGAAAAAGGAAAGAGATTTGTGGTTGAAAGAAACCACTTGTTGTAAACACCCTTGCTTTGTTGTATCCCTCTTTGGTAGAGGTTGTTCGGGTGATTGGTTTGCTCCCTCTTTGGTAGAGGTTGAGGCTTGTGGTTTGCTCCCTCTAGTGAGAGGTGGAGATTAGGTGTAACCCTCTTCGGTAGAGGCGTTAGTTGTTGTTTGGCTACGGGCCTACCCCTCGGTTGTGAGGCGATGTTTGAGAGAGGAGTTCGGTACTCCCTTGTTGTACAAATCCTTCTCGGTGAAGGTTCCCTCGGTGGGAGTCCTCGGTGGACAAGATAGTGGATTAGAAATCCTTCTCGGTGAAGGCGGGGACGTAGAGCTAGGAGCTCGAACCTCAAAACATATCTTTGTGTTTGCGTTTGATCCATTGTTTCTCTAACCCTCTCTCTCTATTTGTGTTGTGCATAGCATTTTCATATTGCCATATCATTCATACTTGCTTGCATTTGTGCCTTGCATTAATTCACATTGCTATTTCATCCTTATATGCTTGGCTTGTTTGTTTGTGTGCCTCACTTGTACTTAACCACAAGAGCTTCAAATAGCACCTCAACCCATATCTAGGGGAATCAAGAGGAGTTAGTCCAGAGCCCTTCACGGGGAATTCGGCTACACTTGTGTGTTGTACTAAGTGTGTTGCAAAATAGTTTTTAGCTTCCGCATTTAGTTTCTAGATTAGCATTATCACCTATTCACCCCCCCTCTAGGTGATTTACATTTGAGAGAAGCCCTATTTATAGGATCTCACTATTATAGTCGTTGGAGTCCAGAAAGGTCATTTTCGACCACCCAGTTGACCTCCTAATTAGTCTCTAAAACTGCATATTTCATACCACATCTTTACATTTATTTAATATTAAATTCTGCTAATACTACCTCTCTTGCATGTTCTAGGTCCATGGTATGCAATGAAGAAGAAGACCCTAAATCACCATTTAATAGGTGATTAAAAGCCTATATCATAACCATTGATCTAGAAGAGCTGATTCGTCAAAACCAAGGGCCCAAAATCAGAAAGCGGGAGCAGAACCTGACAGGGGACAAACGGGACAGCGCACGGCTCAAAGGTAGGTCGCGTTTTCGTGGCCTAGAAGGGTTGGCCGCGACCGTACAGCCCTGGCTTCGGGTCAGGGGTTGTCCCCTGGCCCCCTTCCCTGGTGCCTATAAATACCCCTTGGGGTTCCAGAGCAAGGATATGCAGAGTTTTTTGGTAGTTTCATCTCCATTTTGTAGTTTAGGATAGTTTAGGTTATTGTTCTTCTTCTTTCTCCCTTGTATTTTTCATTGTGTAGATCTTGTAATAGGGAGAGAGAGTGGTACATGCTTGGAATGCAAGAGTGCTTGTAATAGAAGGTGACAATCTTGAAAAGTCACCTAGAGGGGGGGTGAATAGGTGACAATGCTAATCAAGGGCAAATTAAAATTTAAAGCTACAACAATCACAAGATGAATGCAAGCAAGTAAGTATGACAATGAATATGATGAGCAAGTAATAAGTGCAAGCAAAATAGGGTAAGAATTGCAAGAATGTAAACCAATCGCAAACACAAGGATATGTTATCGAGGTTCGAGCACCCAGCTCTACTCCCCGCCTTCCCCAGAAGGATTCTAGCTACTTCCACTATCACAAAGAACAATTACAATGGAGTACCCAACTCCTACAATCTCAAGAACAAGTGATTTCCTTGGTAGTCAAAAGACCACAAACTCTCTCTTTCAAAAATCTCTTCCCTTACAAAAGGTCCTTAGAGAATAATGAGTAGAATTGAAGCTCTTTTTGTGTAAGGAAAAGAAATTGAAATCAGAGAAAAACTTTTGAAAACCCTTCAGAAAATTGAGAGAAATTAGCACAAAAACCAAGAACTTTGAAAGCCTTAAACTTTTGAATTTTTGCAAAGATTGTTGTTGTGACCAATCTCTCCCCAAACACCCCTATTTATAGGAGAGGGCTAGGGTTTAGGGATAAAACATATTTACTGATGTTTAGGAGGTAATTAGATCAAAATATATCCTTAAACGGATTTTTAAATCCAAAAGATAAAAATAAACAGCACTTAAAAATCTGCCCGTTACTGTTCAAACGGTCGGATCGGTCGACGGGCCGGTCGACCGGTAGTATAAAAATTTGACCGTTACAGGCTATCGGTCGACCGACCCGGTCGACTGATACAAACTGTGACAAAAATAAATATTCCGGTCGACCGCCCCGGTCGACCGACAGACGTGCACACGGATACGTGCAGCTGCCAGGACTTCGGTCGACTGGTCCGGTCGACCGGACCAGACTGACATAGGCTCGGTCGACCGACCCGGTCGACCGGATCAGGTCAAAAAGCCAAATTTAAAAAGAAATAAAAGAGGATTTTGATTTTATCAAAAATACTTTTGAACAGGGATTAGTATAAAACACAAACATATATCTGTAGGCAAAATCTTGTATGCAAAATATTTTTGTATAATTTATAAGAAATTATTTTGGAATGAGCATGTGCGCAAAAACGTGTGTGATAGAGCTTCAAACCTATCCACTATTCTTTAACATACTATAAACTGAAAACAAATTACATGAAGACTTCTTGAGCTATCTTCAAGTCTTTGAGCCATCCAATGCCTTGCTAGTGCCTTCTCTTCTATGATCCTTCCTTGATGTGCAATTTGCCTTTCTTGCTTTGTGGAACTTAGAAGTTCTTGCAATAGCTAAGCGAATGGTCTCTAAACATGGTACAAACCTGAAACTTATCTTAACAAACTTGTTAGTACCAAATAGCTCATATTTGGTTTGTCATCATCAAAACACAAAACAATTGGAGAGTGTAACCTCTTGGGCCAACAATCTCCCCCTTTTTGATGATGACAAAACAAATAGGCTATTAACAAAAATATAGGGTAGGAGAAACTCCCCCTCAAATTATGCTATACTTAAAACACAAGAGTATGCTCTAGAAACCATAATTGAAATGATGCACCAATTATTGAAACCAATAAAACACAAAAATTGCTCTTGATACAAAATACCTGTAATACCCCTCTCCCGGAATACGTACTTAGTTACGTATTCAGTCTTTCGATCGTATTTTCTGATTTACCATCCGTATTTGACCAATTTCAATTCCAAATATCATTTTCCAATATTTTAGATTTTATGTGATTTTCTGGAATTTTCTGGAATTAAAATGAATTTCCCCGAAAGCGGTGTCGGCCAGTACCGCTGGCCGATTTCCGAATTTTTATCTTCCAAACTGTTAGGAATTTTTAGAAAGTCCTTTAGACTTTATTGCTTAGAATCATATTTCTTACTTATACACTTTTTCTGAGAATTTTATGAATTTATGAAAATTCTTTCGGAGTCGGTAAATAACTGATTCCGGGATTTTAATTAAAAATCTATACAGTATTTCTTCAAACGAATTTCACCATGAGTCTTCAAATATTTTTCTTGATTTTTGGTAAAATTTTCAGACCAATCCGAGATACTTGAATTTCGGACATTTTTTCAATTATTGCAAAATTCCAATTCCACTTCATTTCCACCTCATTTCCCACTCACCACTTCACCTAACCCCACTCACTCTCTCCCTCTCCCACAGCCGGCCAAGTGGCCAAGGAGAGGACACTCACCTCACCCCTCCTTTTGCAAGAAAACCCCTCACTTCTATCCAATTTCCAACCCCTTTACAAAAATCCCAAACTATAAATTCCTATTCATTTGCAAATCACTCTTTTTCTCTCTTTCACTACAACAAGAGAAGAGAAGCTCCATAATCTCCTTCTTCCTCAAGCAAAAAACCCTAGCTCCAAGAACCCAATCTCTTCACCTCCACCTCAAGATCTCAAGGACTTCCTCAAGGGTTTCATCTAGGGCTTCCTCAAGGACCTCAACTTCAACCATCATCCTCATCCTTGGATCAAGTCCCAATTAAACCTATCCAAGTGAGTATTCCACTCACCAAGACTTGTAATAGCCCTAGAGTACTTGTATCTACCCCTATTGCACACCAGGTAACCTAAAACCACGAATTTAGTCATCAAACACACTTCCAGAAATTCTGATCTGCTCACTGTTCTTCACAGTATTAGTCGACTCATCATAGGAACTAGTCGACTAGAACACTTAGCTGAAACTTAGTTTTTCCGAAAAACACAGTATTAGTCGACTTGCCCCAAATATTAGTCGACTAACAAACTCTCTGGAAACCCATATTAGTCGACTCCTGAATTCACCTAGTCGACTAATCCATCTTGGACCAGAAAACCCAACTTTCTGTATCAGCAGACTTAGTCGACTTAAGTGTCCATTAGTCGACTAGAACTCCCTATTAGTCGACTAACCTTCCTACCCTAGTCGACTAACTTTCCCTGAAACAGAATTCTAACTCTCTGTATCCCAGTATTAGTCGACTAACCCTTACCCCTAGTCGACTAATCCTGACTGTGTGTCATAGTTAATTTCTGTTCTGAATTTGGTTTTTATACTTGTTACATATGTATTATACCTTGCTTATTCATGCTTCAATACGGGCACAACATGACTTATTACTGAATGGATGTATCTCTTGTTACCTCATGACTTATTATTGCATATACTCGTTTCATGACATGTTAAACAGTAATATCACCACTTATCATGCCATCTCTTAAAACTAAGCATGATACACTTGACTTTTACATAAAAAGCACCAACTTACATATGGGTCGGGGGAAATATGCGGATATCGATACGTGTTTCGTGTTTACAGTGGCTTTTAGGTATATTGTACAATTACTGTTCCGGTCTTACCTGTGGTACTCCAGGGGACCGAGGGGAGTGCTTTCTCCCTTTCCTGTTTACTGTCATGACAAGGGCATACATAAGTCCCTCCTGTTTAGCCTTGCGGCAGGTTCCGTCTTCAAGCAACGGAACAATCCTGGGCCGTGGTCCCGGGTATGCACGGGACCCACTGTAAACATAGTTCGTCGATACAACCGCTGTTTCCAATAACAACCTTGTTTCACTAGGATATGGATCTATGTGCTCTGGGACGCTGGGTCACATAGCTAGATATCACAGTAAGCAAGTAATAATAATAAGACGTTAATTGTAGATTTGTTGCATATGATCTTACCTTATTGAGTTTACATCGCTTGTTATTCGTTGCTATTTATTGTAACTTCATTACCTTTATTCATGATCCTTATGTCACTTGACTATCTTTTATTTGTTATTATATGTCTTGACCCTTTGGATTTGCATATTCAGATTCCGAGGCCTGGGTCGGAGTGGAGCCATCCACCGAAGATCAGGCTTTCTTTAGTGAGCAGGCAGATTAGCTCCGGTCCTCGTGCCAGACTCTTCCTTTTGGTTCACGGGATCTCCATCCATTTCGTGAGCATTTTTGTATTTTTGTTATATAGGATTCATTTTGGACTTGGGTTGTGATAAAGGACACTTGTAAAGTGATTTTGCTTGTCATAACTTGTATAACTTTGTATTTATCTTTTGTAAGTTGGCATATGAATATACCACGCTGTGTGTTGTACTCTGATACTTGTTGTACTTAATGCTTAGCGTATATACGTGGGGGCACCATCTGACCTACGTATATGCGTTGCAGTGACGTTCCCGTATCATTGGGATCGGGGCGTCACAGGTTGGTATCAGAGCCTAGGCTCTCAAACCTAAAAGTACAACCAAGTGGCAAATTCTAGTGATTTGCTAATGCCAACTACAATGTACAAAGTTATATAGTCCTTCTTGACTTCGTCCTTGATTCGATCCTCGTATCCTAAACTCCTTCCCTTTGTTTCCAATTCCAGATCTTATCCCTTTCGGTATGGAGAGACGTTCGGGTCGCAACAATGTCGGGCAAGTACCGAATGGACCCGTAGGAGGAGAGGGTGCTGATATCCTGAGGATCATTCAGACTATGCTGGGAAACCAGCAACAGCAGATGGAGAATCAGCATCAGCAGACTGAGCTCCTCAGGCAGGAGTTGGCAGCCCCGAAGGAGCAGAAGCCGGGGAGCATCTCAGACTTCCGACGGCTACAGCCGGCCGTATTCACGGGAGTCGAGAGGCCATTGGAGGCTGAACAGTGGTTAACAGACACCACCGACCTGCTGAACGCCGCCAGGGTGCCTAAGGAGAACCAAGTGGAGGTTGCAAAGATCCAGCTGAAGGACATAGCCAGGACGTGGTGGCTTGCAGAGGAGGCTCGCTTGGAGAAACCTATCTCTTGGAATACGTTCTCCAAGAGCTTTTATAGCAGGTTCTTTCCCGCCACTGCTCAGAAGGACATGGAGGAGCAGTTCATCAAGCTTCAACAGGGGGATAGATCCGTAGATGAGTATGCTGCAGAATTTCTCAGGTTGAGTCGCTTCGCCCCGTACATGATAGCAGATGAGGAGAAGAGGGCAAGCCGGTTCCAGCAAGGTCTGCAAATGGACATTCAGATGTTCCTAATGCCCCATCTGAAGACCTATGCAGAAGTTCTCACCAGCGCTCGAGAGGTGGAGCGTGGGTTTGAGAAGAAGCAAGGAGATCAGAGGAAGGACCAGGCCATGAAGAGGCCGTTTGTACCGGTGGGTAGAGGAGGACCGTCCAGGGCAGCGAAGGTTCAGGCCAGGCAACCATTCAGAGCAGTTCCTTACCAGATGGCTCGACCAGGTCTTATCTGCAACTTTTGCCAGAAACCAGGACACTCTCAGCAGGATTGCCGGAGGGCAAATGGATTGTGTTTGGTGTGTGGAGCACGAGACCATGCCGTAGAGACCTGTCCTCACAGGAGAATGGGGTTTGCTAACCAAACCTTGCCGGCACCTCAAGGGCAGAATGGACAGAGGGCACTACCAGGGCCAGTTGGGCAGAGGCACCAGGGACCAGTGATGAGGAGAGCTCTTCCCCTTCCTCCACCGCATGTTGCTCGCCCAGTGCAGAGAGGAGCCCGGACAGCAGCAGGGCGTGGCAGAGGTCAGGCCTACAACCTGACAGCAGAGGAGGCTGAGGCTTCAGAGGAGGTGATTACAGGTAACATCAGAGTTCATTCTATACCTGTTCTCGCTCTCTTCGATTCGGGTGCATCCCACTGTTATATCTCCGACCATTTTGTGGCTGTTCATTCCATACCTGTTAAGGCTTTAGACCACAAGTGGGAGATAAGTACCGGGAATGGGGTAGTTATATCTTCTAGAGTTTGTGCTGACTGTCCAGTGGAACTTTGTGGGAAGACCTTGGCCATAGATATGCTCGTACTAGACACCAAAGGGTACGACGTAATCTTAGGCATGACCTGGCTCAGTCAGTACTATGCAGTGATTGACTGTAGAGGAAGGAAGATCAATTTCAGAATCCCGCATCAGCCGGAGTTCCAGTTTAGTGGAGAGGTGAAGCCTGCTAAGAAGGAGATTCAGATGACCACTTCGGAGGTTCTGAAGGGAGTGCCAGTGTGGGATGAGTTTCCAGAAGTCTTTGCTGAGGTCTCAGGGTTTCCACCGGAGAGGATAATTGAGTTCTCCATTGATACAATTCCAGGAGCAGCTCCTATATCCAAGGCTCCGTACAGGATGGCACCGACAGAGTTGGAGATCTTGAAGAAGCAACTGCAGGAGTATTCGGACAAGGGATTGATTCGGCCAAGCACTTCACCATGGGGAGCTCCAGTGCTCTTGGCGAATAAGAAGGATGGTGGTAAGAGGCTTTGTATTGATTATAGGGAGTTGAACAAGGTCACCATCAAGAACAAGTATCCCTTGCCCCGGATTGATGACTTGTTTGATCAGCTTCATGGAGCCCGTGTATTTTCTAAGTTAGATTTGCAGTCGGGTTACCATCAGCTGAGGGTGAAGAAGGAGGATGTTCCGAAGACGGCATTCAAGACCCGTTATGGCCACTATGAATTTCTAGTTATGCCTTTCGGAGTCACCAATGCCCCTGCGGTTTTCATGGATTTGATGAATCGAGTGTTCTCCCCTTACCTAGATCAGTTTGTAGTTGTATTCATAGATGACATCCTGATCTATTCAAGGAATGAGAAGGAGCATGCAGAGCACTTGAGGATGGTGTTGCAGACTCTTCAGCAGGAGCAGCTTCATGCCAAGAGGAGCAAGTGTGAATTCTGGTTGGACAGCATAGCTTTCCTTGGACACATAGTTTCAGCAGAAGGAATTTCAGTTGATCCTAGTAAAGTCCAGGCAGTGCAGGATTGGCCTATTCCGGAGACGGTGACTGAGATTAAGAGTTTTCTTGGGCTAGCCGGATATTACAGGCGCTTTGTCCAGGATTTCTCTAGCATTGCAGCTCCGTTGACCAACTCACCCGAAAGGGGAGAGATACATATGGACAGAAGATTGTGATGCAGCATTTGAGCAGTTGAAGCAGAGGCTTATCACAGCTCCAATCTTGAGGACTCCTTCAGGAAGAGGAGGGATGGTCATTTTCTGTGATGCATCAGGTAAAGGCCTGGGGTGTGTGCTTATGCAACATGATCATGTTATAGCATATGCATCTAGGCAGTTGAAGCCTCATGAGAGGAATTACCCAACTCATGACTTGGAGTTGGCAGCTGTGATATTTGCTTTGAAGATCTGGAGACACTACCTTCTGGGAGACAAAGTGTTGATATACACAGATCACAAGAGCCTCAAGTATATTTTCTCACAGAAGGAGTTGAATATGAGGCAGAGGAGGTGGTTGGAGCTTATGGCGGACTATGATATTGACTTGCAGTATCATCCAGGCAAAGTCAATACCGTTCCTGATGCACTGAGCAGGATGCCAGAGAACAGAGTGCTAGTCCACCTCACGCAGCAGAGGGAGTTGATTCAGGAATTCATCAGATTGGATTTGATGTTAGTGCAAGGAGGTGATAAGGCCGGGCAGTTCATGGCTTTACAGATCCAGTCATCATTGATAGAGGAGATCAAGGAAGCTCAGAAGGAGGACCCCAGATTGCAGACATTCAGAGCTCAGGTGGAGGCTGGATTTAGGTCGGATATCTGCATTCACCCAGATGGTGCATTGTATTTTGGAGATAGACTTTGTGTTCCCCGAGGAGAAGTCAGACAGAAGATTTTGGAGGAATCACACAGTTCAGCTTATTCTATACACCCTGGGGGAAACAAGATGTACCAGGACCTGAAGAAGCACTTTTGGTGGAATGCTATGAAGAGGGAGATAGCCCAGTTTGTTGCCAAGTGCTTGGTTTGCCAGCAGATAAAGATCGAGCATCAGAGACCAGCTGGACTTCTTCAACCTTTGCCGATACCCGAATGGAAGTGGGAGCATATCACCATGGATTTTGTGACGGCATTACCTCGGAGTCCCAGGGGTAATAATGCTGTGTGGGTTATAGTTGATCGCCTCACCAAGTCAGCTCACTTCATACCATTCAGGGTAGGCCAGTCGACAGAGGTTCTGGCAGATAAGTATATGAAGGAGGTGGTTCGTCTGCATGGAGTTCCAGTTAGTATTGTGTCAGATAGAGACACCAGATTCAGATCTCATTTCTGGGAGAGTCTCCAAGAAAGTCTGGGAACTCGTCTGAAATTCAGTACTTCTTATCATCCTCAGACAGACGGACAATCTGAGAGGACTATCCAGATCCTTGAAGATATGTTGAGGGCTTGCATGATTGACTTTGGGGATCTTGGGAGACCATCTTCACTTGGCTGAGTTTTCATATAACAACAGCTACCAGGCAAGTATTAAGATGGCACCCTTTGAGGCATTGTATGGTAGGAAGTGCCGATCACCGATTTGTTGGGATGGAGTCGGTGAGAGGAGTCTTTTGGGACCAGAGATTCTGATGCAGACTACAGAGAAAGTCAGGGTTATCAGAAATCATCTCAGGGCTGCTCAGAGTAGGCAGAAGAGTTGGGCAGACACTCGGAGAAGGCCATTGGAGTTCCAGGTTGGAGATCATGTATTCTTGAGGATATCACCTACCAGGGGGTGATCCGGTTCGGTGCTCGTGGGAAACTAAGTCCAAGGTATATTGGCCCATTCGAGATCCTGGATCGTGTGGGAGATGTGTCCTATAGATTGGCATTACCGCCATCTTTGGACGGGGTGCATAATGTCTTCCACGTGTCTCAGTTGAGGAAGTATGTCAGGGATGACAGCCATATTCTGGATCATTCCGAGCTGGAGCTACAACCGGATTTATCATACCAAGAACAGCCGTTGGCCATTCTGGATAGGAGTGTCAAGACACTGAAGAACAGAGCTATTCCATTGGTATTGGTGTCATGGAACAGGCATGCGCCAGGAGAGGCCACTTGGGAGCGTGAGGACGTTATCCGGGAGCGTTATCCTCAACTTTTCACATCTTGATTGGGTAAGACTCTTTCTTCTACTCTTCTTTACCGTTATCTTTCCTTGTATCCATATCTATCTGTTGCTTTTCCTGTTATCTTTCACCTTATGAAATTTCGAGGACGAAATTTTTGTAAGGTGGGTAGATTGTAATACCCCTCTCCCGGAATACGTACTTAGTTACGTATTCAGTCTTTCGATCGTATTTTCTGATTTACCATCCGTATTTGACCAATTTCAATTCCAAATATCATTTTCCAATATTTTAGATTTTATGTGATTTTCTGGAATTTTCTGGAATTAAAATGAATTTCCCCGAAAGCGGTGTCGGCCAGTACCGCTGGCCGATTTCCGAATTTTTATCTTCCAAACTGTTAGGAATTTTTAGAAAGTCCTTTAGACTTTATTGCTTAGAATCATATTTCTTACTTATACACTTTTTCTGAGAATTTTATGAATTTATGAAAATTCTTTCGGAGTCGGTAAATAACTGATTCCGGGATTTTAATTAAAAATCTATACAGTATTTCTTCAAACGAATTTCACCATGAGTCTTCAAATATTTTTCTTGATTTTTGGTAAAATTTTCAGACCAATCCGAGATACTTGAATTTCGGACATTTTTTCAATTATTGCAAAATTCCAATTCCACTTCATTTCCACCTCATTTCCCACTCACCACTTCGCCTAACCCCACTCACTCTCTCCCTCTCCCACAGCCGGCCAAGTGGCCAAGGAGAGGACACTCACCTCACCCCTCCTTTTGCAAGAAAACCCCTCACTTCTATCCAATTTCCAACCCCTTTACAAAAATCCCAAACTATAAATTCCTATTCATTTGCAAATCACTCTTTTTCTCTCTTTCACTACAACAAGAGAAGAGAAGCTCCATAATCTCCTTCTTCCTCAAGCAAAAAACCCTAGCTCCAAGAACCCAATCTCTTCACCTCCACCTCAAGATCTCAAGGACTTCCTCAAGGGTTTCATCTAGGGCTTCCTCAAGGACCTCAACTTCAACCATCATCCTCATCCTTGGATCAAGTCCCAATTAAACCTATCCAAGTGAGTATTCCACTCACCAAGACTTGTAATAGCCCTAGAGTACTTGTATCTACCCCTATTGCACACCAGGTAACCTAAAACCACGAATTTAGTCATCAAACACACTTCCAGAAATTCTGATCTGCTCACTGTTCTTCACAGTATTAGTCGACTCATCATAGGAACTAGTCGACTAGAACACTTAGCTGAAACTTAGTTTTTCCGGAAAACACAGTATTAGTCGACTTGCCCCAAATATTAGTCGACTAACAAACTCTCTGGAAACCCATATTAGTCGACTCCTGAATTCACCTAGTCGACTAATCCATCTTGGACCAGAAAACCCAACTTTCTGTATCAGCAGACTTAGTCGACTTAAGTGTCCATTAGTCGACTAGAACTCCCTATTAGTCGACTAACCTTCCTACCCTAGTCGACTAACTTTCCCTGAAACAGAATTCTAACTCTCTGTATCCCAGTATTAGTCGACTAACCCTTACCCCTAGTCGACTAATCCTGACTGTGTGTCATAGTTAATTTCTGTTCTGAATTTGGTTTTTATACTTGTTACATATGTATTATACCTTGCTTATTCATGCTTCAATACGGGCACAACATGACTTATTACTGAATGGATGTATCTCTTGTTACCTCATGACTTATTATTGCATATACTCGTTTCATGACATGTTAAACAGTAATATCACCACTTATCATGCCATCTCTTAAAACTAAGCATGATACACTTGACTTTTACATAAAAAGCACCAACTTACATATGGGTCGGGGGAAATATGCGGATATCGATACGTGTTCGTGTTTACAGTGGCTTTTAGGTATATTGTACAATTACTGTTCCGGTCTTACCTGTGGTACTCCAGGGGACCGAGGGGAGTGCTTTCTCCCTTTCTTGTTTACTGTCATGACAAGGGCATACATAAGTCCCTCCTGTTTAGCCTTGCGGCAGGTTCCGTCTTCAAGCAACGGAACAATCCTGGGCCGTGGTCCCGGTATGCACGGGACCCACTGTAAACATAGTTCGTCGATACAACCGCTGTTTCCAATAACAACCTTGTTTCACTAGGATATGGATCTATGTGCTCTGGGACGCTGGGTCACATAGCTAGATATCACAGTAAGACAAGTAATAATAATAAGACGTTAATTGTAGATTTGTTGCATATGATCTTACCTTATTGAGTTTACATCGCTTGTTATTCGTTGCTATTTATTGTAACTTCATTACCTTTATTCATGATCCTTATGTCACTTGACTATCTTTTATTTGTTATTATATGTCTTGACCCTTTGGATTTGCATATTCAGATTCCGAGGCCTGGGTCGGAGTGGAGCCATCCACCGAAGATCAGGCTTTCTTTAGTGAGCAGGCAGATTAGCTCCGGTCCTCATGCCAGACTCTTCCTTTTGGTTCACGGGATCTCCATCCATTTCGTGAGCATTTTTGTATTTTTGGTTATATAGGATTCATTTTGGACTTGGGTTGTGATAAAGGACACTTGTAAAGTGATTTTGCTTGTCATAACTTGTATAACTTTGTATTTATCTTTTGTAAGTTGGCATATGAATATACCACGCTGTGTGTTGTACTCTGATACTTGTTGTACTTAATGCTTAGCGTATATACGTGGGGGCACCATCTGACCTACGTATATGCGTTGCAGTGACGTTCCCGTATCATTGGGATCGGGGCGTTACAATACCAAAAACAACTAAAACACAAGAATTTGTTTAAAACACAAAAACTCATAAAAACAAAACAAAACAACAAAACATATAAATTCATATGGAACCAAGACCAAATGACTTATTTTTATCCATGTAAACTTATTCTCCCCCTTTTTGTCATACATCAAAAAGGGTTATGAAAAACATGTTTATTCAATAATACAAACATTAAGTTCTCCACAAATAAACGAAAATCTAGCAAAATCAAGAGGTTTAGTGAAAATATCGGCTAGTTGTAATCCGTGGAAACATAATCAATATCTATATCACCTTTCTCAAAATGATCTCTAAGAATGTGATATCTAATCTCAATGTGCTTGGTCTTACTATGTTGATTTGCATTTTGGTCATGTGAATAGTACTAGTATTATCACAAAATATTTTTATATGATCAAAGTGCAAATCAAAATCAAGGAGAGTATGTTTCATCCAAAGCACTTGTGCACAACAAGCCCCCGCGGCAACATACTCCGCCTCGGCGGTTGAGAGAGCTACGGAATTTTGCTTCCTAGAGGACCATGAAACAAGACAATTACCAAGAAATTGACATGTCCCACTAGTACTCTTTCTATCTACTCTACAACCCGCATAATCGGCATCCGAATAACTAGTCATTGAAAAATCTATAGTTTTTGGATACCAAAGACCCATTCCAATTGTGCCCTTAATATAACGAATAATGCGTTTTACCGCAATAAGATGAGACTCTTTAGGACACGATTGAAATCTAGCACAAAGACACACACTAAACATGATATCCGGCCTACTTGCCGTCAAATATAAAAGACTTCCTATCATGCTTCTATATAATTTAATATCAACATTTTTACCTTGTTCGTCCTTATCAAGCTTGGTTGTAGTTGCCATTGGAGTGTTGCAAGCCTTTGATCCTTCAAGCCCAAACTTCTTTACTAGCTCCTTTGCGTACTTGGCTTGGTTAATGAAGGTTCCGTCTTGCAATTGCTTGATTTGGAGTCCAAGGAAGAAATTAAGCTCACCCATGGAAGACATTTCAAACTCTAGTTGCATTACCTTTTCAAAATCCTTGCACAAAAGCTCATTAGTAGATACAAAAATTATATCATCAACATAATTTGCACAATTAAAATATTATTTTTAACATGCTTAGTAAAGAGAGTTGTGTCTACTTTGCCTTTAATAAAATCATTTGAAATGAGAAAACTAGAAAGCCTTTCATACCAAGCTCTTGGAGCTTGTTTCAATCCATACAAAGCTTTATCAAGTTTAAAAACAAAATCGGGATGAACATGATCAATAAAACCCGGAGGTTGAGCAACATAAACTTCTTCATTAATAAAACCATTTAAAAATGCACTTTTTACATCCATTTGAAAAAGTTTAAAATTTTTAAACATGCAAAAGCTAGTGTCATCCGTATGGCTTCAAGCCGTGCTACGGGTGCAAAGGTCTCCTCAAAGTCAATCCCTCAACTTGAGTGTAACCTTGGGCCACTAACCTAGCTTTATTCCTAATGACATTTCCGGACTCATCCATCTTGTTTCTAAAGATCCACTTAGTACCAATTATTGGTCTATCGTGGGGCTTAGGAACAAGGTGCCAAACTTGGTTGCGCTCAAATTGATTGAGTTCCTCTTGCATGGCAAGCAACCAATATGGGTCCGTCTCGGCTTCGAGAATGCCTTTGGGTTCAAAATGAGAAATAAAAGCAAAGTTACCACATATGTCATGGAGTTTGGAGCGCGTTGTGACTCCTTTAGATGCATCACCCAGATGAGCTCCTTAGGATGATTTGTAGCGTATCTCCAAGCTTTAGGAAGCGGTTGAGGGCTTTCCTCCTTATCCTCTTGAACTTCACCAATAGGATCTAGCTTTTCTTCTTGAGCGGGTGAGTCCTTCAAGGATAGTCTCTCCATGTCTTCACCTAGTGGTTCAATCTCTACAACATTCTCAACAACCACATTAGATTCTTCAATTTAACATGCATGGATTCTTCAATGGTTAGTGTAGATCTATTGAAAACTCTATATGCTTTGCTAGTAGAGGAATATCCAACAAAGATAGCCTCATAAGCCTTAGCATCAAATTTACCCAAATTATCCTTAGTATTTAAAACAAAACACTTGCATCCAAAAACTTTAAAATATGCAATATTTGGTTTTCTAGAATGATACATTTCAAATGATGTTTTTGAAGAATTTTTGCATAAATAAATACGATTCGATATATAGCATGCGGTGTTTACGGCCTCGGCCCATAAATATTGAGGGAGGTCATATTCACTTATCATTGTCCTAGCCATCTCTTGAAGTGTTCTATTTTTCCTTTCTACAACTCCATTTTGTTGTGGAGTTCTAGGACAAGACGTTTCATGCTTAATTCCCTTTTCATCACAATAAGTCATGAAGAGTTGGTTAATAAACTCACCACCTCTATCACTTCTTATTCTCAAAATCGAAAACCCTTTTCTTTTTCAACTCTTTTTCGAAAAATCTTAAAATGAGAAAAAGTTTGATCTTTATTTTGCAAAAAGAAAACCCAAGTAAAACGGGAGAAATCATCAACCAAAACAAATGCAAATCTACTTCCATTTAAACTTTTAGTTTTAGTTGGTCCAAAAAGATCCATATGAATTAATTCTAAAGGCCTAGTTGACATGATATCCTTGATTGGTTTAAAGGAAGACTTGGTTTGTTTCCCAAGTTGGCACGCACTACAAATGCGGTCTTTCTCAAAATCCAAGCAAGGTATACCCTTCACCAATTCCTTTGAATTAATCCTAGAGATATGGTCAAAAGATGCATGTCCTAATCTTCTATGCCAAAGCCAAGAATTTTCATCAAAAGCATTTAAGCATTTAGTAGAACAATCTAAATTAAGCATGTTAATAATATAAACATTATTATCACGAAAATCGGTAAGAATACAAACATCGGATTTAACATCAAAAATCTTGCATGAGGAATCATCAAAAATAACTTTAAGTCCACGATCACAAAGTTGGCTAATGCTAAGCAAATTATGTTTTAAACCATCTACTAAAACAACATTCTCTATAATAGGAGATGAACCAATTTGAATATTACCGATACCGATGATGGTGCCTTTGGAATCATCCCCGAAGGTGACGGAGCCACCTTCCATGTACCTTGATAGGGTTGTGAAGTTGTTGATATCCCACGTCATGTGTCTCGAACAACCACTATCAAGGTACCACCGCTCCCTACGTCTTGGAGCCTTGGTGTGTACCTACATCAAACATTTTAGGACTTGATTTTGGTACCCACATTTTCTTGGGTCCATGAGGGTTAGAGCCATTAACCCAAACAAGATTATTTGAACTATGCAATTTATCATAACAAAATTTAGCTAAATGTCCATTTTTGCCACAATAAGTACATCTATACACTCTACCATATCTAAAAGCATAGTGAGTGTGTGATTTGTGAGCATGGGCATTGTGAGCATGAAAAGATTTAGCATGAGAAGTATTATTTGAAGTGTGAGCATGTGGAATTTTAGCATGAGAATCTTTAACATGAGAAGTGAGCTTTTTGGAAAACTTTTCTTCAAGCTTCTTGGTGTTAAAAGCACAATCTTTCAAAATCTTTTCAAAATCAACCATTTTGGTTTTTAAGAAAGAAATTTCTTTATTATCAACAATAGGGGTTTTACCCTTACAAGAAATCTTATAAGCGTCAAATTCATTTTGAATAAAAACTAGATTTGAAGAAAGATCATCTTTTTCCTTTGAAATCAAAGCAAGTTGATTTTTAAGAAAAACAACTTCTTTTTGTAATTTCAAGCATTCCATTTTCTTGTTATCATAAGTTTCGGAAAGCTCTACAAAAGCATGAACTAGAACTTCCTTACTCAAATCATCATCTTCATCATCAAGGGATTGAGGGGTTACCTTGGGTGTGTTTGCCATGAAACACATGTTAGCTTGATCCACCTCCTCTTCGGACTCGCTTTCCGAATCCCATGATGCTTTGTAGGCTTTCTTTTCCTCCGGCTTCTTTGGCTTGAAGGAGGAAGTCATTTTCTTCTTGAACTCCGGACAATCCGCCATGATATGTCCGGGTTTGCGGCAATTGTAGCATATGATCTTCCGCTCCTCTTTGCCATCGAATCTTCTCCGGAAGTTGAACTTGTTCTTTCGGTACAACCTCTTGACATTCCGCACAAGTAGGGTTAGCTCCTCATCTTCTTCTTCGTCTTCATCATCGTCATCATTGGTGGATGAAGTCTTAAAGGCAATGGATTTCTTCTTTGAAGTAGTTGCCTCATCTCTTGCTTTCTTCTCCATCTCATGGGTCTTTAGGTTCCCAATGAGACTAATGATGTCCATCTCGTCCTTGTCGTTCAACTCCTTTAAGGTGGTGGCCTTGATCTCCCAAGATGGTGGAAGAGCCCGTATCACTTTGCGCACCTTTTGATCATTGGAGATGACGTCACCTAATGAAGAAAGACCATTTGTAATTTTAGTGAAACGAGTAATCATACAATCAATGGATTCTTCATCAAGCATTTTGAATGATTCATATTAAGACCTCAAGAGATCTATCTTAGCTCTCTTGACTTGTGAAGTCCCTTCATGTGTGACCAATAAGTGTTGCCAAATCTCATAGGCGGATTGGCAATGAATTACCCGTGTAAGGTCATCCTCATTCAAGGCGGTTAAGGGAGTTTTGGGCTTTTGAGTTAGCTTCATATTCTCTAAAGTTGAAGTCGGTCCAAGTGCTCTCATCTTCATTGGGTGCTACATAGGGTTTGGTCAAAGACTTAGCCACTAAACTACCTAGTGATTGCAAAAAGATAGTCATCCTAACCTCCAAATAGGGAAGTTGAGTCCATAAAATTTAGGTGGGGTTTTAATGTTGTCGGCCATGTTTACTAGTGTATGAATGTATGAATGGAAATGTTAATTAGCAATATTTTAAGGATCTCTCTATGGATGTTAAGCCAAACCTAGAGTCCAAGCTCTGATACCAATTGAAAAGTCACCTAGAGGGGGGGTGAATAGGTGACAATGCTAATCAAGGGCAAATTAAAAATTTTAAAGCTACAACAATCATAAGATGAATGCAAGCAAGTAAGTATGACAATGAATATGATGAGCAAGTAATAAGTGCAAGCAAAATAGGGTAAGAATTGCAAGAATGTAAACCAATCGCAAACACAAGGATATGTTATCGAGGTTCGAGCACCCAGCTCTACTCCCCGCCTTCCCCAGAAGGATTCTAGCTACTTCCACTATCACAAAGAACAATTACAATGGAGTACCCAACTCCTACAATCTCAAGAACAAGTGATTTCCTTGGTAGTCAAAAGACCACAAACTCTCTCTTTCAAAAATCTCTTCCCTTACAAAAGGTCCTTAGAGAATAATGAGTAGAATTGAAGCTCTTTTTGTGTAAGGAAAAGAAATTGAAATCAGAGAAAAACTTTTGAAAACCCTTCAGAAAATGAGAGAATTTAGCACAAAAACCAAGAACTTTGAAAGCCTTAAACTTTTGAATTTTTGCAAAGATTGTTGTTGTGACCAATCTCTCCCCAAACACCCCTATTTATAGGAGAGGGCTAGGGTTTAGGGATAAAACATATTTACTGATGTTTAGGAGGTAATTAGATCAAAATATATCCTTAAACGGATTTTTAAATACAATAGACAAAAATAAACAGCACTTAAAAATCTGCCCGTTACTGTTCAACGGTCGGATCGGTCGACCGGGCCGGTCGACCGGTAGTATAAAAATTTGACCGTTACAGGCTATCGGTCGACCGACCCGGTCGACTGATACAAACTGTGACAAAAATAAATATTCCGGTCGACCGCCCTGGTCGACCGACAGACGTGCACACGGATACGTGCAGCTGCTAGGACTTCGATCGACTGGTCCGGTCGACCGGACCAGACTGACATAGGCTCGGTCGACCGACCCGGTCGACCGGATCAGGTCAAAAAGCCAAATTTAAAAAGAAATAAAAGAGGATCTTGATTTTATCAAAAATACTTTTGAACAGGGATTAGTATAAAACACAAACATATATCTGTAGGCAAAATCTTGTATGCAAAATATTTTTGTATAATTTATAAGAAATTATTTTGGAATGAGCATGTGCGCAAAAACGTGTGTGATAGAGCTTCAAACCTATCCACTATTCTTTAACATACTATAAACTGAAAAACAAATTACATGAAGACTTCTTGAGCTATCTTCAAGTCTTTGAGCCATCCAATGCCTTGCTAGTGCCTTCTCTTCTATGATCCTTCCTTGATGTGCAATTTGCCTTTCTTGCTTTGTGGAACTTAGAAGTTCTTCCAATAGCTAAGCGAATGGTCTCTAAACATGGTACAAACCTGAAACTTATCTTAACAAACTTGTTAGTACCAAATAGCTCATATTTGGTTTGTCATCATCAAAACACAAAACAATTGGAGAGTGTAACCTCTTGGGCCAACAAATCTATGAAAGGTACTCTCCTCTTTACCTCTCTATATTTTCTTCTCTCTAAGTCCTTTTATATGTGCAGCTAACTTTTCTCTCATGGCAAGTAACTACTAACCACTAACTAGTTTAACTTCTTATTTGATAATCCACATGAATCTAATAGTCTCTACTTGGCCTTGCTCTTGCAAGAGCCATTGATGGCTCATGATGATGGATCAAACACTCTAACTTCCTAACTCTCTAACGAGCTAACATTACTTTATTTCATGCTTGCTCTTATAGGGTTTTGATGATTTAAGTGTAGCTTGCACTTGTTTTGTTGAGTTGGGATGTGATGAGTTACATATGGGTCATGCTTTGTAAAGCTCTTGAACCAAGGACTAGTGATGGTCAATGATACATGTGAGGCAACTATCACTAAGAGGTTAGCGTGTTGGTGGAGTCATTTGTAGTTAGTAGCCATAGGTTTTCTTTCTTTTTCACTTGTTTTAATAAATATTTCAAAAAAAATCACAAATACATTCTTTTCTATGTTTCCCACTTCTTCATATTTCACCGTACTTCTCTTTTCATTCTTTCTTTTCTTTCCTTTTCATTCTATAAAACTTTGAAGAACATTTTAACAAACACGTGAATCAACCGATAAAGCTTCTATCGCCTTCCTTCCTTGTAGATTCGACTCATTTTAGCCTCTATGCTATAACGAAAGTATCAAGGAAGCCAAAGTATACACACTTTAAATATCGATTTCAAAACATATACTTTTTGTGCGTGGTTTTCCCCCGATCAAATTTTGGCGCCGTTGCCGGGGATGGGAACGGTTTGATTTCACGTTTTTGTTAACTTTTCTTCTTTGTTTTTGGTATGCAGGTTAAATTTTTAGTGTTGCAGAAGTCCACACTTTCTCTTGTGTGGTTGGGTAAATTCTTATACATTCATATACTCTGCTGCTATTTTTTTATATTACCTGTACACGGTAAATAATTTTAAGAATTAAAATACGAAAATTGGATGCTTTAAAACAGTTTAGACATTTGCATCTGGGCACGTGTGAATTCTCATTCCAATATGCTATATTTTATTCTTGTGTTGTTGTGATATTAATAGGAGGTGTACATATGACATTGCACATAGCATAGGACAATCACTTCAGTTATTTACTCGCCTTTTGTATTCATTTTTATCTATATTGCACACTTGTACAAATTAAACTTAAGGGCAAAACCCAAGACAACATAAGGCGGGAAAGTCATTACCCTACCTTAGCCCAAAAATCACCTCCCCACTCACACAACCCAAGCCTAAATAAAAATTGCTAGACGTTGGCCCTTAGGGACATCTCAGACTCATTTAAGAGATTGACCTAAGGAAAAAGTTGTTAGAAGTTGACTCTTGTCAAATCGGTGTCTAAGGTTGGGGATTGAGAGGCGAAATCTCGAAGGACAGTGGTTTGGCATAATTAGGCCCGTTGCTCCGGCACGGATACCTCCCACTAATCTAGCCCCTACCTGGCCGATTAACTTGTGGTCAGCTTTCGACAATATACCCCCCATGGACAATCTAACCAGTTATGAGTCGTCTCGGTCTAAGTCAACCTAACATAGGCTTATTTTCTTTTTCTTTATTTGTTTGTTTGTTTGTTTATTTGTTTTCTTCTTTTTTGTAAATTGTGATATAGATTTTAACAACAATAATTCTTTCGATCATAATATGAATCCATATTTCACCCCGACCTCATTTGACTCGGATAATTCCGACCGGGCTATGTACAACATGAACCAACCATTTATGCCGGGTTGGGATTATCTGAATAAATATGACCCATACCCTCAATCTTATGACCATAATTTTTAAAATAATTTCAACTCTTCACAGAGTTCATGGGGATTTACCTCCCCTGCGTCAAATTCTCAACCGCCTTGTCCACAATTTTCACAAAGTTCATTGCCCGATTTGGTTCATATACTCCTTTTCCTGTTCCACCAACCGAAGAAAAATTTGATTTGGAAAGGAGTATGGAAGAGTCCCTACAACAAATTCAAAATTTGCTCAATTCACAATCCTTCCCACATCAAACTCCATATACCCCTTTTCTAGAGCAACCAATTGAAGAAGAATTAGAGCTAGAAAAGCGTTTGGAAGTCTTTTGTGAAAGAATGCAAAACATGTTGGACTCATCATCTCAACCAATTTTTCAAGAGTCCTACTCATCTTTTCCAGTCTCACCAATTCAAAATGAACAACCATCAATACTGGACTTGAGTATGGAACCCTTGCGTGAGTCCGATCAATATCTGACAGACTTACAATTTTACTACAATTTTCAAAATCAACTTCCATACTCACCTTTTCAAAAAGAACTAATTGCAAAGAGTATGGAAGACATGATTCCAAATCCAAATTCTATTACACGGCTTATCAGTAGGTTAGACTCACTTATGAGCGAATTGATCAATGAGAGCGAGGAAAGTCTTTCTTGTCAACCTTTGACCAATCCTTATATCCCTAACTCTACTGATTGGACCAATGAATCATGTCATTTTGGGAATCCAGATTCAATTTCAGAACATACATTTGAACTTGACCACACTCCAAGTTATGAAAGTCGCCTGGATATTCTGGCATGTTATCCCTTTCCTAAAATTGAAATCGAACCTGAATGTGATCCTGAACCTCATACTAGTAATTTCATTTCACTATTTGATTCAATAATGACTCCGTTATCTTTACCAGATTTTTTCTCTAATCCGGAATCAACATTGAATCCTGTACCAATACACCGTGAAATAGAATCACCAATCTCTTATGATCACACTTCATTCATAGGGAAAGTGTGTGAATATCAATTCTGTTGTGAATTTCTTTTGTTTGGACCCTGTTTTTAAACCAATTTCGACTCTCATTATTGACTCTCGACTTGATCTCAGTCAAATTCCCGAGTCGATGTCAGTTTTTGTTCCTGATCCATTTGAGTTCAAATCCCTCATCTTCTAAAATCACACTTCATTGTTGGACAAGGATGTTGAAGAAAATGACTCAGTAATTATTTTTGAAAATTAAAAATTAGATGAGGATAATTTTTTAAATAAGATCATTCATTCAATCAACATTTTATTGGGTCATATTAGAGAGGTCATTGGTGGGTTTCTTCAAGATCTACAATATCTTGATTGGGTAGCAACGCTTGGCCCAATCAGACCACCACCGGAACCACCACCATGAGGTAATTTTCCTTCCCTCTCCATTTGTTTCATGTATATACACATTCACGATGCATCGAGGACAATGCATGAGATAAGTGTGGGGAAGGGTTTACTAACATAGGTTGTTTTAGATTTTCTTTCTTTTACACTTCTTTTTAAGAACTTGTTTAAAATTTTCTTTTGTATAAAAACTCTTTTCGTTTCTTTTTATAAAACTTTTTGAAACAAGATAAATAGTTTTGATTTATTTTTAAGAAAATTAAGAGTATCTTAGGAATTAGGAAGACCTAAAATTATGAAATTTTAAACGAAATCAAAATAATAGATCTTTTTTAAATTTTAGGATAAGAAAGTAAGATTGGAAACATAATTTGATCTTAAATTTTTTGCCTTAGATTTATGCACTTCACACTTACACAATTTTTAGGATTGAAACAAAGACTGATAATGCCATAAAAAAATTAAAAATTAAGAAATAATATAATGATAAAAACCACTTATTGAAGTTGGGTAATTATGCCTCAGGAAGCATGATTATTCATACCTAAAATGGTGGACAAAAATAAAATAATCCCCTTTAGTTTTGAGGCCTTGTTTACTCGAGTCCTTAAGTCTGAGGGATGTTTTCTCATCTGGTGCCCTAAGATCATTTGGTTTGGGAGTCACCGGCTAAAGACTCACAATTCGGGTAAATAAGAAGCCTAAGAAAACTAAGGGAAGAAAAATAAAGAAAAAAATAATAAATATACAGAAATTAATGGCATGAAAGTTAGAGTCGATATCCTAAAAATCTTCACAAAGTGCATATTTTTCTAAGAGTTTTATGAAAGATCAAAGAATCAATTCAATTTTAAATTCTTACATTTAATTTATAATAAGATTTTGCATTTCGACTTAGTTTAAGGAAGATTAATTTCTGGTTAACGTATGACCTTGGATCACTTATATTTTCACAAAAATACTTCAACACTTTTCTCTATTTCAAAATGCGTTTTCAAAATACTAATATTTGATTTCTTTCTTTATGGGTTTTGTGTTGTAATCCGTTAAAAACTCTCAGGAGACAAAACTCCTCCTCTATGGGAAACTTAGAGGTTTAACGGCTTGTTACACATGCTCAGTGCAATCGCGTCACCTGCGAAAGTGGTGTAATAATTTACTTAGTTTTTTGTTTTGCTCCGGACGAGCAAAAGATATGTGTAGGGGTGTGATTAGTCTCTAAAACTGCATATTTCATACCACATCTTTACATTTATTTAATATTAAATTCTGCTAATAATACCTCTCTTGCATGTTTCTAGGTCCATGGTATGTAATAAAGAAGAAGACCCTAAATCACCATTTAATGGGTGATTAAAAGCCTATATCATAGCCATTGACCTAGAAGAGCTGATTCGTCAAAACTAGGGGCCCAACACCAGAAACCGGGAGCAGAACCTGACAAGGGACAGATGGGACAATGCGCAGCTCAAAACGCCGCGCGCGCTTCCCTAGATAGGCCGCATTTTCGCGGCCTAGAAGGGCTGGCCGCGGCCGTACGATCGCGGCTAGGCCCTGGCTTCGGGCCAGGGGTTGTCCCCTTAGCCCCCCTTCCCTGGTGCCTATAAATACCCCTTGGGATTCCAAAGCAAAGATATGCAGAGTTTTAGGGTAGTTTCATCTCCATTTTGTAATTTAGGGTAGTTTAGGTTAGTGTTCTTCTTCTTCCTCCCTTGTATTTTTCATTTTGTAGATCTTGTAATAGGGAGAGACAGTGGTACATACTTGGAATGCAAGAGTGCTTGTAATAGAAGGTGACAATCTATGAAAGGTGCTCTTTTTACCTCTCTATGTTTTCTTCTCTCTAACTCCTTTTACATGTGTAGATAACTTTTCTCTCATGGTAACGAACTACTAACCACTAACTAGTTTAACTTCTTATTTGATAATCCACATGAATCTAATAGCCTCTACTTGGCCTTGTTCTTGCAAGAGCCATTGATGGCTCATGATGATGGATCAAGCACTCTAACTTCCAACTCTCTAACAAGCTAACATTACTTTATTTCATGCTTGCTCTTATGGGGTTTTGATGATTTAAGTGTAGCTTGCACCTGTTTTGTTGAGTTGGGATGTGATAAGTTACATATGGGCCATACTTTGTAAAGCTCTTGAAGCAAGGACTAGTGATGGTCAATGATACATGTGAGGCAACTATCACTAAGAGGTTAGCATGTTGGTGGAGTCATTAGTAGTTAGTAGCTATGGGTTTTCTTTCTTTTTCACTTGTTTGAAAAAATATTCCAGAAAAAACTACAAATACATTCTTTTTTATGTTTCCCACTTCTTCGTATTTCACCGTACTTCTCTTTTCATTCTTTCTTTTCTTTCCTTTTCATTCTTTAAAACTTTGAAGAACTTTTTAACAAACACGTGAATCAACCGGTAAAACATCTATCGCCTCCCATCCTTGTGGATTCGACTCGTTTTAGCCTCTATGCTATAACAGAAGTATCGAGGGAGCCAAAGCACACACACTTTAAATATCAATTTCAAAATATACACTTTTTGTGCGCGATTTTTTCCCGATCACCGCCCGGTTGACCGGCCAACGGTCATAATTCTGACCGTTGAGCCACCAATCGATCGCTCAGTTGACCGCCCCTGGCTAACTCGTATTCTGGTCGACCGCCTGGTCGACTGAGCCTAAAGGCACTCAGCCTGTCAGTCGACCACCCGGTCAACCGCCCTTATAGGCAGGCCTTGTGCACATCCTTATGCACATCGGTCGATCGAGCTCTGGTTTGGTCGACCGGCCGGTCGATCGCCAGCAGGCTTAGGCAGGGTTTGAAACAGTCTTTTTAACACCAGTAAAATCCCATAAAATCTCATAAATTTCACAAAAATCAATTCTTATAAATATTTGAAGAACAAATATGTGTGACAAAAAATCAGCACATATTACAAACTATTTTTATAATATAGAAATTTTGCTTTAAACAAAAACCCGTATTTTTCAAAATCAATCTTCCGAAAAACAATTTTTTCAAGACTTCTTCAAATATAAAAACAAGATATTTTAAACACTTTTGAAGCATAGAGTGTATGGATAGAATCCAATACACATATAAAAAAATATGTCTATATTTTTAACATTAAATTCAAAATAAGTTTTGTTAATTACAAAACTCCAAACACAAGAAATAGAATCATCAAAATAAGTTTTCTAAATATATGAAGCATAGATGTATATAGATGAAATCCAGTATACATTAAACCATGTAAACTTGTTTTGAGTCTATCTATTCATGAAAACCATGTATATGTATATTTGAAATCCAAAACCGGTTAAACCGAAAACCAAACGTATTGAACTTGTGTGTGTGTGCGTGTGTGAACTTGAGCATATCAATACTAGTCTATCTTACACAAGATCTAAACATAAACTTAAACTAAATAAACCAAAGTCTTCTTGTAGAACTCCTTCTCCAAGCGACTCGATCCAAACATGATCCAAGGAGCTTGCTCCATCCGAGTGCTAGATGCGATCTTGACGCGCGAGCTCTTGAATTTGCATGTGTTAGCTCCAAAACTCCTTTTGTTGAAGCTAAGCATCTACTAAGATCTTGATAGTAAATCTGAACTTTATAAACACAAGATCATTAGTACTATAACTACATGAGTTAATCATCATCAAAACTAGAGTGATGGGCCTTTGGGCTAATAATAGAATAGTGAAGCCCGGAGGCTGAGCAAGACAGAATTAAAGTCAACGAGCAGACAAGCGAACAATCAAGGTAGCTAAGTGAGCGGAGCTAGCACATAGCAATAAAGGTTATCACGCTCGGAGTGGTTACTGCTCATGGCGAAGCTAACGCACGCGTGTGGTGGTGGGTAAACAGCTCTGCATCACCCGTGATGAAGCCGCACCCGCGGCATAACTACACCCGGACGGAGTTAGCGGTAAAGTGTTGAGCGCTAGGCTCGCCTACTAGGCGGGGCCGAAAGACCTGACGGTCTGAGCGCCCAAAGGGCTGTGAGGAGATCATAAAGTCTAAGCGCACTCCCAGTAGCTACCTCGAAACCCAGAGGGTGTAAGGAATAAATCTATTGGGTACCCAGCCTGGGAAGTGGTCTATACCTCCAACCTGAACCAATGTTAGTACCACACGAGCACACATATAAGCATGATAATAAGTAAATTATCTATGGAGTGGTGAAGCCTAGAGGCTAATAGAGCCAGAAGGCCGAGTAGATAGCCCGAAGGCTAAACGACTACGAACGGTTGGCCACGCATGGAAATTATGCAATAATAGAACACATCACAGGCAGGGTATATATGTACATGAATTAAAACATACTACTACAGGCATTCGTCATAGATCTAATACATGTGCAGTCCAAGACACTCAAACACATACATATACAGATATACATTTACAGAACTACAAATACAGTGGGGAAATATAACTACACAAATTCTCCAAAAATACAAATCAACCCGTCGAAACGGGAAAACACAATAAATGAGGCAAGAACACTCGCCTAAATATCCTCGAAAAATGCCATAAAATCCTAAGACTTCAAATACATGTGTATGGGCTCCACCCACCATCACCAGGAGAGAGAGGGAGAGAGAGAGTAATTTAAAGAGAGAATTTGAGAGAGAAAGAGCTAGAAGAGAAAGAGAGAATTGCAGGGGGAGAGAGAGAGACTGAAAGAGAGAAAGGAAGAAGACGAGGGGATGGCTGGCCTTCGTCGGCCAGTAGTGGCCGACAACAGCACCGACCGCTGATAATCACAATAGAGAGTGAGAAAGAGAGGGAGGAAAGAGAGATGAGAGAGAGGAGAGAGAGAAAGAGAGAAGGAAGAGAAAGAAGAGAAAGACAGAAATCAAGAGGCAGAGAGATCCAAGAGGGGAGAGAGAGCTAGCTGGCAGCAGTGACCGGGCACGGTGGCAGCAGCGGTGACCGGCCACGGTGGCAGCAGCAGTGGCTGGGCCATCGTAGCCAAGATCCAGAGGAGAGAAGGAAGGAAAAAAGAAAGAAAGAAAAGAAAAAGAAAGAGAGAGAGAGAAGATGAAAAAGGAAGGAGAAGGAGAAGAGAGGTGGCGATGCTAGGGTGGTCACCGGCATCAGGCAGCACAGATCAGGTGTCGGCGGCGGATCTGATGGCTACGGCGGCGATCGAATTTGGGAGAGGAGGATAAAGATGAGAAAGAGAGAAGGGAAGAGAAATGGAAAGAAAGGAAAGAGAGAGGGAGATCAGACGCAGGGGTCCGCGCGCCATGCTGGTTGGCGCTACGGCGCGACCGGGAGTGATGGTGGCAGTGGCAGTGGCACTGTCCAAGAAGAGAGAGGGGATAGGGAGAGAAGAAAGGGTGGAAAGAGAAAAAAGAGGGAGAAAATGAAAGAGAAGAAAAGTGAGTGATGAGAGAGGCAGTGATGGGGGGGCGGCCCACGTGGGTGCCAGGGTGATGGGGAGAAAACCAAGGAAAAGAAAAGAATAGCAAAGAAAATAAAGGAAGAAAGAGAAGATTTCAAAAATAATAATATTATTTAATATTCAAAAAATATCGATTAATCAAAAAAATTCCCCAAAAAGAGAGAAGAAAGGGAGGAGAGAGAAAAGAGAGAAAAATGAAAAAGAGAGAGCGTATAATGTGAGGGGAAGTGATGGGGGGCGGCCAACGTGGGTGCCAGCGTGATGGGGGAAACCAAGGAAAAGAAAAGAATAGAAAAGAAAAGAAAGGAAGAAAGAGAAGATTCCAAAAATAATAGCATTATTTAATATTTAGAAAATATCCACTAATCAAGAAAATTTCCCAAAAATTCCCAGAGGTAGAGAACATCACTCTGAGGAACAATATGAAATCGGTTTTTAAAAATTCAATCAGGTTTTTAGATTAAAAATTCTAAAATCAACCGGTAAAACAGGCCGACATCAAATCCGGTCGAATTTTGATAAATTTAGAAAAAATCCTCAAAATGCACTAAAATAGAAAATATAATTCTAAGAAATAATGTGAAATTGAATTTTAGATATTCTACTCCATTTGTAAACTGAAAATGCAGGATTGACCAGCGATACTAGTCGATACCGATTTTGAAGGTTTTACAGAATAATTCGGAAAAATTTCAGAAAATCATGAAAAATCTAAAACATTGGAAAACGATATTTGAAATTAAAATCAGTCAAATCTAATTATCAAAAAAACCAAATTGAACAGTACACTGGATCGAGTCCCTAGTTAAGATACAGGTTGATTCTGAATTTAAGAATCCGGATCCAATATCAAAAGATGAATAAATAATCATAAAACAAAAATAAATACAGGAAAAAATCAAAAGAATATGATCGAAAAATCAGAACATGTATCTAAGTGTGTTCTGAAAATGAGGTGTTACAGCGTCGAATCTGGATGTTGCAGCTGGCAACAAGGCTTGGTGGGCTTAGAAGCTAGGTTGGTTGAGGACGACGATGTTAATGAGCTAAGTGTTGGGGATTTTGGGGTGGTCGCGCTGCCTGATCGGGGAAGAGAAAGATGAAGAAAGATGAACGGTAATATGGGGAATTTTTGAGGATTTTAGGGGGAAATTTTAGGGGACTTTTTGAACAATGTGTTTTTTTCAATCAAAGAAAACTAGTAGGGAAGTTGGGTTTTTTTTTTGTAGGGACTTTTTGAACAGATCTAGGACTTTTTTTTCTTTTTTTTTGAAATTAGTGGAGATTAGGATTTGTCGACTCTGATAGCGAATTTGGCGCAAAACAAAAGGGGGAATAGTTAGAGATTATGGTAGAATCAGGAAAAGGTTAAGAGTTTTAGGCCTCACATCTAGAAGAATCGTTGTTCAAATTCATGCTTCTCACATAAAAAATTCAAAAGACTCTCAATTACAGGGTTTCAAATTCTCAACAACTCATAATTTATTGATTTTTCAATCAAAATCTTACAAGAGTATATATATAGGAAAGAGACCATGTGCACTAATCGTGTATCAAGTAAAGAAAATAAAAGATTAATAAAAGAAAATAAAAATAAATAAATAAATAAAGACTACTAAAAGAATACTAAAAGAATTGTCCACAAATAGATTTTCCAAGTCTTGACTGGATCCTTAATGTACCCGTCAAACTCTATACCTTTCCTTCCATACGGACCATATGCAGCACCAAATGCACATCTACCCAATATTTTAACATTGTTCTTTTTGACCTGTCTTGTAACATTTTTGCCTCATCCAAAAGGTGAACCAAACCATACGTAGCTTAGTGTGTGTGTGTGTGTGTGTGTGTCTATATATATATATATATATATATATATATATATATATATATATAGAGAGAGAGAGAGAGAGAGAGAAATGTATATCAGCCGACGGCTAAGAGACCCTCTCAGCCTGCGGTGTCGTGACACATTATTAGCCACACTAGAAAGGACGGCCCGCTTACCGAAATAGTTGAAATTACTAAATAGCCCTGTTGTAAAAGACAGTAGATTTGTATAGTTTATTATAATTTTATATTTTCTGACGTTACTCAATTTTGTCACAATTATCTTATATAACTGCGGCCAAACTATAAACATTTTTTTATCAAATCACGAAACTAATTTGAATCCTTCTTTATTATTTTTTTTGTTATTTGATTTGAAATTTAATGATTTTTTAATATAGTCGCAGTTTTACTTTTTTTTTCGCATGTAATGTATAAATTATTATTTTTTTTTACGTATTGAATTCGGACAAGGACTGCGACTATGATCGCAGTGCTTAACGAGAGCAAGTCGTGGTACTACGACTATGGTCGCAGTACTCACGACAGCATTTTTTTTTTGGGTGAGTTTTTTTGCTAAGTTATATGTAATAACGGTGTCTAAGGACTGATACTATAGTCGCAGTTTATGTATGATTTTATATGTTTTGATCTTCACTGTAACTTATTGCACGCGAAGTAGGATGCGA